>OX235273.1:6647363-6874306 GCA_944472155.2 Trichobilharzia szidati
ACTATCGAGTTGAAGTGGAAGCTGCTGTTTTGTCTGGTCTTCCGGATAGGGCGTTAGTAGAGACTGTCGTGTGTGACACAGCAGGAGACATTGTTCAGGATCGACTGCAGCCACAGACTACTGACTCAAGTGTTGTGGGCGTTGCAGACGAGGAATTGATCTCACCTGTTCGTGTGATTCAGAGTGAGACAAGACCAGTGAGTGAGGACGCAGAACTCGACGTGTTGAGTACAGACAGTCTGAGAGAGAGACTGAGGGATGCGATGAACAGAATCAGTGAACTTGAGAATGCCAAGGCAGAGCTGAGTGTGCGTGTATGTGAGCTGGAAGGTGTCGTTGTGTGTGACGACAAGTCGACGAGTGTGGGTGAGAGTTTGTCAAAGGAGGTTGAAGAGGCTGTTGCCTTGTCGAAACACAATGAGGATCTGAAGAGAGAGGTGGACTTGTTGCGAAACAGTGTATCAGAACGCACAATGCTGTTGGACGATGTGTGCATGGAGATGAATGAGATTAGAGGATCACTGGGCTCCCTGTTGAGTCAGGTGAGAGATTTGCGTGCAGCACATACGGAAGCGAACGCCGATCGAGCCGACATGGCGAACAAACTGATTGAATATGAACGGGCTGCAGTTTGCTTGGATTCAGCTGCCGATCATCCAACACGAGAGGTGCAAGACGCCGATGAACCGTCGAAACCCTCACTATCCGAATATAACGCATTGGACGAGCTGTGTAGAGATTTGCAGCGTGCACTGGACACACGATCATCGGAGTTGGAGACAGTAGTTGAGAAAATGAGAGGATGTGAATCAGTGAATGCAGCGTTGACGCGTGAGTGTGAGTTGTTAAAGCATCGTGTAGAGAAGTACACAAGGATGACTACTGATCTGGAGAATGATGTGAGTCGAGCGAAGGCACTTGTGCCACTAGTTGTGAATGAGCTGAGAGACTTGCGCAGCGACTATGGAGATTGGTGTAGAGAACACGAAGAACGAGTTGGTGAGTGCATTGAAGCTGTTGGGACAGCGCTATCGGCGGTATCATCGTCATTGGATGATGGTGGTGTGGTTGAACGTGTGGACCGTGATTGTGGAACGAGTGATTGGCCAGAGGAGTTGGATGCTTCTGTGAGCGAAATGAGAAGACTGTGCGATTCGAACCGTGAGCTGTCAGAGGATCTGTGCAAGTACCGCGAATTGTGTGATAAGCAAGCGTCGGAGATATCATCGATGCAGGTAGCTTTGCGTGAAGCAGTTGAGCAAGCGTCATCGGCACGCGATGAACTCGAGGCTTATAGACAGGAGAAAGTGAGCGCGCTGTCAGAGTTGGAGAGACGACTGGCTGTTTCGAGCGAGGAGTGTTGTGCATTACAGGCTGAAGTGCAGCGACTTGAGAAGTCGATAGAAGAGAATTGTAAGACAGCGGTTGCAATAGCCAGTCGAGACTGGGAGTTGCACATAGAGCAAGTGACGAGTGAACGTGACACTGCGCTTAGAGAGTTGGTGGAACTACGTGGAAGACTGGAGGCAGCAGAGAGTGTGAGGATTGGAGGTGTTGAAGAAGCCGGTGCAGGCGCAGGCGCAGTAGCAGTAGCGGTAGCAGGCGAAGAAGTGGTGACGAGAGTGATGACAAGCGATGTGAGAACTGAGAAAGTCATCGAGTGTGTCATTGAACATGATGTGGCCTTGTCGTCAGGATTGACGACACGTGAGTGGAGAGAGACTGTGAGCGTGGGAGTTGGTCATGATGTTGAGGACGACGAATTGATTGGCGGAAGGGTAGTGGACGGTTGGAGCGACTACAAGTTGGAGTGGAGCGATACTGGTGATGAGGACAAGTCGCCGGCGAGTGTACCGAGTAGTGTTGTATTTGTGGATGCAGGCACTCAGGTGGTGGTTAGTGAGTTGTCGTTGATCAGTGGTGATGAGAGTTTGTCAAAATCAGAGTCAGCCGGTGTTGGTGCTGGTGCTGGTGTTGAAATGGAGGCGGCGGCTGCAGAGGAGGAGGAATCGCGTAAGTCGATGGACGAGCTACGTGCAGAGTTGGCCTTCTGCTATGACCAGATAGCGACGCTATCGAGATGTGTGGAGGAGAGCGGTGACTCGTTGAGAGATGTGCGTCATTTGTTGAGTGTGAAGGAGAGAGAGGTAGCTGAACTGGAGGAGGAGAAGCGTCGTTTGTCGGTGGAGGTGAGTGAGGGTCATGAGACACTGTGTGCAGAACGACGCGATTTGGAGATGCTTCGTGCGAATGTTGCTGCGTTGGAGAAGGAGATGGAGGTGATGACGAGGCGGCGGGATATTGAGAGTGGTGTGTCAGATGGTGTTGTTGTTGTTGGAGAGGAAGTGTGTGTGCAAACGGAGGTGGAGGATGTCTTCGACTTGGTGTCGAAGCTGCAGCTGGAGGTGTCTCGTCTGCGTAGTGAACAATTGACGATGTCCACAGCTCTCGAGCTTTCCCAGTGTGAGTTGGACAGGAAACGTGATGAAGTGCAGAAGTTGGAATCACGCGTTGCGGCGGTGGAGGCGAGTCGATCCATACCTTGTGAAGGTTTGACGAGAACGCCTGATGTGACTGTTGATGAGTTGACGCGAGTTGACTATCGAGTTGAAGTGGAAGCTGCTGTTTTGTCTGGTCTTCCGGATAGGGCGTTAGTAGAGACTGTCGTGTGTGACACAGCAGGAGACATTGTTCCGGATCGACTGCAGCCACAGACTACTGACTCAAGTGTTGTGGGCGTTGCAGACGAGGAATTGATCTCACCTGTTCGTGTGATTCAGAGTGAGACAAGACCAGTGAGTGAGGACGCAGAACTCGACGTGTTGAGTACAGACAGTCTGAGAGAGAGACTGAGGGATGCGATGAACAGAATCAGTGAACTTGAGAATGCCAAGGCAGAGCTGAGTGTGCGTGTATGTGAGCTGGAAGGTGTCGTTGTGTGTGACGACAAGTCGACGAGTGTGGGTGAGAGTTTGTCAAAGGAGGTTGAAGAGGCTGTTGCCTTGTCGAAACACAATGAGGATCTGAAGAGAGAGGTGGACTTGTTGCGAAACAGTGTATCAGAACGCACAATGCTGTTGGACGATGTGTGCATGGAGATGAATGAGATTAGAGGATCACTGGGCTCCCTGTTGAGTCAGGTGAGAGATTTGCGTGCAGCACATACGGAAGCGAACGCCGATCGAGCCGACATGGCGAACAAACTGATTGAATATGAACGGGCTGCAGTTTGCTTGGATTCAGCTGCCGATCATCCAACACGAGAGGTGCAAGACGCCGATGAACCGTCGAAACCCTCACTATCCGAATATAACGCATTGGACGAGCTGTGTAGAGATTTGCAGCGTGCACTGGACACACGATCATCGGAGTTGGAGACAGTAGTTGAGAAAATGAGAGGATGTGAATCAGTGAATGCAGCGTTGACGCGTGAGTGTGAGTTGTTAAAGCATCGTGTAGAGAAGTACACAAGGGTGACTACTGATCTGGAGAATGATGTGAGTCGAGCGAAGGCACTTGTGCCACTAGTTGTGAATGAGCTGAGAGACTTGCGCACCGACTATGGAGATTGGTGTAGAGAACACGAAGAACGAGTTGGTGAGTGCATTGAAGCTGTTGGGACAGCGCTATCAGCGGTATCATCGTCATTGGATGATGGTGGTGTGGTTGAACGTGTGGACCGTGATTGTGGAACGAGTGATTGGCCAGAGGAGTTGGATGCTTCTGTGAGCGAAATGAGAAGACTGTGCGATTCGAACCGTGAGCTGTCAGAGGATCTGTGCAAGTACCGCGAATTGTGTGATAAGCAAGCGTCGGAGATATCATCGATGCAGGTAGCTTTGCGTGAAGCAGTTGAGCAAGCGTCATCGGCACGCGATGAACTCGAGGCTTATAGACAGGAGAAAGTGAGCGCGCTGTCAGAGTTGGAGAGACGACTGGCTGTTTCGAGCGAGGAGTGTTGTGCATTACAGGCTGAAGTGCAGCGACTTGAGAAGTCGATAGAAGAGAATTGTAAGACAGCGGTTGCAATAGCCAGTCGAGACTGGGAGTTGCACATAGAGCAAGTGACGAGTGAACGTGACACTGCGCTTAGAGAGTTGGTGGAACTACGTGGAAGACTGGAGGCAGCAGAGAGTGTGAGGATTGGAGGTGTTGAAGAAGCCGGTGCAGGCGCAGGCGCAGTAGCAGTAGCGGTAGCAGGCGAAGAAGTGGTGACGAGAGTGATGACAAGCGATGTGAGAACTGAGAAAGTCATCGAGTGTGTCATTGAACATGATGTGGCCTTGTCGTCAGGATTGACGACACGTGAGTGGAGAGAGACTGTGAGCGTGGGAGTTGGTCATGATGTTGAGGACGACGAATTGATTGGCGGAAGGGTAGTGGACGGTTGGAGCGACTACAAGTTGGAGTGGAGCGGTACTGGTGATGAGGACAAGTCGCCGGCGAGTGTACCGAGTAGTGTTGTATTTGTGGATGCAGGCACTCAGGTGGTGGTTAGTGAGTTGTCGTTGATCAGTGGTGATGAGAGTTTGTCAAAATCAGAGTCAGCCGGTGTTGGTGCTGGTGCTGGTGTTGAAATGGAGGCGGCGGCTGCAGAGGAGGAGGAATCGCGTAAGTCGATGGACGAGCTACGTGCAGAGTTGGCCTTCTGCTATGACCAGATAGCGACGCTATCGAGATGTGTGGAGGAGAGCGGTGACTCGTTGAGAGATGTGCGTCATTTGTTGAGTGTGAAGGAGAGAGAGGTAGCTGAACTGGAGGAGGAGAAGCGTCGTTTGTCGGTGGAGGTGAGTGAGGGTCATGAGACACTGTGTGCAGAACGACGCGATTTGGAGATGCTTCGTGCGAATGTTGCTGCGTTGGAGAAGGAGATGGAGGTGATGACGAGGCGGCGGGATATTGAGAGTGGTGTGTCAGATGGTGTTGTTGTTGTTGGAGAGGAAGTGTGTGTGCAAACGGAGGTGGAGGATGTCTTCGACTTGGTGTCGAAGCTGCAGCTGGAGGTGTCTCGTCTGCGTAGTGAACAATTGACGATGTCCACAGCTCTCGAGCTTTCCCAGTGTGAGTTGGACAGGAAACGTGATGAAGTGCAGAAGTTGGAATCACGCGTTGCGGCGGTGGAGGCGAGTCGATCCATACCTTGTGAAGGTTTGACGAGAACGCCTGATGTGACTGTTGATGAGTTGACGCGAGTTGACTATCGAGTTGAAGTGGAAGCTGCTGTTTTGTCTGGTCTTCCGGATAGGGCGTTAGTAGAGACTGTCGTGTGTGACACAGCAGGAGACATTGTTCCGGATCGACTGCAGCCACAGACTACTGACTCAAGTGTTGTGGGCGTTGCAGACGAGGAATTGATCTCACCTGTTCGTGTGATTCAGAGTGAGACAAGACCAGTGAGTGAGGACGCAGAACTCGACGTGTTGAGTACAGACAGTCTGAGAGAGAGACTGAGGGATGCGATGAACAGAATCAGTGAACTTGAGAATGCCAAGGCAGAGCTGAGTGTGCGTGTATGTGAGCTGGAAGGTGTCGTTGTGTGTGACGACAAGTCGACGAGTGTGGGTGAGAGTTTGTCAAAGGAGGTTGAAGAGGCTGTCGCCTTGTCGAAACACAATGAGGATCTGAAGAGAGAGGTGGACTTGTTGCGAAACAGTGTATCAGAACGCACAATGCTGTTGGACGATGTGTGCATGGAGATGAATGAGATTAGAGGATCACTGGGCTCCCTGTTGAGTCAGGTGAGAGATTTGCGTGCAGCACATACGGAAGCGAACGCCGATCGAGCCGACATGGCGAACAAACTGATTGAATATGAACGGGCTGCAGTTTGCTTGGATTCAGCTGCCGATCATCCAACACGAGAGGTGCAAGACGCCGATGAACCGTCGAAACCCTCACTATCCGAATATAACGCATTGGACGAGCTGTGTAGAGATTTGCAGCGTGCACTGGACACACGATCATCGGAGTTGGAGACAGTAGTTGAGAAAATGAGAGGATGTGAATCAGTGAATGCAGCGTTGACGCGTGAGTGTGAGTTGTTAAAGCATCGTGTAGAGAAGTACACAAGGGTGACTACTGATCTGGAGAATGATGTGAGTCGAGCGAAGGCACTTGTGCCACTAGTTGTGAATGAGCTGAGAGACTTGCGCACCGACTATGGAGATTGGTGTAGAGAACACGAAGAACGAGTTGGTGAGTGCATTGAAGCTGTTGGGACAGCGCTATCAGCGGTATCATCGTCATTGGATGATGGTGGTGTGGTTGAACGTGTGGACCGTGATTGTGGAACGAGTGATTGGCCAGAGGAGTTGGATGCTTCTGTGAGCGAAATGAGAAGACTGTGCGATTCGAACCGTGAGCTGTCAGAGGATCTGTGCAAGTACCGCGAATTGTGTGATAAGCAAGCGTCGGAGATATCATCGATGCAGGTAGCTTTGCGTGAAGCAGTTGAGCAAGCGTCATCGGCACGCGATGAACTCGAGGCTTATAGACAGGAGAAAGTGAGCGCGCTGTCAGAGTTGGAGAGACGACTGGCTGTTTCGAGCGAGGAGTGTTGTGCATTACAGGCTGAAGTGCAGCGACTTGAGAAGTCGATAGAAGAGAATTGTAAGACAGCGGTTGCAATAGCCAGTCGAGACTGGGAGTTGCACATAGAGCAAGTGACGAGTGAACGTGACACTGCGCTTAGAGAGTTGGTGGAACTACGTGGAAGACTGGAGGCAGCAGAGAGTGTGAGGATTGGAGGTGTTGAAGAAGCCGGTGCAGGCGCAGGCGCAGTAGCAGTAGCGGTAGCAGGCGAAGAAGTGGTGACGAGAGTGATGACAAGCGATGTGAGAACTGAGAAAGTCATCGAGTGTGTCATTGAACATGATGTGGCCTTGTCGTCAGGATTGACGACACGTGAGTGGAGAGAGACTGTGAGCGTGGGAGTTGGTCATGATGTTGAGGACGACGAATTGATTGGCGGAAGGGTAGTGGACGGTTGGAGCGACTACAAGTTGGAGTGGAGCGGTACTGGTGATGAGGACAAGTCGCCGGCGAGTGTACCGAGTAGTGTTGTATTTGTGGATGCAGGCACTCAGGTGGTGGTTAGTGAGTTGTCGTTGATCAGTGGTGATGAGAGTTTGTCAAAATCAGAGTCAGCCGGTGTTGGTGCTGGTGCTGGTGTTGAAATGGAGGCGGCGGCTGCAGAGGAGGAGGAATCGCGTAAGTCGATGGACGAGCTACGTGCAGAGTTGGCCTTCTGCTATGACCAGATAGCGACGCTATCGAGATGTGTGGAGGAGAGCGGTGACTCGTTGAGAGATGTGCGTCATTTGTTGAGTGTGAAGGAGAGAGAGGTAGCTGAACTGGAGGAGGAGAAGCGTCGTTTGTCGGTGGAGGTGAGTGAGGGTCATGAGACACTGTGTGCAGAACGACGCGATTTGGAGATGCTTCGTGCGAATGTTGCTGCGTTGGAGAAGGAGATGGAGGTGATGACGAGGCGGCGGGATATTGAGAGTGGTGTGTCAGATGGTGTTGTTGTTGTTGGAGAGGAAGTGTGTGTGCAAACGGAGGTGGAGGATGTCTTCGACTTGGTGTCGAAGCTGCAGCTGGAGGTGTCTCGTCTGCGTAGTGAACAATTGACGATGTCCACAGCTCTCGAGCTTTCCCAGTGTGAGTTGGACAGGAAACGTGATGAAGTGCAGAAGTTGGAATCACGCGTTGCGGCGGTGGAGGCGAGTCGATCCATACCTTGTGAAGGTTTGACGAGAACGCCTGATGTGACTGTTGATGAGTTGACGCGAGTTGACTATCGAGTTGAAGTGGAAGCTGCTGTTTTGTCTGGTCTTCCGGATAGGGCGTTAGTAGAGACTGTCGTGTGTGACACAGCAGGAGACATTGTTCCGGATCGACTGCAGCCACAGACTACTGACTCAAGTGTTGTGGGCGTTGCAGACGAGGAATTGATCTCACCTGTTCGTGTGATTCAGAGTGAGACAAGACCAGTGAGTGAGGACGCAGAACTCGACGTGTTGAGTACAGACAGTCTGAGAGAGAGACTGAGGGATGCGATGAACAGAATCAGTGAACTTGAGAATGCCAAGGCAGAGCTGAGTGTGCGTGTATGTGAGCTGGAAGGTGTCGTTGTGTGTGACGACAAGTCGACGAGTGTGGGTGAGAGTTTGTCAAAGGAGGTTGAAGAGGCTGTCGCCTTGTCGAAACACAATGAGGATCTGAAGAGAGAGGTGGACTTGTTGCGAAACAGTGTATCAGAACGCACAATGCTGTTGGACGATGTGTGCATGGAGATGAATGAGATTAGAGGATCACTGGGCTCCCTGTTGAGTCAGGTGAGAGATTTGCGTGCAGCACATACGGAAGCGAACGCCGATCGAGCCGACATGGCGAACAAACTGATTGAATATGAACGGGCTGCAGTTTGCTTGGATTCAGCTGCCGATCATCCAACACGAGAGGTGCAAGACGCCGATGAACCGTCGAAACCCTCACTATCCGAATATAACGCATTGGACGAGCTGTGTAGAGATTTGCAGCGTGCACTGGACACACGATCATCGGAGTTGGAGACAGTAGTTGAGAAAATGAGAGGATGTGAATCAGTGAATGCAGCGTTGACGCGTGAGTGTGAGTTGTTAAAGCATCGTGTAGAGAAGTACACAAGGGTGACTACTGATCTGGAGAATGATGTGAGTCGAGCGAAGGCACTTGTGCCACTAGTTGTGAATGAGCTGAGAGACTTGCGCACCGACTATGGAGATTGGTGTAGAGAACACGAAGAACGAGTTGGTGAGTGCATTGAAGCTGTTGGGACAGCGCTATCAGCGGTATCATCGTCATTGGATGATGGTGGTGTGGTTGAACGTGTGGACCGTGATTGTGGAACGAGTGATTGGCCAGAGGAGTTGGATGCTTCTGTGAGCGAAATGAGAAGACTGTGCGATTCGAACCGTGAGCTGTCAGAGGATCTGTGCAAGTACCGCGAATTGTGTGATAAGCAAGCGTCGGAGATATCATCGATGCAGGTAGCTTTGCGTGAAGCAGTTGAGCAAGCGTCATCGGCACGCGATGAACTCGAGGCTTATAGACAGGAGAAAGTGAGCGCGCTGTCAGAGTTGGAGAGACGACTGGCTGTTTCGAGCGAGGAGTGTTGTGCATTACAGGCTGAAGTGCAGCGACTTGAGAAGTCGATAGAAGAGAATTGTAAGACAGCGGTTGCAATAGCCAGTCGAGACTGGGAGTTGCACATAGAGCAAGTGACGAGTGAACGTGACACTGCGCTTAGAGAGTTGGTGGAACTACGTGGAAGACTGGAGGCAGCAGAGAGTGTGAGGATTGGAGGTGTTGAAGAAGCAGGTGCAGTAGCATTATCAGGTCATTTTGCATCATCCTCATTTCATTCACCGTTATCTCTTGTTCAATCTCGTGAACCTGTTCAATCATTTACATCCGGTTTGGATTCTGAACTTTCTCACTTACGTCGTGAATTTTCTAAAACTTCAATGTCTTTAATGTATGCCGTTGATCTTGTTGATGATTGCTTCAAACTCCTAGTGTTATTCATCCGTCTATTGACTGAAATTCTGAATACCTCATCGTCTTCCATCCTAGACGCTGAAATGTCTTCCAATGTAATAAACAATTTAAAAAATATTCTATCTATTACAAATTCTACTTATTTTGTTGAATATTTTGGTGATCATGCGCAGATTTTATCAGAATTTAGAAGTTTATGTGATCTCATCGCGTCGAATCAACAATCCTCCACATGTTCAATTTGTCATCGAATCATTGTTCCCAATGATTCGATAATTTTATCTAGTTTATGCATGAATTGTTCTACGGATTTAGAAGGTTTAGATTATGCCAGGTTTAGAGAATTTATCGATTCCAGTCAGACGAATCGATATTCTAATGTTGCGTCTACTGACCATCCTACAACTAACGGTACTAATGATGAAATAGTTGAAACTGCTAGACACTCATCAACTTGCCTATCTGTACCTATCAATAACGAGAATGAGATTTGTGATACTCCTGATGCGAATACTATCACCACTATTCGAGCTGAATTAATTCAGACTATCCAGGATCTTGAAGATAAACTTCTAATTGCTGAATCAGAAAGAAATCGCTTAAATCAATTAATCTATTCATTATCGATGCCAACGTCTACTACGTCTTGTTCTTCTTCTACTGAAGACAGTGACGAATACAAACAATTACAACTTGACTTTTCAAATATCAATAATACAAATAAGCATTTAAAATTATTTATTCATGAATTATTTGAAGAAATTTATAAATATACAAAAGTATCCATAGAAAAGTCATCCTCAACATCATCTTTAATTGAATCTTTGCAAAAATTAATTTGTTTAAATCACCAAGTGAATGACTACATTGACCTTGAAGATATTTCCCGCCGTTTTGAAACAATTATTGAACAATTAAAACAATTAAAGGACACCAACAAAGAAGATGATGGTGATGTTGATATCTTGGAGATGCAAAACCGTTTGGAACAAATGCAGTTAGATTATGAAAAACTTTGTTTTGAAAATATTTATTTAACTAAAAAAATCAATACACAACTATCAATTGATAATCAAGATAAATTGGATATTGGAAGAGGTATATTAAATTGTACAATAGAACAATTGAAACAATTGAATGTACTGATCAATAAATCAATAATTGATAAAAGTTGTTATCCACTTGATAATATTGATGATACATTTAAAATATTGGATGATATTCGCATGTCAGAGAATTTAATGATGAAATTAAATACCGGGGAATATAGGTCAGAAATTATTCAATGTTGTCAATATGTTAAACAATTAATTGAAGAAAATTTAAAATTGAAAACTTTACAAGATTTAAAGCTATCCACTCCATCAGATGTTGATGATGGTGATAATGCTGACGGCGATACGCCACCGGCTTATCAACTTGATGCCAATCTTCATGAACAATTCTCTACCCTAGAGACTTCACTGTCAACCACTATGAATTGCCTGTTGAATCGTGTAGACGAATTAACTCAAAGAATTGATGTCCTACAGAGTGGAATTGAAAAATCTTCCCGACATGTCAGGTCGTCAGAAGCTAACCGTCTTGAAGAGTTTCAACAGGACATTAATAATCAAATATTAAATGATCAATTGACTTCATTAAAACAACGAGACATTGAATGGGAAGTTAACATCAATACCCTTTATAATTGTTTATCACAAGTGATCGTAGACGATGAAGACAAAGGCAGAAGGCAGAAGGATGACGAGGAGGTGGAGAACGAAGACAACAAGTCCACGAAACAGCCTATTTATCATCCAGAAGAAATCTTACCCCAATTCAATCGATTTATCAATACTGCACAAACACAAATCAATAGAATAGCTAGTCTTGAAAATCAATACAATGAACTCAATATACAATTGAATCAATTATCAGAAGAATATGAACAAGCACGTTGTGAAGTGAAACGTCTACAGACAACAGCTAGTCAACAAACTAATGATGCCGATAGATATACAAATATGTTAGATTATTTAGTAGCTAAAATTATTGATCTTTCAAGTGAATTACCTGATCCCAGTTCATCGCCTGGCGATGATCAGGATCATGAATTAGATGTTATGCGTATCCCGAAGTCTTCATCTAGTACAGATATTGAACTTATTTTGATAAGAATTAAAAAATACCTTTGTGAGTATAAATCAATTCAAGAAAAGTTGAGACAAGTTGAAGAAGAGAAGGCTTCACTTATTAATCGATTAGCAAAACAATTTGACCAGCAACCAGAAGAAGTAGTGGAACAAGAAGAAGTGCATACAACTCTGCCTGTCTTCTCTTTAGAGAAACCTGTTGAAAAGATTGAAACTGTCGATACTGAATGCCTTCAAATGATGTCATATGCTATGCCACCACCTTCTGCTCCACCCTCTTCTCATAAAGACACTAAGCCAGTTATTGATCAATTGTCTACTATGAAAGATGACATCATGCTGTTAAGATGCGAAACGATCAATATGATAGAAACTATGAATCAAACGCTTGAAAGTACCATTGAATACTCTACTTCATGTCTAATCGATACTTCGCCATCATCGTCATCTCTATTGAAAAAATCAGAGATACTATTCAACTTTACAAAAGATTTAACCACTACAGTATCACTGGAACCGTCAATAGATGATCCTCTAGTAGAACATCCCCTGGAACTCATCTCAGAAGATGATCTCACTGCATTCTTGAATGACTTACTCAACAGAATTAACGATACTTTGAAAGAGAGAAATCAGCCGCCATCACCATCACCACGGTCGCCGCCACCGACAACATTAGATGGTGATATACATATTATTGATTCAAAACTTATGCACAATTATGCACTACTCATCAATAAATTGAGTAGTATTCTTCACCTTCCTACAACATCTTATCGATCAGATCAATTCATCAATGCACAGATTGAAGAAATTCTCAATCGTTTACCAAATCTTTCAACAAATCAAAAGATGAATGAATTATGCGAATATATTGATCAATTGCTTATCGATTTAACTGACATGATGATAATGATGATGAATAACGTTGTCATTGAAGAAAGCGATCGATATTCTATAAAAGTTGATGAATTATCCGAATATCTTATCACTAATTCATTAGAGTCTACAAATCTTCCTGAAAGATTTATACAACTGTATAAACTGCTTCTTCATCATCAGTTATCACGACAGCGTCAAACACCTCTGTCAAAGACACTTGTCGATGTTTACTCCACTGGCGGTGGCGGTGTTGGTCGTGGTCAAGTAGAGACTACCGAAGAAGTATCAAGAATTGAATCGGTTTCAATTTTGAGAAATATAATAAAGAGTTGTATAATCCATGAGAAGGATTATCGATTATTACAATCCCAATTGTCTCAAGATTCTGCGGTATCATCACTCACTACGACTGATACACTCGATAATGATCTATTAACTTTATCATTCAATGAATTAATTGATCTTTTAACACAGAAATGGTTACAACTTGATAATCGATTAAAAGAATTTATTGATTATATTAAATTATATCATTTAAAAGAAAGAGAAGTGATCACTGAACAAATCGATAATAAACCTCAACAACAAAGTGTCCAAAGAACAACAGAACATCAGTTGCCTTTCAGAAGATATCGATCGAATTCTTTTTCATATTCTCCTCGATTATCTTGTTGTAATAATAATCATAAACTGGTATCAATAAGAAATAAGAATAAATCTATGTTAACTTTATCAACTTCGTCAACAACCAGCTCAGCAACAACAACATTATTACAGTATACCTCATTACTGGAATTATTAACAGTTCTCGAATTCTATACTCCAGCCTTTTTAATGCATGTAAAACCAATGAAAGAGATGCACTTGACGTATCATTTAAAGGCGAACACTATGAAGTGTGGATTACAACAGCTGCGAAGACATTTAATGCAGCTTACACCACCAACACACGAACAAGAACAACAACAACAGCAGACGACGACGAGATACACCGAAGAATTAAACACATATTTACAACATATCAATACCTATTTACACGTGAAAGAATTATGCACTAAACAAGCGTTGAATGATTTACGCTCAGAGTTGATATCATTGAATAGACAAAAGCATAAATTATTGAAAAGGAAAGTATCGAATGTGACAACAGCAACAACAACGTCGACAAAGGCATTTAGCCTTCTGCCTATTCCATCAACATCTTCCACAGTGTCAATCATCTCGACTTCATCAAATATCCTACCGACTGTTATCTATGAAGATGAAGAAGTTCTACAGGAGAAGTTGATGTGTACAAAAGACAGACTGAAACAAACTATACTTATATATAAGTGTATACAAGAATTGCTAAATTATCAATCCGATTATTATTATTATCATCATCACTATAATTTAAAATCGATCCATAATGCTCAAGAGGTGACTGATGATCATGATGGTGATCGAGGTAGACGACTGAGTGGCAGGGGGAGTACTCTTTGTCGTAGTCAATTATCAAATTATGCAAATGCAGATGATTACTGGCAGGAGACTGATATTGATGCTGAATATACTCATGATCGGAATCGTGATCTAGATCAATCACAAACTACTCTGTTATGTAATTATGATCCTGATGATGGCAATCTATTGTATATTGGTAGTAGCAGCAGTGGTAACAACGATCCGGAGCATCGGGATCAATATAATGAACTGGAATATGCCCTACGTTTGTTACATATACGTGATACTGAATTGTTGTATCTCATATCCCTTCAACATGATAGTAATACTAATAATAACACCGATACAGGATACAATAATCTAAAATTCAATCTGTCAACCACCACTGCTGCCTATACTACTACTACTAACAAGGATATCAGTAGTAGAGGTACTAGTAGTAGTAGTCAATGGCTTAAAGAGAAATTGGATAAATTTATGCATTGGAATAATGTACAACCGATCAATATGCATAGTATACCAATTCATCGTATTGAATTTAATCAGCCTCAACACCTTCAACAACTACAACTACAACCACAACAACAACAAATAATCGATATGACGACTACTACACCTAATCTATTGGTGAAAAGTCATTTATTGTCAAGTACAGATGATGAAAGATCAACTGCATTGTTTACCAGTCAATCATTTGATCATATGACGTATTATTATGAAGAAGAAACAGATGTAAGTTACTGCCCCACCCCGCTTTCTTTTCATTGTGTTTCCATTATGTATATTCTCTGAATTATAAAAGAAAAGAAGGCGTGTTCAGCGAAGAGACTCTTTTCGGCGAATTCATTCACTGAGCTGTACAATCGCATTTATATACAATTTTGTTTGTTTGTTTGTGTGTGTGTGTACATTAGTTTCTGTAGCGATTTGGTTAAGTTTTGGGGTGGAGTTGCTAGCACCATGCCCCAACCCTCCCTCTTTATCCGGTCTTGGGACCGGCTAGGAAACTAGTGAGCTAGTAATCTAGGCGAGGTTAATGAGTTTAATTGAATTTTAGATTTTTCCCGTCGATTGATTGGACCGAAGTGCTCAGTCTCAGGTTGACATGTCGGCTTCTTGAGCAGATGCTTCGACGATGTCTGGGCATTTAATTAGTATTTAATTGGTGGATGGTGACTAGCAATGGAATCCAGGATGCACATTTCGTCCTATTTGGGGCTCGTCGGCTGGATGTACCTGCATCTCTCAGTGAGTGATGATGTTCCCACCGAGGCTTGAACCCAGTGCCCATAGTTTCCGACGCCAAAGCGCTGCGTTCAAGCCTCGGTGGGAACATCATCACTCACTGAGAAATGCAGGTACATCCAGCCGACGAGCCCCAAATAGGACGAAATGTGCATCCTGGATTCCACTGCTAGTCACCATCCACCAATTAGAGGTTAATGAGTGGTGGTTAAAATTAAGTAAGGGTGTGGGTAGAGAATAATACAGTTGAAAATTAAGTAAGTTAATCGGATGACATAACATAGTTGACTAGAAATTGGACGTGGGTCGAGTTAGCAACATTGTTAATGAGGGTAGAGATTACAAAAGGGTGGGGTAGATAATAATGCAAATGAAGATGTGAAATAATAAAATGCAAAAGATAAAATAATACCATTAGTAAGACTGAAATTAAGAAAGATTACGTCCATTGTAGATTTAATGAATGAACGAATTTCTTTTGTATGCAGAGTTCAGGATTTAGCAGATGAATTGCTATTGCTTCTGCGATGTGGAGAAGTTTGATCCGTACACTCATTAACACTGTTGCCAACCTGGCCTACTCTGAATTCTACTCAATTGTATTACGTCATCCAATTCACTTAGTCAATTTTATTTTATTTTCTATCTAACAAGCGTTTGTTTCCAAGCTAAATAATACTCATATTACGTAATTATCTAAACTTTATAAATCTAATGTACACACACACATAAACAAAATTGTAAATAAATGCGATTGTACAGCTCAGTGAATGAATTCGCCGAAAAGATTCTCTTTGCTGAACGCCTTCTTTTCTTCTTGTGTATGACTGAATTGGGATTTTCAGGTTATTTTCTGAATTCCCCAAGTGAAACATCGCAGGATTATTTTACGAGTTGATCACGGATTGATATCAGTTAGAGAGAACCATTGAAAACCAGCTGTTTCATCTAACTAGTTAAGGAATCATCGGCAGTACGCACCGCACCCTTCACCAAGATTCGAACTCAGGACCTTCCGGTTACAAGGCCAGAGAGCTCATATGCTATTCAGCCACTGACTGGGACAAGATTCAATGGCCAGTCCATGAATTCTAACTTTTACCAATTCGTCCTGGGTTCAAACCCTGGAGGGTGGTTGTGTACTGCCGATGATTCCCAAACCAGACAGGTGAAACAGCTGGCTGTTCAGTACTCCCTGTGGGGCTGGTTTTCAATGGTGTTCTCTGATCTGATATCAATCCGTCGTTTAAAAACTCGTAAAAACAAAACTAACCTTTACAAACCAAACTATAGAAAAGCATAGGATTTCTCTGATATCCCTTAACACTTGTTGTCCACATGATTACCCACATACACGCACACGCACAAGCTTCTATTCAACATGTTGCTTGATACTCGGGAGTTGTCATTCGAGGGCCGTGTTTTGTCGGTCTTCTCAACTTTATGTGCAGTCCATCGTCATTTGTTTCTGCATATTTGTTGAGTAGGCGATAGATTTTCGACTAGTTCACCCCATCCGATGGACTTAATCATCGCTCATCTTTTCTTACTCACAGAGTACAGAAGGCTTGTTTGGTATTTGCCTACCAACTTACGCCATCTGTGGCTTAGTAGACGTGATATCCGACTGGCTGTCGACCAAAGGACGTGTATATACTGCTCAGTAGTATGACTATGAGACATGGCCACTGAAAGTGGAAGACATGAAAAGGCCAGTGAGCTCTCCTTGTTTGTAGGTGCCTGCGTTCTATCTGCATCCTGTGTTAGTCGGTGTCATCAGGTGAGTAATACTGAGGTTAGGCATCGGTGGTCGAGTGGTGTGTAAGGAGGGGAAATCAGTCGACAAGTTGAATGGTCACTGATCTCCACTACTTTGTGGATCAGGCATCTAGTCAAAGGCTCCGTGAAAGGCACTGACCCTTTAAGACAACCATCTACTTCGGTTTGGGCTTCCGGATAGGGCAGTAACACAGCTCTCACACAAACTATAATATTTTACTTAGCACAGCTCATGGTTCACAAAATATACAACATTTTGAGTTCTCATAAATAATGTAAATAGTCTTTTTGATAAATCATGGAGCTGTATCTCATTGTCCTCTGAGTTCCTTAACTCCCAACTAAACTGGGTCATGGGTTCGAACCCTGCTCTATCTATCCAGGTTTACATGTAGCCAGATAGTAGTATCACCATCTCACACACAGACACAGACATAATGAAGTGTAGCTGGTGAATGGAAATACAAGTGATTTCTGAGTTTCATTTAGTTGGAGGATTTCCTCATGAGCTGAAATCAGCTAGAGAACCATTGGAAACTCGGGAGTACTGGATAGCTGTTTTCCCTGTCCTAGCTTGGGACCTTTCATCAGTACTCATCTACCGCCAGGATTCGAAATCAGGACCTTCTGGTTACAAGGTCAGCGACCTCTTAGACCATTCATTCAGCCACTGGGGCCCCGGTGCAATGGCCAGCCAGTGCATGAATTCTAACTTCTGACAATTTGCACCATAGCGTGACCACTTAGCAATGTCTTTTTCGATGAGTAACTGTCCTCACCTTCAACCTGCTGTACCCTACTGGTCACGACTTCCCACTGGATAGGACAAGTCGCTAGTGAGCATCAGTGGGTTTATGAGCTTACCTTGTAACCAGAAAGTCTTAGGTTCATATCCCGTTGGGTGTGTACCGATGAAGAGTTCCAAACTAGGACAAAACAACTAGGTGTCCAGTACTCCCTGATGCTTTTCCAGTGGTTCTCTAACCGATATCAGCTCATGATGAAATCTTCCAACCAGTTGAACAAAATCCTTGAATGTGTAAAGCTACATTTTACTTCTCCGTGTTTTATAATAATACTCGATTGTGTGTTTTTCTTTTTGTTTGTTTGTTTTCCTTTCTTCAAGATATACGAACAACACTTGTACACCTTAGTACAGATTGCATTGAATAAATTAGATCAATTGAATAAAAGTTATGCAGAACCAAAGAGACCATTATTATTATCACCGGATCGTGAAGATGAACTTACTGAATTACTCGATAGAGTTATCAAATTAATCCCATTGGAAAGTCACATTAGTAGTAGTCATATGAATAAGACAACAGATAGTGAATCAATTTATTCTCAGTTGGGTAGACGTTTAACGACAACGGCGGCAGCGGCAGCAGCAACAGCAACGACTACTACCACAATAATGATGACAACAACACCAGCTGCTATTACCGCCATCATGACTGCAACTACTACGACGCTGTCAACAGGTCCATCGTCAACATCATCATATTCTCATTATTATAAGCCTGTCTCTAGTACTACCTGTGAATCATCTGATCTTAGTCTAATGACGAATATGACTTATCCGTATCCAAAACGTGCAGAGAAAGCACCAATTCATGATTTAGTGGATTCTGTTGATCATTTAAGGAATTTGCATGAACTACGCAGTCTAGCTAAATATCTGCTAGATCAATATCATATTGTTACAACTGAAGTAAGTTGTTTGTTTGTTTTGTTTGATTAGTGCACGTTTCATTCTTTTCTTTTCTTTTGTTTCTGATTCATTTCAATGTCATTGCCAAACATCCCGTGTGTGTTTGTGTGTGTGTGTATCTGTGTTCGTATCCATCGAGTCTGAAATGTCGTCACCAATTCCATATTCGTTTTTAATTGGTGGATAGTGACTAGCAGTGGAATCCAGCCAAGATGCGCATTTCGTCCTATTTGGGACTCGTCAGCCAATCGGATGTACTGGCATTCCCCAGTCATTGAGTGATGATGTTCCGACCGCCGAGGCTCGAACCCAGTGACCATAGTTTCAAACGCCAAAGCGTTATCCACTAGACCACTTAGGCCACGAGAGCCACCTCTTGTGCAACGGGTCATATCAATTATTTAATTCAATTTTAGATTTTCCCGTCGATTCAATTCCACGGGATTCCACTGCTAGTCACCACCCACCAATTAAACTCTAATTACATGCCCGGACATCGTCGAAGCATTTGCACAAGAAGCCGACATGGCAACCTGAGACCGAACACTTCGGTCCAATCAATCGACGGGAAAATCTAAAATTCAATCCATATTAGTTTGTTTATTAGATGTATCACGCAGTGAAGAAACAGTATTATTTACTGGATGATAATGTTTCGAACACGATTTATTATTGTTCATAATCATTTCATCAATTATAATCACACGACTTCGAAACTTGAATTTTACAGTTTTCTTTGTCCTCTCCTATTTGTCGTAGGGGTAGTAGAATTTTCCAGGTATATGGGACAGGTGTTGAATCATTCCTATTACACGTGTTTGCAGTGGATTCGATAAACAAAGCTTCCTTTATCAATCTCTCCCTCCATCCTGTGACATTGGATCTTAAAATTGTCATCCTGTCCCATCATATTGTATGGTTATGTGTAATTTCATTTAGTGTGGTGCTATAGCTGAACTATTCTCCATATTTCTTACCTTATTTGGGCCAACCAATCTAGATTTTGCTAGGTTTTTACGCTCAGCTATTCTGACTACCCCTGTTCTACTACATTGACCTATTTATTTGACCTGACAATCATTGCAGTAGGGTATTAGGTAAACTAAATTGTTCTGTTTTAAAGGCTCCACTGGCAGGATCCTTTAACCGACAAAGCTTGTTTCTAATTGAGTTTGTGGGTGGTTTGAATGCCAGCCACTTTTATTCCTGCCTGCCTTGTTAAGAATTCTGCCTAAGGTTTCTGAGGTTCTTTCTTTGTATGGAATTACTACAGATGATTTAGATTCCTTATTGTTGGTGTTGTCATTATCCTGCTTATATTTAACATGCATGTTGTCACTAATATTACTATAGTTATTGCGGGGATGGTTGAAGGCAATTGACAGGATTCTTTAGATGTAGCTTATATTCCTTATCGGCACTTACTACTGAAACCGATGTATTATGGTCTAAACTCAGGGGACTGGAAACTAGATAGTAACTGATTTTTGTTAACAAACATATCGCCGCTTATAGTAGGAATTTGTGACCAGTGGGGGAGGGTACAGCAGGTCAAGTGTGAGAACAAATACTCGTCAGTGATGACATTCTCTGGTGGTCTCGCTATATGGTGAATTTGCAGAAGTCGGGATTCATGGACTGGAAGCAATTGTATCGGGTCCCAGTAGCCTAATGGTCTAAAAGCTCACCTTGTAACCAGAAGCTTCTGGGTCCGAACCTCACTGGGTGCGTACTACTGAAGAGTCCCAAACTAGGACGAAGCAGTTAATTGTTCAGTACTCCCTGTTGGTTTTCCAATGGTTCTCTAACTGATGTCAGCTCATGATGAAATCCTGAAACCAGTCTTATCGTTGCTAAGCAATACTTGAAAATGTTGTGTATTGTGTTAAATATGCTATATATTAGAGTAGAGCCGGATAGAGATGAGGATCTAATTGAAAAATGAATATTTCTTTGCTTAGTTATATTGCTTTCTAAATTTATTGATTTGTATATTTTGGCGTTTATCTAATACTTTTTTTTCCTTCTCGCCCTCTTGTTGTTTCTTTTTTTTTAAACTTAGTTGGAATTACAATCTGATACAAATTGGTGTTTAAGACAACGTTTAAGCAATGCCAATAGTCAATTGGATCGTCTAACTGACCTGTTGAATAAAAGTAGTAGAACATTTCAATCGATTGATGAACGATTAACTGCGGAAATACATAAACATTCAACATTAACAGGTAATTATAACACGTGTATACTATGGCATATTAAACTTGAACAAAGCAAGAACAAGAACAATTGTACTCGAAGATAATATGAGCTCATCTTTTATTATTATTTCGAGGATTCTTCTCAACTGGTTACAACCTGAACGATAAAAATATATATGAATTACATTACATTAAAGATTTGATGAGCATACTTTTCCACGATCACAAGGAGTAATTGGTTGGTAGGAAGTGTAAAAGTAACATTAGTCCGGAATGATTTAACTAATTAAGAGTTACAGACACACTGACTATTTATAGAATAAGAACAAATTAGTTCAGCGAAGAGTCTCTTTTCGGAGAATTCATTCACTTAGCTGTACTGTCGCAAATATATATACAATTAATTTTGTGTGTGTGTGTGTGTGTATATTAGGTTTGTCAAAATCAAAATCAAAATAACAGTTAGTGTGGATTGTTGATTACATCATCAAAATAATTAAGAAATTAAAATGTGTGATTAATAATCAAAGTTGTAACCAAGTGGGGTGAAGATTGGCAAGATGTGAGTAGGGTTACGTAATATAGACATGTTTAGAAAGATTAGATGCTAGTGAAGGAGTATGGAGACAATTATGAAAATAAACTAGATAATAGGTGAAAAGATTGAATGGGTTAGTTACTAAAAAATTATTATACGAAAATTGCAAAAGAAATTTGATAACAAAATGTTGATGATAGATAAACTTGAAATTAAACCCATGGTAGTAGGAGGGGGTGGAGAAGTTTCTTCGGTGTGCATAAATCAGGCTTTTCTATCCAAATCGCTAAGGCTTCGGCAATACAAAGTATACGGAAGCTTGTCGATTTTGAAAGGCTTCTTTTGACTTTATAGATGACTTTGAACGACTTCTCCTTGCAAATTGAATGACCAGTGTTGAGTATATGCTCAATAATGGCGCTCCTTATTGTTCCGTTGTTACCTTTCCGTAGCCAGGCGGGATAGTGTTTTTGAACTCTTTTAGATAAAACTTACATCGAACGACCTATATACCTCGCTCCGCAAGAGCAGGTGAATTGGTAGATACACATGGAAGTGGTCAAATGCGATAGTTTATCTTTAGAGTAGTTGAAGAACAATGGCCGGGAGGAAAATGTCAGTCGTAGTGTGGCAGCGAAGAATGTCCTTCTGAGAGCAGTAGATATCCTCTTCTTCAAGGTATCAGCCAGAAGAATATAGAATAATTAGACAATTAGTCTGGGAAACAAAAACAGAGTTGCGTATATATATATGTGTGTGTATAGAAACAAGATTTAGCTAGAAAGAGTATAACAAAAATAGTAGATTACGTAACTAAAGAAAATGTTTTATCTAGTAGCCAATAGAAAAAAAGGAAGAGAAAAGAACAAGGTAGGGTGAGTGATGTTTAGATGAGAGAGTAGAGTTTTCGAAACAAGAAAAACGGTGACTCATAAAAGTTGTATATTTTTTTGTTATCACCAGGGCAGTGCAAGATTCACCACTGTCTCTTTCTGCGTACACATAGATTTGGTTTAAGTCGTTTGATAGCAATTGCTTCAGCAAAGCGTAGCAAGTTAGGTTTATTTTGCTTGTTGATTATTTTGAACGACTTCAGGTTGTCTACAATATGACCAGTGTGTCCAATAGATGACGCGCAATCGCACTGTTTAATGCTTGTGGACCTTTCAGTCTCAGGTTCTTTTTGGTATGTGTTCAGAAATGCGGACAATATTATTTGGTGTTACTTTCATATCTTAATGGTTTGCAGAGATTATTTGAAATTGCCCCTCCCCCACCCTGTTTTGATTGTTGATTTCATCATTGGATCAGAACAGCTCAGGCATTGTTGGATATACTCATGGTTGGCGAGCGTTCTACCGCCGCTGAACCACCGACTGACATTCATACTATAGTGCTAAACTTATTTTTCGTTTTATTTGTTTAATGCTTTTTCGTTTGGTTACAGGATTTCATCATGAGCTGAAATCGGATAGAGAACCATTGGGAAATCAGAGGGGAGTACTGGACAGCCAACTGATCCGTCTGACTACTCTGGGACTCTTCAGTAGTACGCCGTACCCACCGCCAGGGTTCGAATCCAGGACCTTCTGGTTACAAGGCCAGCGAGCTCGTAGGCCATTCATTCAGCCACTGGGACCCGATCCAATGGCCAGCCCATGAATTCCACCTTCTGCCAATTCATGATATGGTGAGACCACTTGCCAATGTCATCGATGGCGAGTATTTGTCCTCACACCTGACCACCTGTCGTGACCAGTAGAGTATAGCAGGTCGGGTGTAGGAACAAATACTCGCTACCGATTACATTCGATAGGGATCGCGCTGTGTCATGAATTAACAGAAGTTGGAATTCATGGGCTGAATGAATGGTCTACGAGCTCGCCAGCCTTGTAACCAGAAGGTCATGGATTCGAACCCTGGCGGTAGGTAGGGCGTACTGCTGAACAGTCCCAGAGTAGTCGGACGAAACAGCTGGCTGTCCAGTACTCCCTGCTGGGTTTTCCAGTGGTTCTCTAACCACTGTCAGCTCATCATAATGAAATCCTGTAACCAATCAATCAAATCCTTTCCAACCAATACTTGAAAAACTTATTTATTTGTTTTTTCTGTTTTCTCTCTATTTTTATGTGTGTGATTTGATTTAGAACAATGTGATATAGCCCGTCAAGATACGCGTCGAGTTGTACATACTTTAAGTGAAATAAATCAACGGCATAAACCGACAAGTAGTCGACGGTTAAATTTCGTTCCAGATTCTTCAGAATACTTGGTGAGTTAGTTAAACACGTGAGAGAAAATTATTATTATGATTATTATTATTGATTTTCCTTTCAGCTTTGTTGTTCTTTTTTCCTCTACAAATTTATTGATTATTTTGGAGAAGGAAACAAAAATCAAAATAACGCATCGGTGTGTGAATAGTGGTTTTGCCTTGTCCTTGTCTCCCCTCACCTGCCCTCCCGTCCCCACCTACTACCTACCTATCTACCTCTTCCCATGCCTCCTTCTCCGCCTCCTCGTCTGTCTTCTTTCCTTCCTTTTCTTCCTCCTTTGCTTCCTTCTGTCTTTTGTATTTAGATCGAATTAATCACGTACACATGTGTACGTTATCTCCTACTGATATCGTGATTGTAGCAGAATCATTGAATTGACAAAGGTGTCTCTGTGTGTATTCGTATTCTAAATTATTGGCAATTGGCAATTTGTAAAAATTCTGAAGTCCTGTTGAGAAGTCGTGACCAGTGAGGTCCATCCAGATGTCACGTGTGAGGATGGATATCCCACCGATGACATTGGTTGGTGCCAGTCGCGTTAAATGCATCACGAATTGGTAGAAGTTAGAATTCATGCAATGGCCATTGAATCGGGTGGGGTCCCAGTGGCTGAATGGTATACGAGCTAGCTTGACTTGTAACCGGGAGATCTTGGGTTCGAACCTTGGTGGGTGGGTACGTACTGTCGATGATTCCCAAACTAGTGGGATGAAACAGCTGACTGTCCAGGTTTTCAATGGTGTTCTCTAACCGATATCAATCTGCGGTCAAACTCGTAAAAACAAATCTAATCCTTACAAACCAACTATTGAAAATGGTTATCTCCTACTTATATAGTATTCTGAATTATTGGCAATTGGCAATGTGTGAATTCATTTCATATGATATCTATTAGAGAAGTATTGGAAAATCAACAGGGAGGAAGTATTCGACAGCCAGTCAGCCAGCCAGCCAGATGTTTCTTCCTAGTGTAACAACAGAAGACAAGGGCCAGGCAACAGATCGTTTATTAAGGAAAATCAACACACATTTTTATAGATTTTAATCTACATTATTGTAGATTATTGTTAGTAGAAAATACAGTCTTTTGATTGGTGGTTGTTTCTCACAGAAACTTAACCTTGCATCTCTTTGTGGCTGTGTCAGATCATCCATATGCTAACTGTATCCGCCTACGCAAAGCCTTTGTTCTCATTTTTATCACCATCAATATTGAGGACATAAACATTGACGTCAATTACCGTCTACCAACTTTGGCTAGCAGCCAGCTCTCACCACACATTTACTAACTGTCGAGTCCCACTAAATAGGATAAAATGTAGCCGATGACCTGGTGCACAGACTAAGCCGAACTCGGGAGGAACAAACGAGGGAAAATCAAGCAGGCTTTAGGCAAGGTAGAGGTTGCATAGATCATATCTTCACTCTCCGACAGAGCCTAGTACATAGACACACTTTTAGGCGTCCAACAATTGCCATATTTCTTGACTTGAAGGCGGCCTTCGACTCCGTGGATAAAGAGGCACTATGGCAATGTTTGACTGTGAAGGGAGTGCCAAGAAAGTACATTGCACTAATCAAGGCACTCTACTCATACTCACGTAGCCGTGTAAGGGCTTATGGGGAATTGTCATCTGAATTGATAACAACCAGTGGTGTGCGTCAAGGATGTCCACTTTCCCCATTTCTGTTTAACTTCATCATAGATATGCTAATGGAAGTATCCTTAACCGAACTTAACGACTTAGGAATCGACTTGTTACCAGGGAATAGTCTTATGGACTTAGAATATGCAGATGACATAGTCCTGTTAGGGGAGGATGCTGACAAAATGCAGAGTCTTCTGAACACCTTGAGCAGCAATCTTCGTATGTTTGACATGCGATTCGCCCCTGTGAAATGTAAGATGCTGCTACAGGACTGGACTACGTCTACCCCTAGCTTAGTGATAAGGAGTGAAGTGATAGAACATGTTGACCACTTCACCTATTTGGGAAGTTGTATCAGCACCAACGGATTGATTGGTGACGAAATCTCAGCACGGATCCAAAAAGTTCGAGCAGCTTTCGCTAACTTACACCATCTCTGGAGTAGGCGTGACATCCGGCTATCAACCAAGGGACGTGTGTACTGCTCAGCAGTTCACTCTGTCCTTCTCTATAGCTCTGAAGTATGGCCAATACGAGTTGAAGACATGAAAAGGTTGTCTGTTTTTGATCATAGATGTCTACGATCTCTTTCTCACGTTAGGAGGTAGTATAATAAGGTAAGTGATGTTGACGTTAGGCGTAGAGTGTTGGGCAAAGAGGGAAAATCAATCGAAGAGGCTATAAAGTTACATAGATTGAGATGGTTAGGTCACGTGCTGCGCATGCCTAACCATCGCCTCCCCCAATGGACGGGCATTACTAGCTGATATAGGTGCATGTTGGAAAAGAGTAAGTGGTGGCCAAACAAAAACATGGCATCAATCAATCCATGAAATCCCTGACAGTTAAACTGAGTCAGGTAGGGAGGGAGATTCAGACTTCCGGGTTGGGGCCCTCGGGACTCTAAGAATCAATGAAGGCTGGAGACACTAGGTGACATGGCTCAAAATCGTTGTCAATGGCGCGGATGTATTCAGTCTCTGTAATCTTTCATATTCCTTTCTACCATTACTCATTCTGTTTCAGTCTTATACTTGTCAAAACTCTATTGATTCTCTTCACTCTCATTTTCTTGTCTACCTTTGTGTGGTATTTGGAACGTGGCAACTGGAACTGCTACACTTCGGTGCCAAGTTCTATGTTGAATCCAGACAGCCAGCCATGACTTGGTGGTGGTAGGATTCCCCTGCTAGTCTCCATTCATCAAATTATCCAGAAGAAAAGGAGATTTTTTGTTCAACAGAAGGAATGTGAAAATTGCACTTTTATTCATTCATTCATAAAATTGAATAAATATTTTTTTGATGTAAATAACTGAAATAGATATCACATGAATGATGTGATGTATATAATAATACACACACCTAGATTGAACAATAATAATAATAATGATAATTAATTTATGAATTAGTAGTCATAAGTTTCATCAGCTGCCTGACCGCAAAGAGTGTAAAGTAATACACATTTCGAAATTTCTAAAGTGTTTTTAACAGCGTTACCGCACAAAAACAAAAACTGTAAACAGAAATGAATCTTTCGGTGGTTTTTTGTTTTGTTTTTCGTTGCTTGTAGTTTATAGGCAGGTGGATGTCTTCACGAGCGGATATTAGTCTGTTTGTCTGCCTGTCTGTTTTCGACACAGAACTTTGCACATATGTGCGCCAGTTCAAGTCGCCACACTCCCTCCTTGTAGCACACAAAGCAAGAGAAGAAAGTATGAGAAATGCATATTAGAGATAGTAAACAGAGGTGTGAGACAAAGGTATAGTAATAACGAAGAACAAAACAGTTTCATTGGAAATCACAAGTCACAAGGAGTGGATGTATCTGCGCCAGCCATTGAGAACGATTTTGAGCCATGTCACCAATTGTTTCCAACCATTGGTTTTTACCGTCCCGAGGACCCCAACCAGTCAGGAAGTCTACACCTTCCTACGTGGCTTAGACTAACTGTTGTAGATTTCATTGACTGGTGCCATGTTTTCGTTTGACCGCCGCTAGCTCTTTTCCAGCCTGACCCTATATCACCTAACATTGCCCGTCGAGGAAGGCGATGACTGGCCATACGTAACACATGTCCTAACCATCTCAGTCGATGTAATTTCACAGCCTCGTCGACTGATTTCCTCTCCTTACCTAGCACTCGACCGATGTCTAACCTCAATATTGTTCACCTTATTATACCACTTCACACGGGAAATAGAACGCAGATACCTATGATCAAAGACAGCTAGTCTTTTCATGTCTTCCAATCTCAAATGCTAGGTCTCACAGCCATAAAGGAGGACGGAGCGGACTGCTGAGCAGTACACATGCCCTTTGATCGATATTCGGATATCACGTCTACGCCAGAGACGGAGTAAACTGGCATATGCGAAACTAGCCTTCTGTATTCGTGCTGAGATTTCGTCAGAGATCAACCCGTTGGGGCTGATGGTACTTCCCAAATAAGTGAAGCGGTCAACGTGCTCTACCACTTCACTTCCTATTTCTAATCTAGGAGTCAGTGTAGTCCAATCCTGTAACATCATCTTGCATTTGGCGGGAGCGAATCGCATGCCAAACATTCGTAGATTGCAGCTCAAGGTGTTCAGAAGACTCTGCATTTTTTAAGTGTCCTCGCCTAGAAGGACTATATCGTCTGCATATTCTAAGTCAACGACATTATTCCCTGGTAGCAAGTCAATCCCTGAGTCGCTGAAGTGAGTTAGGGTTAAGTCCATTAGTACATCTATGATGAAGTAGTACCAGCTAGGCAATAACTGCTAGCATATATATTCATTCTATACCAAAGGTGGGAGGGAGGGGGCGGTAGAGTTGGTAGAATACTCACAATCGCCAACCACCGACCCACTTCTCAACTCTCAGTTGATGCCGGTAGGTAGGTAGTAAAACCGATAAAAAAGGTAAAGTTGGGCAGGTAGGTGCGTGAGGTTAGCGATATCACATGTGTTACCCAAAACTTCACAACGCAAGCTTTTGGAGTCCTGCATTCCAGTGGGAAAGCAAAAGAATGAAGTAAATAATAATGGGGGAGAATGGAGCTGTTGGTGTGGTCTCTGGTTGAATATTAGTGTACTTCATGATATATATAGGCAACAAAAGAAGGCAATTATTCTTCAATAAATTTGCTGTTCCATTGTTTATTATTATTGTTATTCCCTTAGGTTCCGACTGGAACATCATAGGGCTTCAACAACACTTCTCCACTTTGTTTTATTTGAGGCTGTCCTCACCAGCTGCCTAGACACACGATTGCCCTTAATCTCTCATCCCCTGCTCCTTGCCACAAAATCGCTTCCACGTTATCCTCGCATAGATGACTCACTCGTCGCTTCCCATTAGGGTTTCACTCCAGCGATATCCTCCTCAGCGAATACCCTATCCATCTCCATTTTCTCCTCTAATATATTTGTTGAGCAATTGGTTCTTGGTTGGTTTACTGCCATACAGAGTTTCTTGTTGCTAATTCTTTCTTGCTGGCCATTTGATTTTTGAGTATGGAGCCAGCCAGTGAAGGAGGCAGCTGTTGATAAAAGTCTGCGATCTGTTGAGAATCCTTTTCGTGACGCACGCGCATGCACTACAAGTTTCTAACCCGTATAGAAAAACTGACTGACTGACTTCACATTTGTGTTGGAAATCCAAATCTTGTCATTTGTGCTGGCTGCCTGAGTGAATCAGAATATTTTTGCGAACTGATTTCCGGTTGAAGAAGGTGTATCTTGCCTTTCCAATTCTGGCTGGCTGACTTTGACATCTTCATCCTTTAACGTTACTTATCGTTGAAACCTTACTTCCTAGCCGGATAAGTGAAGCAAGTAACCTCTTTCAAATCTCTCCCGTTGATGGTGATTGGCGATGGATGTTGCTGCTGTTGTTGTTGTTGGTTGGTTATTTTCATAACCTCCATCTTGTCTATGTTTACCTGGAGTCCTGTCTTTGCTGCCAGCCTCTTCGACCAGTTTGTCGGTTTTCGCTTGTAAGTCATCGATTTTGTGTGACATCAAACATCAATCATCCGCGAAATCCAGGTCTTGTAGGTTCTTCACGTCGGTCCAGGATATCCCTGTCTTCTCGTTTCCCATTGTCTGACGCATAATCCAGTCCACCACAATTAAGAATATCATTGGTGATAATAAGCACCCTTGTCTGACTCCTGTGTTTACTCCGAACGCCTCGCTGAGTTTTCCGTTGTGGATCACTTGACATATGCCGTTGTCGTACAGCTGTTGAATAAGGTTGATGAATATTTGGGGTACGCCGTAGTACTCGAGTAGTTTCCAAATAACTTCGCGGTCAACGCTGTCGAAGGCCTTCTCAAAGTCTATGAAGTTGAGGTAGAGATTTGATTGCCATTCCATGCTTTGTTCGATGATAATGTGTAGAGTTGCAATTTGGTCAGAACATGATTTGCCTTTCCTGAATCCAGCTTGTTCTGGTCGGAGTTCTGTATCCAGTGCGTCCTTGATTCTCTCCAGGATGATGCGACTCAGGATTTTACTTGGTGTCGACATGAGCATGATTCCTCGCCAGTCCGTGCAGAGTCCTAAGTCGCCTTTCTTTGGTAGTTTCACGAGGTAACCTTTCCTCCAGTCAGTAGGCACCTTTCCCTCCTTCCAGACCGTTTGCAATAATGGAGTCAGCAAATCTGCTGTCGTCTGTTGTATTATTAGTAATAATTATAAGTAGAGTGTGTTTAGTTCTAGATTTTCCAAATAATGATTCCGTGTTACACTCTGTCTAATATTTTAAAAAATATGCTTTTTATGCTGTGTTATAATGTTTTGTTCTTTGTTTGTTTTTGTTTCTTTGTTGTTAATTTTGCACATCTACTTGATAATATTATTTAGATTAAAAGTAGTGGTGCATCATCGTCTATTCAAACAATGGAGAGTAAATCTGCCTACAAGTTGAAATCAAAATCACAAATATCACAGACAACAACGACATCAACATCAATCCAGTCAAGAATTAGTGATCCTGACTTCTTTGTATTGAATAGAGTATATGTTCCATTTAGAATGATGGTAAGAAAGTTTAATGTGTTGCCATGTTTTGTGTGTGTGTGTGTTTGTTTATATGCGTGTTTCTTTGTGTTGTTATTATTATATGCATTATTATCATTATTGTTTCCTTTAGTTCCTAGAGGAACATAGGGCTTTAGCCGAACATCTCCAATGCATTCGGTTTCCTGTCAACGTTTTCTCCTGGCTCCACGTCTGCTCACATGCTTTCATCTCCTCTTCACATCACCTCCTCCTCCATATCGCCGGTTCCCATTCGGGTTCCACTTGATCTATGGCCTGGCGTGTGATGTCACTTACTTGATGGTTTGCTTTCTCAGAGTATGGCCAGCCAATCCACCTCCACTTCTTCTTGCATATTTGTTACAGAATTGGTTCCTCGTTGGTTGGTTGGTTGGTTCGTTCGTTCATTGCCAGAGATCCGTGATGCTGATCTTTTGTGGCCGGCCATTTGATCTTGAGTGAAGTAATGAGCGAAGACAACGGTTGATGAAAGTCTGTGGTTTCTTCGAAGTGCCCTTCGTGACGCGGAGCCAAGTCTCTGATCCGTATAGTAAGTAGTACTGACTGACTTCACATTCAAGTTGAAAATCCGGATCTTATTTTCATTTCCATACTGAGTTCTGTTGATCTCCCCCACACAGACTTGAGAGAAATGAAAGCTTGACTTGCTTTCCCAGTCCTCTCTGCTTCCATTCAACCACTGGGACCCGATTCAACTGCTCATGAATTCTAACTCCTACCAATTCGTGATTTGGCCCGACCCCAACCAATGTCATCAGTGAGACATCCATCCTCACACGTGACATCTAATTGGACCTTACTGGTCGCGACTTCTCACTAGAACTCCAGGAAACTCCATCCTGTAGCAAATCACTAGTGAGCATCAGATTAATTTTCTATAGTTTGGTTTGTAAGGGTTATTTATTGAATCGGGTCCCAGTGGCTGAATGGTATTCGAGCTTGCTTGCTTGTAACCAGAAGGTCCTGGGTTCGAATCCCAGTGGGTGCGTACTGCCGACGATTCCCAAACTAGGATGAAACAGCAGCTGTCCAGTACTCCCTGGTTTTCAATGGTTCTCTAACTGATATCAATCCGTGATCAACTCGTAAAACATAACTAACCCTTACAAACCAACCAACTATAAAAAATATCTCATTTACCTCCCAATATCTTTTCTTTCTCTTTCTTTCTTTTTTTTTTCATTTTCTCCTCTGTAGCAATCAATATCATCACAAACTGAGAAACGCTGTAGACTCTCCTGTCTACCATATAGCGCCAGTAGTCGTCTTACCTGTGGTCCAAAGTTAAAACGTCCTACAAGTCGTAGTAGTAGTTCCAACAAACTAACTAACGACCGATCAGATTCACGTAAACGTCATCAATCAGCATCAGCATCAACACCAACTGTTGTTATACCTATTTCTTCATCAACTACTTATAGACGACCGTCGAATACTCGTTCTCAAGAAAGAGGTGGTGAGGCAAGAGGAGGAGGAGGCGTAGTAGATGTACAATCTGAAGGTGGGAATACTCAACAAACAAATAATAATAATTATACAAATTGGAGTGAATTTGAATCAGGTCAACGTAAACTACAATCAGTATCATTATCGATTGAAAAGGATCTATTACGCTATTATCACCATCAAGAGGAATCCGCATCGCATTTAGGTGCACCATGTTCTTCTTCAACAATGATTACTGAAGAACACGAAGAAGAGGACGAAGATGAAGAAGCAGAAAAAAGTAAAGAACATCCGTGTGAAACTCATCCGCTATTAGAAGAATATTACAGAAATCAAGAACAACACCACCAACAACAACAATCAACTATAACATCGTTGTCTTTATCATCTCCGGCGACGGCGTTGATGAAAAGTGAAAATTCCACTTCATCACAATCCACTTCATCATCATTATCATTTACTAGTTTAGAATCACATTCACGTCGTTCTGCTGTTCCTGGTGGGAATAATGAAAGCCAAGCCAGTGGTAGTCGTGGTGATCGTCAATTACCACTTCGACAGAAGAAAACGAAATTTCCATCACGTTTTATGAATTTATTCAATAAATCAAATTATAAAAAGTCATAAAAATAAAACATAAAGAATATCATGTACAATTGTCTCACTCTACCTCCCTCCCCCTCTCTTTCTCTCTCGATGTATGTATGCGTGGGTGTGAGCATGGGGGACATGTACCGTGTACGTACACCCTTCGTTCATCATATACACAATTGTATGGCCATTTTTTCCGGTGTTGCTCCGATGTTGCTCTTTGTTTATTTGTTTCTTTGTTTGTTTTCTCATGTTTTGCTCTTTCATTTCTCATCATCATCAATTAAAATTGATTGAATGAGTATTGGTTGCCCCCTCCCTCTCTCCCTGCCTCCTCCTCCTTCTTCCCTACTCAGCTATCTTTATTCATGTGTTATCCCACCATCCGCTCTGTCTCATGTTGTTGATGTCTCATCTGGACGTCTTGTATGTACACAATAGATATATATATTGATTTTTCTTCCTATTCTTTTCAAGAGATTGTGTGTATGTGTAAGAGTGCACCACAAACACGCACACACACATGCACACATACACGAAGGCATCGATGCATGGATGTATTATACACCTAGAGACTCGCTTGTGTTATAGTTACACTTATTTCAAAGTTATTATTTGTGTTTGTTAAATTGTGTAAAAATCAATAATAATTATTCCCTTTTCTATTTTTCATTATTCCATTTGTCATTTGATATCTTTCATACATTCTTCTGTGTTTGATTTTGTCACATATACCAAAGCCCAGAACTGTGTGTAGAAATTAGGCAAGAAAGAATGCATCATCATACTCACAGCCACACAGACACGCAAGCACACTCATGCACATTTTACAGATTTTCTTTTTGAAATAATTATTATTTTAAAACAGAATTTACACACATCAATCAATTACAACGAAATAAAATAAATATACTTAAACTCACACCCATTGACGTATGTGTCGACGTCATTTTGTCGTCGTTATCGTTAGTTATTCTTGAACTCTCCTCGTTCTTTTTATTCTCTTTATGTTGTGCGTTTCTGTCAGTTAGTTATGAGTGTCTTTCCTACCCTGTTTCTTTCATAGCAGAGATTATCCCAATATTATTTGTATATGTGGTGACTGTGTATTTGCTGTCTCCCACCTTTGAGAGTTGGATCAACAACAACTCAATAAACCAGCCCTAAATGTACTCTACTCTACTCTCATCTAATCTAATCTCCTTACTGCATTTTGGCAATTTCCCCCCCCCCCCATCTTGTTATTGTGTGTATTTTGTCTTTCTCTATGTCTCTGAATGTACATTTGTGTGTGTGTGTGTGTGTGGAAACTGTGTTCATCATAAAATGAGCGCCTTGTGTTTTTGCGCCATTTACACATGCCTATCGCCCCCCGCCCCGGGTTGTGTTAGCCACACCATTGAGACGATATTCTTTTCCTTCAATTCACTCTTCGGTGTGTGTGTATGTGTGCGTGCGTGTGCGCTCGCGCGCGTAACTGAAATGTGCCATATATTTTTCTAAAATAAAAATATAATCCCGATTTTTCGATCTTTTCTCCGTTTACCTCATTTCGGTTTTGTTTGTTTTATGTTTTCTCTCTTTTTTTCACAAAATGGATGTTTGAAACCTTATTTGCACACATGTATATTAGGCAACATACACACGTACGCACGCACGCGCGCATGCAAGCACACACGCACACACACATGAAGACAGAAACCAATTCCTCCTTCTATTTTTGAACTTTACTCACTTCCCCTTTTGACTTCACTTTTTTTCATTTTGAGCATTTTCTTTTTGAGTCGTCTATGTTGTTGTTGTTGTATACTCATCTTCTCTGTGTGTGTGTGTGTGTAGTTATGTTTGTGTGTCTGTGCGTGTATATATGCATATATATATATATCAACCAGAACTGGTATATGTATCCTCCTGTACACACACACAAAAACATGAACAGTTCTCTAGGCTGTGATGATCAAACGTGTCATCATCATCACCATTATCATCATCATTGTCACCAAGATGTTCATTGTCAGTCATCGTTATTATTTCTTCCAACACTTATAAATTGTTGTCGTCATTAATTTTGAAATTACCAGCTATCTTCTTCCTTTTATTATTATTATCACATTGTGTCAATGTCATCAATGTGTTTGTCTGTTTGTCTCTGTGTGTGTATGTGTAATCAATTCCTTTTTTCGCATTCCTGTCATATAATAATAAATAAATATTCTTTTTCTGGATACATGTTGTGTATTTTTGTATTTTATTGATCGATCGATTTATTGATTGACTGATTGATTGCCAAAGTTGGCTACGGGAAGTTTTAGCACCTAGGTTTCGTCAGTCAGCAAGACAGACGTATCTGCCCGCCACCTTGAAGGAATTGATGTTCACACTGTTGTGAGATTCGAATCCACGTCATCTAGTGCTGTTGCTTAATATAACTGTTATGATATTAAGCGGGGTATCTGATAGGGTTCAGGTTAAGTTTGGGAAAGATTTAGTTAAGGTGTTTAGCCCCCCCCCCACAAAAAAAAGAAAAATGGTTAGGGTTGGTTGTAGTGGAGGTAGATTAAGGCAAGAGTAGGGATAGATCGGAGTTGGGGTTAGGGGTAAAAGATCAAAGTCATCAGTGCGTTCCATCCTCTTTGATGCCTGTAGTATAACTTTGTTAGTTTACCGTATTATTGTTGGTATTCACCAGTATACATTTCATCACTTCATAGACTAAGTTACTACTAATAATAACAATATGTAGCCCAGCATTCAAATAGTCTTTGATTGGACACTAGTAACTAGTGTGATGCGTCTAGTCCTTTCTTTTTGTGCAGACTGAATTCTATCAGTCAGGTTCGCAATGTGGCCACCATTCTAAGCAGCTTGCCATCCATCACGGTGTACATTGATTTGATGATATTAGATGGTTGGAGGCAATCGACATCACAGGAAGCCTTGGACCTAGGTTTCGTGCGAGTTGGCACGCACCAACCAGTCAGCAAAGCGTATCTGCAACCAGCTTGAAGGAACTCATGTCCCTCCCTCTGAGATTCGAACCTGCGTCACCTAGTACAGTGATGCAGTCAAAGACGTTACCACTGAGCTATTCGGACTCGCAATTAACCTCCTATAGGACTGTAATTAAACTATCATAGCTAAAATCACGCTGACCTTGAACAACCAATCCGAATTCAACGGCATTAAAGACATATAATCGTTAAGAAATACATTTTAAAAAACGCTTTGCAAACATGATATAACTCTAGATAATTGTCGCTTATACGTTATAAGAATATCTCCCAGTCAGTATACGGATGACCTATGAAGAAATCAAAGAATGCGCGATAGACGTATGTATCCATGCAGGTAACCATAGATCAGGGTACGCTGAGATTCATCGATATCCCTGACTCTGACCGTAATCCTAACCATCTCAATTTCGAAAACCATAACCCCAAATAACAGTATAGATTTACAGAAAAAGTAGAATACTGTATCTATCTTCACCAAATCCAAACAGACATGCAGTGATTTGATTTTGAATGACATTTCATAGGATTCCCTAAATCTGACTTGTTTTGGAAGGTCAGTTTTTGACAGACCTTGACTGTGGCAATGTGATACTTTAACTTCGCCGCTTTACCTTAACTCTATTTTAGATATGTCAAAAGTCTAGTTGATTTTCTCATTGTGCATAGCACAGAATTTGAAATAATTTTGAGAAAATTCCTGCCTATAGATAGATGGCTGTAATGTTATTTTATGTTCAATAAACTGGATATATTGGTATAACTGTGAAGTTTCATCCCATCCGTGCACTCTGTAACAACATCTTCAATGCTAAATTCATAATGAAAGCTTTGTAAAAATAACAATGCCAAAAAACATTGGCAATAATCACTTATCATCCAATCACAAATGACTTTGAAGGTCATATACGCTTGTTCACGTGATTGACTGATGGACAAAAAATCTATCCACAGAATACTAAAATCTGATTGGTTATTTTTTATCTGGTGTGTATACAAGACGATATACGTATTATTGCATTATTGACATGTAATTAGGATATCTAATATCCACTAAGGTATGCACTTGTGTTAACGGTTCGTGAAATGGAGGGAGACGTACTACAAGTGCACACTAATTAATGACGAGTGAACTATACTGTGGACAGTTACACATATTCATTACTCTAACATAAGTGTGTCGGGAGATTTACTGCACTTAACATTATAAAAAAAAAACAAGATTCGGATTTTCGACGCAAATGTCAAGTCACACTCAGTGCTTTTATATGATCCAAGGACTTGGAGAGTGTGTCATATTTCCTAAAATGACTATTTCAGATTTTCATCAACATCTGCCACCTTCTGTGGCTCCATACTGGATGGAGATCAGATGACGAATTAGACAGGATAAGCAATACAGGGAAATCTGTGAACGAACCAACTGAGAAACTATCATAGCCAAAGTCAGGGCCTTTCAAGACTGACCTTGAAGAGCCATTCAGATTAATCTCACACTTCAGAAGGTCTTGTCGAATAGGAATCATACCTGTGTTTATCGATTTGGCTGGTAAGTTCCACGAAGATATCGAGTATCTAATGGTTATGTCAATAATGGATTACGAACGAAATATTCCCATACTGAGTCATACGAAAAAGGCACAAACAGCGAAGAAGAAAATTCCCTTTTCGACGATTCATTTTCATAAACTGCTGTACAATAATCGTAATTATAATTAACAAAGAAATCTTTAGACCAATCAGATACTGGTAAACTTTGTCCTCGAAAATTGTATTAGTTTAATGTAAGGTGTAAGAAGGGATGACTAATTGTAAGTTGGTGTGACGCAATAAGTGTGAGATAATGACTAATCAATAAAGTCGAGTCAAATGGACAGGAACTAGTGGAACAGCGATAAAGTATTTTTTATATAAAATCTGTATGAAAAAGCAGTGTTATTAATAAACAGTAATAGAGTGGTAATAAAATATGGATGATGGGAATAATAATGATAATAAAATAATATTAGTAATAACAATAATAATAATAGTGAACTTCATTTTGTGAAAGTTTTGTGGAAACAATATCCAACAGAAGTTCCCGAGCAGTAATCCCAACCAACCAGCGCTTGGTATTGCCAGGAATAACCATGCTTACTGTTGATTATATAGGGGATATAACCAGTTGTCATTTTTGGGTTGTATTCAACATAATGTCAATCGATCCTACGATCTTTTCCATCCAACCACGAGCACACATACTAATCCAATCGAAGGATTTTGGAGGAGGTTGAAGAAAAGAATCAGAAATGTCAATGGATCACAAAATACCCAGAATTTTTAGCCACATCGATGAATACCTGTATGACGTATGGTATGGTTTATCTGCCAACTATCCTTAGAGAAACTGGGATACATTTCTAGAACACATCAGAAACCATTATCCAGTTTAATGTTATGTTTTTAACGTTTTGAAAACGCTTTTTCTTAATGGTTATTCCAATTTTTTGCATCTGAATTCTGATTGGTTGTTCAAGGTCACTGAGATTTCGCCTATAATAGTTTATCTTTGCCCCGAAGAGTCTGATAGATGGATCGAACACACTCGGAGAAAATCGCTGATTGACACTGTATGCCAGCTCATTGAGTGGAATCTGATTGGGAAATAACGAGTTCGGTGTGGGTCCAAGGGGAACACGTGGGAGAGAACGGGGGAAAATCGAGATGAACTAGCAAAGCCCCATATTCCACTTTGAACCCAAGGGAATAATAATAACAATAATAAGGGGGTGCGTACTGACGATAAGTCCCAAAATAGGACGAAACAGCTGCACAGTACTCCGTTCTCATTTCCATTGGTTCTCTAACCGATATCAATCAGTGGTCAAACCCCTACAGAATAAATCTTCAAAATTAATCTGATGCTCGCTAGTTAGTGACTGACTGCAGGATGAAGTTGGCCGGAGTTCTAGTGAGAAGTCGTGCGAGTGAGGACAAATACACTCACCAATGAAGTTAGAATTCATGTGCTGGCCACTGAGTTGAATCCCAGCAGTTGGTTGACTGGATGAATGGTCTGCGAGCTTTCCTTATACCCGGAAGGTCATGGGTTCGACCCCTGGAGATGGGTGTGAACTGCTGATGAGTCATAAACTAGTGTAATGGAACAGCTGCCTGTCCAGTACTTCTTGTTGATTTTCAATGGTTCTGTACCTGGTATCAATCCTCTGATCAAGCTTGAAATAGTAATAATGATAATAAAGTGTGGAGTCATTTCTTCAACAGATTTAATGCCCGATAAGTTTCGGAGACGTCCAGCAGTGAAAAATATGTAGCCAGACGATTAGACTAGACTGAAAGGAATGGACATATGTCCAAATTCTAGTCCACTCATAATCGATTTTGGCAACTTTATACATATATTGCGAATAACAGCCAAACTCAACGATCAATGAAATTACCTTGAACAACAACCAATCACATTGCTACTTTTATGTGGAGAGAATCTTAAGTGTTAGTGATTAACTAACCGATTCATTCACCGATCGATGATCTCAGGGTCACTAGTAGAGTGCGTGTTTCTTATTATTGTCACTGAAATATTATTATCATTATTATTTCTTTGACTTCTGAGCGCATCTTCATTTGGTTCTGTTCTCTTCAACTGGCCTCTAAATTGACCGTAACCTTTCATCTCTTCTTCACACGATTTTCCCCATATCAACCTCGGACCAACACCCAAGTCAACCTTTCCCATTCTTGGAGTGGGATGTCATTCAACTGCCTCTTCAGCGGCATGTATCCGATTCATCTGCATTTTCTCCGGGATGTTTGTTAAGCAGTCAGTTCTTGGTTGGTTTGCTCCTAGAGTGTTTCTTGTAGCTAATTCTTTCTTCAGTATGGAGTCAGCGAAGGTGACAGCTGTTGATAAAATTCTACGGTGGTCTGTTAGAAGCGGTTTTCGTGACGCGTTCGCCAAGTTTCTGACCCATATTATATTTTTTCTTGTATAGGTAGGCCTCAGTCAGTTGTTGATATAAGTATAAAACTTGGGCTCTGTGGTAGAGTGTAACTCCATTATGAATAAGATTTTATTTTGATAAGTCACACAGTGTTACACAGTAATAATAACTGATGACCACGTTTCGAGCAAAAATTATTGCCCCTCATAATCATATCATAACACTTAGCTCTAATATTATGCCCCATTAGAAATCGTTCAAACTCTAAACTAACTAATTCATATGAGATGAAAAATAGACTAAATGATATTCAACTAGAGAATGATGAAACAATGGTTAGTTTTGATATAACTAGTCTTTATATTAACATACCAATCAATATGGCCTAAGAAGCAGTTTAAAAAAAAATTAACTGCAGACCCTAAACTCACTTATAGGACGAAGCTACTCATTGATGAAATTATTTTAGGAATTCAGTTATGCCTCACATCTACTATCTTCAAGTTCCAACGTAAAATATATAGACAAACAGAAGGTGTGGCAATGCAATGGATCACCAATATCCCCTATCGTAGCGGATATATTTATGGATAGTTGGGAAAATATGGCTCTAAATACATTTAGTCCTACTCCAAAAATATGGTGGAGATATGTGGATGACACTTTCACACACAGTGTTAAAAACAGAACATATCTCTAGCTTCTTGACACACATAAACTCACTAGTAAAAGGAATAAAATTCACATTTGAATCGGAAAATGAACAGGGAGAATTAGCTACGGTGTTAGATTGTAAATTAAAACGAATAGAAGAAGGTAAACTTCACACTAGTGTGTATAGAAAACCAACGCATTCTAATAGATATTTAGACTTTAATTCATCTCATCCTGTAACTGTTAAGGCAGGCTTAGTTAAATGTTTAACAAACCGAGCAATGGCACTAAGTAGCACAAAAAAAGACCTTAATGATGAAATAAAACAGATAGAAGAGGCGTTGGTTTTAAATAACTATCCCATAAAATTCATCACGAAGATCGAAAAGGCCGAAAGCAAAGTAAAATAATTTTGAAACTCGCAGTGATAACATAGATAAGAAAGAATATAAGTCATCTACTGTTATACCGCATAAGCAGGGGACATCTGAGGTCCTACGTAGGATTCTTAATAAAGCGGGAATTAGGGTGACATTTAAACCTACAAACTCACTCAGGTAGGACGAACTCTGTACGCTGAAAGGCCCGGTGGACCCAATTAAACAAAATAATATAATTTACAAAATACTCTGCAATGACTGTGAGTGTGGTCAACTACATAGGTCAAACTAGTAGGTCGGGGGTAGTCAGATTGTCGGAACATAAGAATTTAGCTAAGGTAAGAATGGTTGACCCCGAGAAGATAAGTAATTTAGAAAAAAACTCAGCAATTGCACTGCATGCATTAACACACAACCACACAATAAGGGGGTGGGAGAGGGTTAAGATTCTAAGAAGTAATCTATGTAGGTGGAGAGAGATACTGATTACTGAATACTGGCTGGTTCATTGAGTCTACACCCGACACATGCAACAGAAATGACTCAATGCAAATACCAGAAATATGGAAGATATTATTACCACCAGTCAGTCAAATCACAAGAGGATAATAAATAATCTCAAAATTCTATTTCAGTTCAAGCAAATCACAACATTTTAACAAGTTACTTATTATAACTATAAGAACATTCGTCTTATTTCCCATCTGATTGTATTTGATCAATAACACTCGTATTATTATTTCTGAATGTACATTATCCTATATTGATTTCTATCCAAACATCTAGTCAATTCCACACATGTATATAAATGAAGGAAAAAAGTTGTGTGAGTAGTGCTTGATATGATTATGAGCAGCAATAGTTTGTGCTCGGAACGTGGTCATCAGTTAATATTACTGTGTAACTATGTGTGACTTATAAAAGTAAAATCTTATGCATAATGGACTCAGTCAGTTGTGTCTGCACTGCTGAGACAAGCCCAATGTGACTTATCTCACATCCATAAGACTAGCCAACCTCATTATAACAGGTGAGAGTGGAAAACATAGCAACTGATATATTGTTGGGTTATCCAAAAGACATAGGATTACTGCTGTGAACTAGTATTTGGACATATTTATTCTAGTGCATTCTGAATAGCCTAGCAACATGTCGGTTAGTTTCAATCCCCCCCCCACCAGTCAGTATGACTATTTGGCCCTGTGATCATCGATCGGTTTATTTATTATTCGATAGTAAATTACGGACACTTAAGATTCTCTCTGTATAATGCAGTAATGTGATTGGTTGTTGTTCAAGGTAATTTCATTGATCGTTGAGTCTAGCTGTTATTCACAAGATATTATATTATGTAAATTTGCCAAAATCGATTATGAATGGACTAGAATTCGGACATACATTTCCTTTAATTTATTCCAACAATCCCAGGAAGTCAGAGATCTCTGAAATTTACTGGATTTCAGTTCTGTACGACGACAGAATGGTACAACTCATGCTAAGCCCTCAGTATAATATGTTCCGATATAGTTACTACTATAAGGTATACAGGGAGTAAGCCAGTCAGATTCTACTGACCGAGTAAATGAGATTCATACGAACTCGACAGAAGGATTTAGGGATCGGATTCGAGCTAACAAAGTGAGTATTCAAGTGGTGATCATCAATGAATTCCTAAACCATAATGGTCAAATCGTCACCGAGCTTGATGTCGTAACCTGAAACTACCAGGTTCGATCCTCCGCTGGGGGTCAGTGTTGAAGAGTCCCAAAATAGGACGAAACAGCCACCTGTCTAGTAAATCCTGTTAATTTTCTTCAGTGATCTCCCCCTCTCTCTCTAACTAGTTATCTGGTGCATTCCTATCGATTTCGCTTTTATTGTTTGCTTGGCAAACTTAGGCAAATCGATTAGATACTTTATTTTTAGGCTTTTATCACAAATAAAATAAAATCAATCAATAAATATAAAAAAAATCAATTTTCCAACAGTTTTGAATATTTTTTGTACGTGTGTGTGTGTCAGTCATTCCATTATTATCAATGAACACAAATTGTATATGTATATATTAATATATACAGTGAGAATCGATTATTTCGAATAAATTTAAATTTGAATATTCCTTCGTAAAATGTACTAATTGATTTTTCTTTCGTTTAAATCTTTACGATGGATGAAATGAGAAAAAAGAACCAACATCATCTTTTCATGTAACATGTTTGTTATTTATTGATCGATATGCATGTGTATAAATAAATAAATAAATAAATAGAAGACTAATGGTAAAGGCATTTTGTTTTGTCTGTCTGTGAGTATTATATATTGCGGTTTCTATTGATTGATTATTGGCTGGGAAGGATTAATTAATGTCGTGTTAATTTTATCTTTCACTCTTTTGTATTTTCGAGAATCGGGAAGGCAAGGAACACATTCATCAACCTGAAACCAATCTGGAAATCTTCGTCACTCAACTCAGCATCAACAACAAAATCCAGATTTTCAATACAAACGTCAAGTTAGTCAGTTCTTCTATACGCATCAGAAACTTGGCGGCGGGTCACAAAGAATATTTCCAACAGCCTGTTGCAGACCTTTATCAACAACTAACTGTCTTCGCTCCATACTGAAGATCAGATGGCCGGAAAGAACAAGAACCAACAAGAAACTATGGGAACAAACAAAACAAGAACCAATCGCCCAACAAATATGCAGGAGAAAGTGGAGATGGATTGGACACTCGCTGAGGAGGCCACTGGGTGACATCGCGCGTCAGACCAACGCTCCAGTGGAACCCGAAAGGGAAGCGGTGAGTGGGACGTCCATGGGCGACATGAAGAGGATCGCGTGAAGAGGAGTTGAAACAGTATGGACTAACATGGATGCAGGTGAAAAGTACAGCAGAAGCAAGTGGAGACGTGTAGTTGAAGCCCTATGTTCCACTAGGAACCCAAAGGAACAATGATAATAATAATAGGTAATGCAGGCCTATCAGTTCCCCTGAAATTGTAGATACGAAAGGCACGCGAAACCTAGACCCAGCACTAACTAAGTGTCCACTGCCACCAGTTTCCTAATATTTCTGAAGTCTGTATATAGTTAAATATATGAAAAAAAGTTGATCCATAGAAGAGATAATCGATGATGTTTTCTCAAGGTTCCCAGTCAACTTTGCCGACACTTCATGTCAGTAGTACTCAAAAGAACTTGAAGCGCTTTTTGTGAATGTAGTCACATGTAGTTCAGCCAACTGACTTTCTTTGAATTTACCTGCGATATCCTTATGAAAAGAATCTCATCATTGTTTGAGAAAAACTTTCATCGCGGCAACACTAAGAGCAGTGTTCTCTAATCGTCTAAAGAAAGCTTAAGGACAATATTTCGCCTGTCTGACCACTTCTCTGTGTAAGTACATTGGTCGATCGATACGTGTCCTGTCTAAAAGGGTTCAGAAAGACTATCTCGGGTGGTTGTAGAAAGGTTGTGGTGGTCCTGTAATAGGGTGCGAACACCTTATCAACTTACTGGTCATCCCATTTCAACAACACCTCCTTCAATACATATTTATCAGTATTGGACAATCTTATCATAGTATTCATGCTTATTTGGACGTTTCACCTATCTCTGTAATTAATATGCTCTTTTCTTCTAGACTGAATATCAATGTCCTGATTTTTACAGATCATACGTTGATTTGATCCTTATTATTATTTGTCTTTGTCGCTCCCTGTTTAATCTCTGATTTTAAAACATCTCATTGTTTGGTTGGAGGATTTCATGATGATGAGCTGAAATCGGTTAGAGAACCAATGGAAAACCAGTACTGTAGTACTGGACAGCTGTTTAGTCCAAGCTCATGATGAAATCCTCCAACCAATCAAACAAAAAATCCTTACAAAAACCACTACTTAAAAATTAATCTGAGAACACTTTACTGCTTTTCATGCGGAAACTTTTACGGATATGCCCGGAGAATCTAGTGTGGTGAGAGCAAGCTGCTAGCCAATTGGTAGACATTGATCTACGCTGATTGGTGGAAATTAATCTAGGCTGATTCAACAACCGATCACAGCTGACCTAGACGTGGACAAATATGATTCGCAGACAAGTGGCTCGCATTTCCGAGAAATATCGAAAACGAGAAAGCAGAAGACTGCGTTTTGTTTGCAAACAACCAATCAGAAGACCGCCTTCTTTCTGCGGGCAGAGCCTTATTAATGTACGTAAAATACATATAAATACCTGTTGGTTTTCGTAATAAAACTGATCTGTTGCCTGGCCCTTGTCTTCTGTTGTTACACTAGTAGACGCTGTCCTCTCGGTCCCTCCTGCTCAATTGAGGCAGTAAATGCCGGTAAATCAGTATATGCAGTTTGATGAGTTGACAATGAGAAGCAGGATACTTACCTACTTTTGACCAAGTTAACGAGCATACTGCGTTGAAAAGTGGAATGAGTGTCTGGTGGCGGGAAATGTTCTTAAATAGTTGGAGGCGATCGGCCACAGGAAGCCTTATCTAGACCTAGGTTTCGTGCTAGTTGGCACTCACCAGTCAGAAAGGCGTATCTGCAAACTTGAAGGAATTCATGTCCCTTCTGAGATTCGAACTCGTGTCACCCAGTGAATTCTGCAGTCAGAGACGTTACCACTGAGCTATTCGGACTCGTGATTGACCTCCTGTAGGACTGACTGTAGTGGATACTTTGATTGGACACTAGTAACTAGTGCGATGTGTCTAGTCCTTTCTTTGGTGCAGACTGAATTCTATCAGTCAGGTTTGCAATGTGGTCACCATACCACTAGGTAGCTCGCCATCATGTTCTTTTCAATGCACCTTTAATTCTGTTTTCCATTCTGTAGGCTAGACAGATAAAAACTGGTTTCTTTCAACCATTTCGGGTTTCGGTTCACGTGTTCTTTTCAGTTCCCCCTTATTATTTTATTTTACTATTCACTCCCACCCCCCACCCTCCTGAATTCTCCCCACACCATAATATGTATAAATTCACTCTGTTGCTCCATCTTGTATTCTGCCTCTAGTTCACCCTCGTTTCCAAGAGAAATTTGAACACAACCCGCACACCCCACCTCTATCACCTTGTCTAATTATACCGTAAATACATTAGCTCTTATTTTAAACACTGAATAATTCGTCTAATTACATGGTTTTTGCAATTATATCGCCTATACGTTAATGTATAACTCGACGATACTGTGAGAGATGAAGGGTGTTCATTTTGTAACTTATAATTTGATTTAGTTTGTGATGTCGGCAGTTGTAGGAAGAGAACGGACGAAATAAGAGAAGTTCGAATCAACCTGATTGCAAATGTGTTCGTTCGTTTGTAGGGATTTGGTTGACTGGTTACAGGATTTCATCATGGGCTGACACTGGTTAGAGAACCATTGGAAAACCTGGGAGTACAGAACAGCTGCTTCGTCCTAGTTTGTGACTGTTCAGTAGGACGCACCCATCGGGGTTCAAACCCAGGACCTTCTAGTTACAAGGCAAGCTCGTAGACCATTAAGACCATCAGTTCATTATGAATATCAATGAGATGCTCACTGGCGACTGGCCCTATTCAGGTAGGTAGTTAGTTACCTGGGGTTCTAGTAGGAAGTCGTGACCAGTAGGGTGCAGCAGGTCGGGTGTGAGGACAAATACTCGCCGAAGACATTGGCTAGCGGTTACGCTTTATCATGAATTGGCAGAAGCCAGAATTCAAGAACCATTGGATTGGGTCCCAGTTGCTTAATGGTCTACGAGCTCGCTGGCCTTGTAACCAGAAGGTCGTGGGCTCGAGCCCTGTCGGTGGGGCGTACTGATGAAGAGTCCCAGAGTAGGATGAAACGGCTGTATTCGTTCATTCTTTCTGTATTGAAAATACTGTTAAACCTCTAATGGAAGTTTCTTCATCGGTAAATAATTTGCAGTTTTACTAGTGAGTTGGTAGATGACATCGCTGAGATCTGTGGGTCTTCTCTTTCTCCTGAAAAATCCAGATAAGTCCTATTTATCTGCTCTTTCCACGGCAGAAGGTAATTCTTATTAAAGAAGAATGGGTGAATATGAATATTCGACTATTATCACCAAACTATTTGAGATGAGGAGTCTACCCAGGGGAGTTTTAACAAGCCCTAATTCCATAACCATGCTGAACATGGATTCCAAAATCCAAAGGGAATGGATGCAGCGTATGAACTTGTGATATGCGATGACCATCTCATCCCTGATGTCAAAAATGTTGTGATGAAGACATTGTTGAATTTGTAGTTCGTTCTTTGCAGTTATTTTTTAACACAGAACACACCAATATACAACTGATCACTCGAATATTTATTTCCACTTTGAGAAGACAAACATTAGAAATTACTTTGATTGAACACTAGTCAGTAACTAGTGCGATGTGTCTAGTCCTTTCTTCGGTTGCAGACTGAATTCTATCAGTCAGTGGAAACATCATCACTGACTCACTGGGAAATGCAGGTCCATCCACTAGCTGACGAGTCCGGAAAAGGACGAAATATGCTGTATCCCAGTAGATCCCCGCTGTTAGTCACCATCTAGTAAACCTGCTTCAGTAAAATGTTTCCTACAGATTGTGGATTCGAGTAATATTGACAAACCAGTCATTACACTTAAACTCTTTCTACGCAACTAATGTTTTGGTATTTTTAATGTCTGGGACTACTCCAGACTAGACCACACACACACAGAAGTACCTCGTAAAATTCTACTAAAAAGGCAAGTCACTTGCCGTGATAATTTGAGCACTTTACGTTCTAACTGCCAAGTATGCATTCACATGACAAAATATCGTTTGAGTGACTTTTCTTTTTGGCATGAAATTATGATTCCAAACTAACCACAACTAATCGATTTCTAATGTAAGTATATATATATATATATATATATATATATATATATTATTGTTTACTTTAGTTCGTAGAGGAACATAGGGTTTCAACCAAACGTCCCCATTGCGCTCAGTTCTCTGCTAGAGTCTTCACCTGGCTCCAAGTCTGCCCACATGTTTTCATCTCCTCTTCACATCACCTCCTCCTTCATGTCACCTTCGCACTGACGACCAACTCGCCACTTCCCTTTCGGGTTCCACTCGAGTAATGGCTTGTCTAGTGATGTCACCTGATGGTTTCCTCAGAGTATGACCAGCCAATCCATCTCCATTTCTTCCTGCCTGTTTGTTTCACAATCGGTTCCTGCTGTGTTGGTTCGCTCATTGCCAGAGATCTCTGTTGCTGATCTTTTCTGTCTGGCCATCTGATCTTGAGTATTGAGCGAAGACAACTGTTAATAAAGGTCTGTAGTTTGTTTGAGATGCTCTTTATGACGCACTGACCAAGTCTCTGATCCGTATAGTAGCACTGACTAACTTCACATTGGAGTTGAAAATCCGAATCTTATTTTTGATGTTGAGTGCTGTTGACCTTCACACAGACTTCAGAGTAGTGAAAGCTTGTCTTGCTTTTCCGATTCTTGCTTTGATATCCTCGTCAGTTCCATCAGCCTGTAGTTGAGACGATGCTTCCCAGGTAGGTAAAAGAGGTTGTTTCTTTCAGGTTCCTCCCATTTATATATATATATCTTGTGTACTTTGAGATTCACCGTATCTCTACAGCAGCCTCAGCCTTTAAAGTCATCTACAAGGCAAAAAGTAATTTACCCAAATTACTACGTACCCGACTCATCTGCTGCTGAAGCCATCTTTGGCTATCAAAACAGAAAAGCCAGATCTCTGTGTGTCCGCCACAGAAAAACTCTTCGGTGGGAAGTAGACGTAGTCCTTTCAAGCCGAAACAATCTCCTTAGGTACAGACCATTTTCCCGAAGTCGATTTCGCCAGCAAAACGAAAATACCTTACCATATCTATTAATAGTAAACTTATTCGTCTGCAGTTGGATACAGCATCATATGTCAGCTTAATTTCGCGTAACACGTGGCGCAAACTTGGGGGCCCACAGATTCTGTCGACAGAGCATTTCGCTAAGAATGCCTCTGGAGATGAGCTATAACGCATGGGTGAGATCAAATGCCATGTTCAGTTTGATGAGCATGAATTTCATAGTGCATTTTATCTCATAAGACATAAAGATTTGAATTTTCCTCGGTCTTGAGTGTTTGGAAAAGCTCAGTCTCTCAAATGTTTCATTGAATTCGGTATGCTTTAACATATCACCTTCATCGAATGTGATATCATTTCAAGTGATGCTTCAAATACACCTCCGCCGCAACACTCATGTCAAAAGCATCCTCCAGTCTTCCGGGCAAAGTTTACTTGCCGCAAGTCCAGTCAAATATCTTCGACTCTGAAGCCGAGTGACAGACGAGTTTTCCCTCCTAAACGTGTAATTCGTCACCAACCTCAATCCCATGGATAAGGTGAACGCTGCGTCAATGCCTCTAAGCGTGCTTTCAAGAGAGCCAATGGGGGTGGGGAGGAAACAATAAGAGATATCTTGGACAGATATTTACTGCCTTATCAAAAAGCAACCAATACTTCTGCCTCAAATAAGTTTACAGTTTACAATTTATTTGGGATAGTAGGCTATATGCCTGTGTTAATCCTTTCGATTTGTTACACACAGGAGGTCCAATCTCGCCTTAAATGAATCAACGGATGGCGCTGATACGACGTGTTCCGGTAGGGAGTTCCAATGGTTCACAATCCGATGCGAAAAATGGATCTCCAAACGCAGACGATTCGACCGTGGTTTTTGAACCTTGAGGTGATGTCCTCGCAATTGGTTGGTGCTTGAAGGAAGAAATAAATTAGATAAATTTGCTCCAAAATCATTTCTTAGGATACGGTATGCTAGTATTAGGTCACCCCTAAGTCGTCTGTATGACAGTGGAAATAAACCCAGTCGACTTAACCTCTCTTCATATGAGAGGGTTGAGAAACCCTTTATTAGCTTAGTTCCTACTCTTTGCACCCTTTCTAATAAGTCTATTTCGTATTTGAAACACGGGCTCGCTGCCTGGATCCCATATTCCAAATGAGGTCTGATATAAGTCGGATATAATATACGAAATATTTCAGCGTCAAAATTCGCAAAAGCCTTGCGTATGGCCCATACTATTCGAAAACCCTTAGTGGCTGCAGCTCTACAGTTTGTTGCTGTTTTTAAGTCATGCTGCACAACCACTCCCAAGTCCTCGCACTCAGTGACCACTGGGAGAGTAATGCCATTCATTGGGTAATTGTGCACGTGACTATGAGATACATGCATAACTACACTCTTGCTTAAGTTAATCTCCAAGGCCCAGTGCTTACACCAATCACTTAACAAGTTTATATCTTCCTGCAAAGCAAGTTGATCACTGTCATCGTGTAAAGCCCTCCATATCTTGATGTCATCAGCAAACAGTAAGCAGGATGACCTAACTACCGATGGAATCTCATTAACATAAATCAGGAAAAGAAGTGGGCCTAGAATTGTACCCTGAGGAACGCCACTCTTAACCGATTCCCATGCTGATAAAACCCCGTTAACTCGTACTCTTTGTCTTTTGTCCTTTAGAAAGTCTTGAATCCAGTCGGTAACCACTTTATTGATTCCCATACTACCTAACTTTACTAGAAGACCTGAATGAGAAACCCTGTCAAACGCCTTGCTAAGGTCGAGGAATATGGCATCCACCGGTATATTAGCATCAGCTGAGCTTTCCCAACTTTATCTCAGGCAGGAGTTACTTTCGGTTGAAAAATCAAAACTTCTCCAACCAGATCCAAAAAGCAAGTCCTACACCTTTTATGGGGGGGGAGGTGATAGGATCCCGCATAAAGTAGTATATCATCATTTCTCACGCATGTTGTGACTAATTATGCGATCAATCATTTCTCATGGCAGTGAGGCCGACTTTATTGTTGTTTTTGTTGTTGTTGTGATTACTGCACACAGTCACAGGTCAGCCTTTGTCTTTTGATATTTGCGTGGCTCAGTGAATCGGAAGGTGGTACTACAGGCAGATAGGCATATTAGCCAGGCGCAAACAGAACAAAGTGACTACGGTTCTTATTCAGTTCAGTAGCAGCTATGACAAATTGACGACGGGGTTATTTCAGTTCCCTGAAGTCATAACACCTGCTATCAGTGACACGTTTGATATGACAGCTGGCTGATTTTTATGGTTTGCACACGAGCCGACATTAGTTTAAAGAACCATTCAAAATACAAGAATAAAACTTGTACACTGCGATAGAGTATAATTCCATTATGGGTAAAATTTATTTTGATTATGTCTCACAGTATTTCTTATGAACTGTGATCAAGATTTGACCGGATAGTTGCAAAATAATTGAGCGCTGAGTAGACATTTATAAAATTATATTTGTAAAATCTCATTTCAATTTCGCTGAGATTTTGCAAATATAATTTTATAAATCTCACAGTATTTGTTATACAGTAATATTTACTGATGACCACGTTACGAGCACAATTCATCACCGCTCAGATTTCAGATTTTCAGATTCAGATTTATTGGTTGAGGATAGAAGGCTTGGAGCCTATGTTAATCCTTTTCTAGTAAATTTCTGTGGTTGTTCAAACCCTTCTTGAACGAATCAACTGAGGTTGCAGACACCACTTCTTCTGGGAGTCGGTTCCAAGAGTTTATGACTCGGTGTGAGAACCAGTACTCAACACCAATATGATTTCTTCTTGGCTTTTGAACTCTCCTGCTATGTCCTCTAAGGTGTTCCGACCTGGTGGGAAGGAAAAGAGAAAATAGGTCAGGTCCGTAGTCATTATTTAAAATTTTAAACATTGTGATTAAATCTCCTCTCTGCCTACGGTATGATAGGGAGAAGAGATTTAAACTGTCTAGTCTTTCCTCGTATGATAAGTTAGTCATGCCATGAATCATACGTGTTGCTTTCCTTTGAACCCTTTCTAGAATAAGTGAGTCCCCTTTTAGACAAGGGCTGGCGGCCTGGATGCAGTTTTCCAGTCTTGACCTCACCAGGGATGTATATAAGGAGGTGAACATATCTCTGGTGATTCTAGTGAAGGCTCTACGAATTGCCCATAATGACCTGAAACTACGTGCAGCCACCGCGCGACAGTGTGCTGTAGTTTTTAAGTTGTGGCTAACTATGACACCTAAGTTCAAGTAAGTCTGAACTGATGGAAGTGTAATTCCCTCTAGTTCATAAGAGCTCGTGCTTGCTTGTCCAATGCGCAGGGTTGCACATTTCGCCACATTTATCGGGAGCATCCATTCTATGGACCACTCTGACAACGTGGAAGTGTCACTGTTGCCCTTCAGCTCTCTCCAAATTTTTAAGTCTTTCCAGTCACGCGGTAACACTCCATTTTGGAGAGAAAGCTTGAAGATCGTAGTCAAAGGGCCGGCTATGTGTGGTGATAACTCCTTGAGAAGCCTTGGGTGAAGATTATCAGGACCCATTGATTTCCCTGCATCTAGTTTCCTTAGGCAGTTGAGCACGATGCCTTGGTCGATGTCAACGGAATCTATCCCATGTTCTTCTGATGCAGCCAGAGCTGATCCTACAGGCTGTGACGACTCCTGAGTGAAGACTTGGGAGAAGTAGTTTGCCATTGCTTCTGCTTTTTCTTGATCTTCTTCGATTGTATCATTGTCAATAGTCAGGTTTGGGACACCATTGGATGTTTTATTCCTGAAGTTCATGTACGAGAAAATTTTCTTAGGTTGTGCCTTTGCATTTTGAGCCAGGTGTGCTTCAAATTTCATCCTTGATTTGCGGATTTCTGCAATAGCTTTATTTCTAGCAGTGTTATATAATTGCCTGGTCTCAGAAGTCTCAAGTGTGGCAAACAAGTTCCAACATTTGTGTTTACGTCTAAGTAACTTACGAATCTCTCGGTTTATCCAAGGAGGGCAGTGTTTCCGACCCTTTAGGACAGACCAAGGGATGAAAGGTTCAGTTACTTGGGCGTAAAGTTGTTTAAATTGGTTCCATGCGGCTTCTACTTGAGACTCTGGGTTGATGTACCAGTTTACTGAGTTGGCAGCTGAGACGATTGCATTTATATCAGCTTTCCAAACGTTTGGTCGAGATGGGGTTTTGGCCCTTGCTGCCGTTGCTGTGAAATTGAAAGTGAGCACAGCATGGTCACTTCTTCCTAAAGGAGGAAGATGTTGTATCAGATCTACATCCTCACCATGGGAGAACACTAGGTCCAGGGTTGAGGAGGAGTGCTGTGAGTCATAGCGCGTGGGCTTGATGATATGTTGGACTAGAGCTAACGATATACTAGATTCCAGCAGTTTATAATCAAAGGAGTTGACTGAGGATGGAGTTGTTAGGCTCGTCCAGTCAACTGTTGGGGCATTGAAGTCGCCAACTTCGAGACTTCGACATTTCGAGGTCCAGGAGGCTAGCTTCTCTATCAGGAAGTCATCTGCACTGCAGTTAGGACTGCGGTACATAGCAATGAGTTCAATGTCTTGGCCTATGCATTTAAGTCTGCAGCGTAGAAGTTCGCACGACTCACTTTCGTGAGCGAGTGCTTCGATACTACGCACGGCTAAGCATTTCTTGAGGTAAATGACTACGCCACCTCCTTTGCGGTTTAGTCGGTCTACCCTATGCACTTCGAAGTTTGGCAGGTTAACTTCGCTGTCAGTGACATCGGGTGTGAGCCATGTCTCTGTGATAATAATTACATCCGGGTTTCCGGAGTCGATCATGTTAACCAGCTCAGTCCGTTTATTTAACAGGCTGCGGGCGTTTGTGTAGCAAACTGTTAATCCAGTTTGGTGCTTCCCCGGCCTACCCACAGAGGTTTCGGGATCATTAAACTGCGAACTTGAACAACCCGAAAACCCTTAATCTTAAGGTTCTTTTCGCCGTTTCGGCGTCGTTCGCTTAATTCTAGGGCCGCAGACTGTCTTTTGACACGGTCTGCCAGGCTCATAATCATATCAAGGCACTACTCACACAACTTTCTAAATTCGTTTATATAATTCCACTATTTCTTATCTCTTCATTTAATTGACAGTAATATTTTCCATATATCTGGTATCAGTGTGATGAGTCATTGCATCCTACTGCACGTGTTGGATGTAGATTCTACGAACGAAGATTGCGTAATCGACCTCTCCCTCTCTCCACCTACCTATATTACTCTTTAGAATTCCGACTCTGTCACACTCTATGTTGTGTGGTTGTGTGTTGATGCATGCAGTGCAATGTAGTGCTGAGCTTTTTTCTAAATTACTTATCTTCGCGAGGTCAACCATTCTTACCTTAGCCACTAAATTCTTACTTTCCGACAAGCAGTCTGACTACCCCCAACCTACTAGTTTGACCTATGTAGTTGACTTAACTCACAGTCATTGCAAGGTATTTTGTAAATTACATTATTATGTTGAATTGGGTCAACTCGGTCCTTTACCCATAATGGAACCATTCAAAAACTAATATGGAGGAGTGGACAGATGTTTCGTCATAGTCTATGACTCTTCAACGGAGTACACATCCACTGGGTACTGACTGATATCAGCTGGTGATCAGACTTACTTGTAACCAACCAATCGAATCTCTGAAAATCAATACCTGATAATCAATCTGATAGAACACTAGCGACTGGTTGCATACAAGAAGTTACCTGGAGTTTTCTAGTGAGGAGTCGTGACCCACAGGGTCCAGGAAGTCTGGCACGAGGACACGTATTCGCCGATGATACTAACTGGTCTTTGCGCTATATATATTTATCACAAACTGACAGATCACTGGATCAGGTCCCAGTGGCTGAATTGTTGACGAGCTCGCCCTGAACCGAATTTCCCTGTGTTTCAAACTGGAATGAAACAGTTGACTGTAAAATTAAGTGGAGCGAGATATATATAGGGGTCGTTCACAATGCGTGTTTCATCCAAAAGAGTCAAAGAACATTATCTCTCTTGGCTACGAAGTGTGCTATAATTCAACATATATTCAACAATGGTCAGAAAATGTGTCAGGAGAACTCATTCAAAGTCATTTACAAAGTCGAAAGAAGCCTCCCGTTGAAAACGATAAGCTTCCGTATACTTTGCATTGGTAAACACAGACCTTAGTGATTGGGATAGAAAACCGTGATTTATGTACACAGAAGAAACTTCTCCACTCCCTTCTTTTCCGCCTTGGGTATAATTCCAAGTTCTACCACTTTGTTAATAAGTCTTTTTTTGGATGCTTGTATGATATCTTAGTAATATCTTTTTCTTAACCAACCCTTTTTATACTCTTTCCGCCTATTACGTAATTTATTTTGGACACGTGTCTTCATTAACACCCCATTTCATATTACACAACCCTTGTCAATATTACCAGTCTCTGCCCCCACTTGACTAGTTACAGTATGATCATTCACCACATTTTTGAAACATCTTGATGACGTCAATAGTAACCGTAACTAATTTTTTTTATCTTTGTTTGACAATCTGGAAGATATGCAAGGGAAAAACAACAAGTTGGAAGAAGAAGCATCCAGAGAAGATAGGACTTCAGGTGAACATAGAGAAAACAGAGGTAGATGATGAAGATTCCTGGGCAACACCACCAACAACAACAACAGACAACAATCAGTATAAATGGGAGGAACCTGAAAGAAACAACCTCCTCTACCTATCTGGAAAGCATCGTTTCAACTACAGGCGGACGGAACTGATGAGGATATCAAAGCAAGGATTGGGAAAAGCAAGACAAGCTTTCATTTCTCTCAAGTCTGTGTGGAGATCAACAACACTCAGCATCAAAAATAAGATCCGGATTTTCAACTCCAATGTGAAGTCGGTGCTACTTATTATACGTACGGATCAGAGACTTGGCGCCGCGTCATGAAGAGCACCTCAAACAAACTACAGACCTTCATCAATAGCTGTCTTCGCTCAGCACATCGCTCAAGACCAGATGGCTGGCCAGAAAAGATCAGCGACAGAGATCTCTGGGAGTGAACCAACCAGGAACCGACTGTGAAACAAATGGACAGGAAGAAATGGAGATGGATTGGCTGGTCATACTCTAAGGAAACAACGCATCAAGTGACACCACTAGACAAGCCATTCCTCGAGTGGAACTCGAAAGGGAAGTGGTGAGTTGGTCATCAGTGCAAGGGTGACTTGAAGGAGGTCATGTGAAGGGGAGATGAAAACATGTGGGCAGATTTGGAGCCAGGTGAAGACTCTAGCAGAGAACCGAACGCAATGGAGACGCACGGCTGAAGCCCTATGTTCCTATAAGAATTCAAGGAAGCAATAATATTGTAATAATTGACAATCTTAATGTACACACACATACACACACACAATAATTATGTATGTTAATGCGATTGTACAGCTTAGTGATGAATGAATTCGCCACCTCAAAGAGACTCTTCGCTGAAGTTTTTCTGTTCATATATTCATATGTCTGAATGGGTATTTCCTGTGAATGAAAAATTGAAGTATCACATCGCAATATTTAACAGTTGTCATGTCATGAATACCTTCACATTGGATGGACGCCCTTGAAAGTAGCGACCACTTCTCACATCACATCACATACTCACTGACTAACTGACTCACTCACTCATTCATCTTTTTTATCTACAATGAAAATGTATAAAGCCCGAAAAGAGAATGCGTAGGCGGATTGATCTAATCATATAGTGACAGTAGTAATAGTAATAGTGAGCGTAAGACAGACATGTCAAGGTTGTTTCGCTCCCAACATGTTTGTCAGTGAGCGTGATACAAACACATATATGTGGCTAAAATACAGTGATCTTAGGATCACACATCACTTAAGGATTTAACATTAATACCAAAAAACTCATCTGTCACCACATCATATCGAGCTGAGAGACAGTCAATAGTCTGTCATGACTTGACTGTGTTCAATTAACAATGTAGACTATCTAAAAATCAATATAATTCAATGCTGATTTAAACAGAAATGTGAGTGAGTGGAGGTAGTTCAAAACCATCGTCATCATAAATAAAGATAACAGGACTTGATATTCTTTCTGGATGATTTATCTACACTTAAAACTCAATAAAACATGAATTTCTATTCTCTCTCTCACTCACTCACTCACTCACTTCATAAATCACAATTCAAATTGAAACCAAATGAGAAAAATAAACATGTAATGAATGAGACAAACTATCGATCGTCTCTGTTTGAAGTCCAACATTCATTTAAACATGGTTTAATAAATACACAAAAATGTACTGTAATTTACTCATGGGGGGTTTATGTGAGTGCAGAGGGGGGGTGAGGAGCACTCAGTTAACTTGCCATCGATTGACTGGACTGAAGTGCTCGGTCTCAGTTTGATATATCGGTTGTCAACCTGAGACCAAAATGCTCGGCTGCTCAAGCGGTGACTCTTTTGGCCCAAGTGATCTAGTGGATAACGCTTTGGCGTTTGAAACTATGATCAGTGGGTTCGAGCCTCGGCGGTGGGAGCACCGTCACTCAAAGACTGGGGAATGCAGGTGCATCCAGTTGGCTGATGAATCCCAAATAGGATGAAATGCGCATCTGGAAGCCACTGCTAGTCAGCATCCCCCAACTGAAGACAAATGAAGCATTCGTCTACAATACAAGGTTGAGCACAAAATTTACAGTCAAATAGAGTATCGGAAGCATGTTTCTTCCTAGTTTGCCACTCTTCAGCAGTGTAGATGCGTGACTTCACTGTGGATCCAACCCAGGAACCAAGAAGTGTAACTTTCGTCATTAGATTCCTTCCTAGTTCTCTCATAAACTGAACGTTCAGGCTTCTATCCCCCAGTAGGGTCATGGGTGTGTACTGCAGAAGATTTGTGAATGAGGACGAAATAACTATCCCATCTTCTCTGATTTCTATAACCCACTAATTGATGTTAGTTCCTGATCTAAACTGAAGTCAGTCCAGCGTCTGGAAATCAACATTTGATAACGATTTTGTCTTCATTATTAGCTGCCTTCAAGATGAATTTCTCAAAGTCCTGGTGTAGAGTTTTCACTGGGGAAGGGTTAATTAAACTTTATATTCCACAATACTGTCAGTTGGGAAACACTAGTTATTGGATTATGAATAAGTTGTGTAGTCAGGTGTTTGGAGGCAATCAACAGGAAGAAGCCATAGGCCAAGGTCTTGTGCCTCTTGGTAATTGTCCTTGAAGGGACTAATGTTCCCTCTGAAATTCGAGACTGCTTCACTCACTACTTTAGCCAAAGAGGTTACCACTAAGCTGTTAAACCTCAGAACTGACCTCCAGTAGTGGTTGAATGATACCGCTGACTAAATCTCAGTACGAATACAGTGGGCTAGTTTCGCATATGCCAGTTTACGCCGTCTCTGGCGTAGACGTGATATCTGACTATCGACCAAAGGGCGTGTGTACTGCTCAGCAGTCCGCTCCGTACTCCTTTATGGCTGTGAGACCTGTCCATTGAAAGTGGAAGACATGGGAAGGCCATTTAGCTGTCTTCAGTCATAAATGCCTGCGTTCTATCTCCCGTGTGAAGTGGTTTAATAAGGTGAGCAATACTGAGGTTAGGCGTCGAGTGCTAGGTAAGGAAGGGAAATCAGTCCACGAGACTGTGAAATTACATCGACTGAGATGGTTAGGACATATGCTACGTATGCCTAGTCATCGCCTTCCTCCACGGGCAATGTTAGCTGATATAGGGTCAGACTGGAAAAGAGCTAGCGGTGGTCAAACCAAAACATGGCACCAGTCAATGAAATCTACAACAGTTAGTCTAAGCCACGTAGGAAGGTGCAGACTTCCTTACTGGTTGGGGTCCTCGGGACGGTAAAAACCAATGGTTGGAAACAATTGGTGACATGGCTCAAAATCGTTCTCAGTGACAGCGAAGATGCATCCACCCCTCGTGACTTATGATTTCCAGTGAAACTGTTTTGTTCTTCGTTATTACTATACCTTTGTGTCACACCTCTGTTTACTGTCTCTAATATGCATTTCTCCTACTTTCTTCTCTTGCTTTGTCCGCCACAAGCAGGGAGTGTGGCGACTTGAACTGACGCACATATGTGCGAAGTTCTATATCGAAAACAGACAGACAAACAGACCGCGCTCTCTTTTCTAACTTATTAGTCCTGATTTCGACATGTCACATTGTCGTATACTGCTGAATGTTTCCTAACACTGACGAAACCGCTGTCTAGTATCTCTAAATGTCTATTGGTTCTCTAGCCCATGTTGTTTTATGACTACATACCTGATTTAGTAGACAGAATGATGAAGTGCTCATTATTAGACAGTGAACTGGAAAAAAAATCAATAGTTATAAGACAGCCAATCATTACTGTCGAGTGACTGACTGTGCAGCTGCACCCTGATCACCTCTGACACATTATAAAAACGGTCTAAAGACTACAGTGCTGGTATACACTAATGACAGATTGGTCTGACCAGTTGGAAATCACTCACATCACAAGGGATGTGAATACTGAACGGTCGTCTCGCCTAATTGGAGTGATGTACTCTTCTTAACTCAATTCAGAGTGCCTGAATTCTGTTTGGCTAGCTAGCGGATTTAGAAAATATGGGATACGTCGGTGGCTTAGAGCTAGAATGTCCACCGACCGCGGCATATGTGGTCAGGGGTTCGATCTCTGGCCGATGAGGTACTTCTTTACCTCATTAAGCAGGTAATAAGACCGGTAAAGAGGAAGACCTGGTCATGAGGCTAGCAACCAACCAACCTCACACCGTCAAAATCAACACCACTGCTATCGGAACTTCCAAGCTCTCGTTTGAAGCCCTATGTTCCACTGGGAACGGGAAGGAATAGTTGGGAGTGAATTTGTCATTTGAATACTTTACAGTTCACGGTGAGGAAAAACCCCATCGCAAATCAGAATGTGCGATCGTGTCACCCCACTACTTATTCAGATATTCAATTATTGGTTTTGTAGGGATTTCGTTTGATTAGATGGAGGATTTCATCATGAGCTGACATCAGTTAGAAAACCACCGGAAAATCTGGGAGTACTAGACAGCTGTTTCGTCCTAGTTTGGGACTCTCCATCAGTACTCACCGCTGGGGTTATGATTATCTTTCAAATCAGTGGATTTCATTACAAACAGACGTCAGTTAGAGAATCATGGAACACCATTCCTCATTATGTTACAGCCATTGCACGGATAGTTTTCAACAAAGATACAAACGACAAACTTCAACACAAAATTCAATTTTTAAAACCAAATAGCCCCAGATAAAGTTGTACTAAATATGGAAATGTTGAAGGCACAACGAAGTTTATTCAATTCAACGAAATTCATCATATTGACCTTTAGTTTTGAGGTTACCTTGTGCAAAGACCATACTGGCTGGAGAAAATGTCCCGCGGTTAACGAAAATGTGCATTCAAACAACAACAAAATATGATAAAACAGTCCAATGTGTTATTATTGTTCCCTTTAGTTCCTAGAGGAACATAGGGTTTCAAACGCACGTCTCCATTGCTTCCAGGGTTCTCACCTCTTTCAACGTTTACACCTGGATTCACATCTGCCCACATGCTTTCATCTCCTCTCCACATCACCTCCTCCATATCACCCTTGCACTGACGACCAACTAACTCGCCGCTTCCCATTCGGGTTCCATTCGAGCGATGGCCTAAAAATGCGATATCACCCACTTGATGGTTCGTTTTCTCAGAGTATGGCCAGCCAATACACCTAACTACATTTCTTCCTGCATACATATTTGTTGCACAATTGGTTCCTGCTGGGTTGGTTGGTTGGTTTGTTAATTGCCAAAGGTCCCTGTTGCTGATCTTTCGTGGCCGGCCATCTGATCTTGAGCTAAGTATTGAGCGAAGACAGCTGTTGATGAAGGTGTGTAGTTTGTTCGAAGTGCCCTTCGTGACGCAGCGTGGCGCCAAGTCTCTGATCCGTATAGTAGCACTGACTGATTTCACATTGCGGTTGAAAATCCGGATCTTATTTCCATTTTCATGCTGAGTGCTATCTGATCTATCTACACACAGAATCGAGAGTAATGAAAGCTTGCCTTGCTTTCCCGATCCAATATGTGAGCGACAAAATTGTCTGACTGATTTATATAAAAGTACTTTGTACTTCAATGCTCATAATCATATCAAGACAATAGTTTGTGCCCGAAACGTGGTCATCAGTTAATATTACTGTATAACACTGTGTGATTTATCAAAATAAAATCTTATCTGTAATGGAGTTAAACTCTACCACAGTGCCCAAGTTTTATACTTACACTTTGTACTTTGTATCTGACAGTACAATATTAGATGTATCAAATGATTCTGTTTGAAATTATGTAACACGTAAATCTGTATCGCAACATTTGCGTCAAAATCAAGCTCCAGTCTTGGTTGCCACAAGCTTAGCCACATATCTTCTCCTCTGAAGCCAGTTTTCCCGTCCTAAATGTCCATTTCTACATCACTCCCAATCCTGTGGATAAGGTGAACATTTCATCGATGCCTCTAGGCGTAATTTCATGAGGGCGAAAGAGGGGGGGGGGGGGGGAAATGACAAAAATCTTGGACGGATTCTAGCTGCCTTATCATACGGCACGAAATAATTCTCTCTCAAATACGTTATCTCCAGCAAGAGCTATTTTTAGTCGAGAAGTCGAAACTTTTCCAAAAAGATTCAAAGAGAAACTGCTGGACTTTTTACGGTGGATCTGTCTGTTTTCAGCATGGGAGTTTACACCGATGTGCGGCAGTTAGAATCGCCACACTCCCTCCATGTAGCGCACAAAGCAAGAGAAGAAAGTAGAAGAAATGCAAAATAGTGACAGCAAACAGAGATATGAGGCAAAAAGAATAGTAATATCGAAGAATATTATAAATCACAAGGAGTAGATGCATCTGCGCTAGCCGTTGAGAACGATCTCGAGTCAGCCATATCACCGATTGTCTCTAGCCTTCATTGGTTTTAACCGTCCCGAGGACCTCATCCAGGCAGCCATCCTACATCTTCCTAAGTGGCTTAAACTAATTGTTGTGGATTTCATTGACTGATGAAGCCATGTTTTGGTTCGACCGGCGCTAGCTCTATTGCAGCCTGACCCTATGTCAGTCAGCTAATATTGCCCATTGTCGAGGAAGGCGATGTCTAGACAGGCGTGCGTAACGCAAGTGCTAACCATCTCAGTCGATGTAGCTTCACGGCCTCGTCTATTGATTTCCCCTCCCTCCTTACCTAGCACTCGACGCCTAACCTCAACATTCACGGTGGGTGATGATTGGAATCAGTTTAAAATAGTGGTCATATCATGATTCATTGTGTGGTCAGGTGACTGTAAAATTCTATTGTCTTTCTCTTACTTTGGTCTTGGTCAAGTCGCCAACCTATCCGAATCCCCTACCAATCAGAACCATCTATTTCCACTGTCCTGAGCCGATTTTGTTTTGGTAAAATATATATGACGTGTTTTTCCTTATAAAAATTGTATCCTAACAGTCATAGGTCAGTCTTTGTCTTTTGGTATTTAAATGGCTGACTGAAGCGGAAGGTACCGCAGACGAATAGACGCATTTAGCAGATCGCTTGAGATCTCCAGTATTATTACACCCATGCATTAGTCCACTCGGTCATATTAGCTGTCGATGCGATCATATCAGTTGGTAACAACGACCATAACAAACTGGAGACGAGTTCATTTCAACCGGCGGTAAAAATCATAATACAATCATTAATGATATGGGGAATCCATCATATCTAGTATTGTGCGGAGTGGGACGTCTTGTTTGTGCACTTTAAGTAAGCCGTACATGCACGGCGTTGTAGAACCAAATGGACGCAGTTGTTCATATAATTTTAAACTGATAATGGATTCCTCTTTGGTTACAGGATTTCATCATGGGCTGACATTGGTTAGAGAACCACTGGAAAACCTGGAAGTACTAGACAGCTATTTCGTCCTAGTTTGGGACTCTTCGGCAGTACGCACCTACCGGGGATCGAACCCAGGACCTTCTGGTTACAAGGCGAGCTTGTATACCATCAAGCCACTAGGACCCGATCCAATAGCTCATGAATTCTAACTTCTGCCAATTCATGATATAGCGCGACCCCCAAGCCAATGTCTTCGGCGAGTATTTGTCCTCACACCTGACCTGCTGCACCCTACTGGGCACGACTTCCCTTTTTCATTTTCTCCAATATCTTTGTTAGCTGCAGCTCCGTCTGTTCGATGGGATCTTTCTGAGGAGATTGTTCCTGAAAAATTTTTTTGTCATCATATAGTATCACCGAGAGTTTGCTCAGGTAGTCTGACTTGTTCATCATCAACACTAATTTCTTCTACAGAATTCCTTGAATTCTAATAAGAAGTGGTGTCCAGTGACTTCCACCAAATCAGCAGTGAGGACAGCAGCTCAAGGCGAACATTTGAGAACGGTGACTGGATATCATAAAGTTACAATTCATGAGGTAAATGAATTCTAAGAAACACCATCGAAAATGGCAAATGGTTGTTTACTTCGTAACCTGAAGGATTTTAAGCAAAGTTAAACTTTAAGCACCACTAACTACCAACCAGCGAATGAACTTGAACACACCAATCACATGAAGGGGGCATTTTTGGGTATGGAATACATATATTTATGGGGAAAAAATGCAAAGGATACCTTTCTCTCATACGGGATAAAATATCTCCCATTTTAGTATAGGAGAATATCACACCACATCCTACGCATATATTCATCTAAATGACTATAAATGACATCCTTTTGAGATCCATTAATGGCCATAATCCTGTTTTCTAACCTTACCCAAAAGCCTTCTATAGAATTGGTGTGTCTCATTGTAATGGGATCCACAAAATCTCTCTCCCCATTTTCCATGAAGCGATATCCCTGCAGTGCTGGTACCACTGAACTGTTGATATGAGGCTATTTTCAGTTTCAGCAGCTGCACCTCTCACAGGCTGTTTTAATACCCAGTAATTACAAATATACAAAATCTGGGTTAAGAACAAATGGGACCTGGCAAAAAATGTTCTTACGAAATATTAGCATCGTCAGCTTACCTCACAAGAAGGCATTTCACTAGAATCAGTCGGAATAGGACCTTCGACTCACGTAAATGAAACTTATTGGGCCATTCAAAGTCGATGGCGCGATCACACTCCATTCGTAATTATTATTATTATTATTCCCTTGAGTTCCGAATGGGACATTATAGGGCTTCAACAATACATCTCCCCTTTGTCCTATCTTCTGTTGTCTTCTTCAGCTTAGAACATGATTGCCCACAATCTTTCATCTCCTCCTCCCCACACGATCTCCTCCTTGTCACCCTCAACCCGACGATTCACTCGTCGCGTGCTTCCTATTGGGATTCCAATCCAGTGGTGGCCTGCATTGGGCTAGATTTCATTCGACGGTTTTCTCAATGTATGCCAAATCCATCTCCATTTTCACCTATATATTTGTTGAGTAGTCGGTTCTTACTTGTTGGTTTGTTCCCATAGTCTCTTGTTATTTATTCTTTCTGGTCATTTGATCTTCAGCGTGGAGCCAGAGAAGGGGGTAGCTGTTGATGAAAGTCTGTAATGGTCTGTTGGAAATCCTTTTCGTGACACACAGTGCAAGTTTCAGACCCCTATAGAAGAACTGATTGACTGACTTTACATTAGTGTTGAAAACTCGAATCTTGTTCCTTATGCTGATTGAGTGCACTGCAAGAGATTTCCAAATTAGTTCCAGGTTGATGAGGGTGTATCTTGCTTTTCCGATTCTGTCTGGCTTTGACACCTTCATACTTGTAACCATTTGTGGTTAAAACCGTCCTTCCTAGACAGATAAGTGAAGGAGGCAACCTCTGTTCAGTCTCTCCCATTGGTAGTTAGTGGTACTTAAAGTTGAACTTGGCGTGATTTGGGTTCCAAATGCCCTAGTAATTAGATCTACTCTGATCATCTTTATTAAGTTTAGATCAATTATTTATCGGACATTTTCAAATCTTCGAAATCTTAAAACATTTTTTATATTTACATCTTTTAGAAGATCAATCACAATTGAACATATGTTCATGAAAATAAAATTGTCGTGAGACAGACAAAAAAAGATCTTTCTCTACCCTATTCTGCTGATCGCTTTCTTCTAAAAAAGTGGAAATTATTTGGATCAGTAAGGGAATAGGGTGGAGTAGAGAGCGGTGAACAGTTGGAGAACAATTATAAAGGCGGGGAAGAACAAACATTTCCTACTGATTTCCACTCACTGCCTTTCTCTTTCCCACAAACGAACACACATACACACATATCTGCACACTCACACACACACAAAAGTACAAAGCGCTTAATTGAACATGAATTTGAAACAAGCCAAATCCCTACAAACTTAACTCTTTAAATTACCTAATCGAATTTTTGATTTTCCCGTCGACTGACTGGACCGAAGTGCTCATTTTAAGGTTGACATGTCGGCGGCTTCTTGTGCAGATGCTTCGACGATGTCTGGGCATTTAGTTAGAAGTTAATTAGTAGATGGTGACTAGCAGTGGAATCCAACTAGGATGTGCATTTCGTCCTATTTTTGACTCATCATCTGGATGTGCCTGCATTTCCCAGTGAGCGACGATGTTCCCACCGAGGCTCAGACCTACTGCCCATAGTTTCAAACGCCAATGCGTTATCCACGAGAGAACTTCGGTCCAATCAATCGACGGGAAAATCTAAAGTTCAAATAAATAATTAATATGACCTGTTGCACAAAAGGTGACTGGCTCTCGTCGCCCAAGTGGTCTAGTGGATAGTGTTTTGGCGTTTGAAACTATGGACACTGAGTTCGAGCCCCGGCGGTGGGAACATCATCACTCAATGGCTGGGGAATGCAGATACATCCAGTTATCTGACGAGTCCCAAATAGGACGAAGTGCGCATCCTGGCTAGATTCCACTGCTAGTCACCATCTACCAATTAACTCTTTAAAGACTGATTCAATCATCAAATTCACGCGTGAAGAAGTAGAAAAATTCCATAGTACAACCGTCTTCTTAGACATCCTACTGACAACAATAACAGATGCTGTAACGACAGAAGACAAGGACCAGGCAACAGATCGTTTATTGAGAAAATCAACAAATATTTATAGATTTTTAAGTACATTATTGTCAGCGGAGAAGCAACGCCCTTTACTTGGGTGTTGTCTTGCTGTAGGTTATTTATTCTGTTACCTCACTGTGACCGTTTCTCAGGAAGTTAAGCCATATATCTGCGAATTGTATTTGCACACATTAACTCTGCTGTGATTGGTTGTTGAGTTCCTCAAGGTTTAGCTTTGTTATTGTTTTTTCATGACTACGATTTTGAAAGTAACATTGACGTGAATTGTTGTCTACGATTTTGGCTTTCAGCCAGCTCTCACCACAATGTTAGTATAGAAATGAATCTGCATGAGAAGAGTACCTGGAGAGGAAAATATATACAAATTTTCACAGCTTTGTTCTTCTCCGATGTAAAAGAAAATTTGGTAAAGACCTTTAGCTTACTGGGTCAGAACTATGTGCTTGTTCAGAAGATAATAATAATTTGCTTTATTCCAAAACAGTACTTGTGATACAGAATGGAATTCTCAGCATTTTTACTACAGTATTGCATCCAGTTAGTACATTATCAATAAATAGAATTCTACATAGACTAAGATAATCTCAGTTCATTATGACAACAACACATTGGCATATCGGTAGCAAAGCCAAAATTGAACAGTGTTTGAAGGTGCTAGAAATGTAGGTGCTATCATATTTACTGGCGTAAGCGGAAGAAAGAAACAAAGCAGCACATAACGGATAAAAAAGAGAGAGGGAAAAGGAAAAGAAAGAAAGAAAACGTTGCACCTATAAATGATATGAGTTGGAAAGAAGAGATCCAAATCTCCTGCTGACTATTTAATAAGTTATAGGTGTCACGCCTAATGCTTTCTTTATCGCACAGAACACGAGCTAAGTAGAGTATAGTTGAGTTTTTGTACTTGCTGGTGCGAGCATATAGTTTTCTATATAGGCTTCTGATGAGATGCAAGGGGAGAGTTGTGAGTGAAGAGGGTGGTGTGAGTTAGATAAAATGGATTCGGCCTATTTTTCACATGAGTCCATGTGCCTATCGACCAGAATATTAACAAGCTGGTTAAGTGGCACGTTGCTCACCCCGCTGACAACCTTTAACATCCTGCGTAATAAGGTATAGTCTTTCTTCAGTAGCCCTGGAAAAACTAAGGGGGACAATAGGGAATGATAGACAGAATGCGAGAGTTAATGAGATGCAGCTGAAGACGCTCTTAAGTTTGTCTAGGATACGTTAATTGAAAACAGTTGTCTTAGAACAGTCCTTCACGAAACACATGGCTAAGAGAGTAGAAAAAGATTCTTCTGTATCTATTGAGAAGAAGCCTCTACACTTACAAATACAACTCAAATGTGATATACCGATGTCATTTATAATCAAAGGGATGGAGTCACTATAGGGTCTCCATTAAGACCTCTTCTAGCAGATGTCTTCATGGCAAGCTTAGAGAGTGGTTCACTGAAAAAAACAATCTCGAGTTTGCATATGCATAAATGATATACTGACGACACCTTCATTATTTATACAGACAACTGTTCAACTGACGAGCTTCTTGAAAAAAATTTAGTAGTTCTCACCTATCGATGCTTTTCGCTATCGAAGCAGAATCGAATTCCGCATTTCACTTTTTTTGGATGTCAGGCTAAAAAGAAGAGAGGAGAGCACGTTAAAAAGGTCGAATTATCGAAAGCCAACATTTTTAAAGGGCAATACACTAACTTCAACAGTTGGTTACCTCTAGGTAGGAAGATAAACCTTATCTGTTCTCTATGCTCCGGGATTTGGAAAATTTGCTCTTTAGGTAAGATCGACATGGAACTAGAAAACCTTTGTACAACTCTCTTAAATAATGGATATCATAGAAGGTTCATTGACAGAAACATCAAGAAAGAAACCGTCCCCAGCCAAATCACAATGCTAAAGAAGACGCTGTTTGTGAGTTTGGCGTTCAAACGTGACACTTTTGCTGAAGTCATTAAAAGTCATTTATAGAATTGTATTAAAAGGCACTTTTTATGCAGCTGACTTATATTTAGTATTTACCAGTCGAAATATGATTCGACAATGCGTCAAGGATAAACTACCACTTATGTCCACCTCTATGTGCTCGTGTAGAGCTCATTACAGTGGACGTTGTAGGCGTGTTCTTCGTAAACACGTAGCTCAGTACTACCCGATTTGGTTAATGAAAGGTGAGAAAACGACGACAAAGTCTTCAATCTGTGAACACCTTCTGGAGTCAGGTCATTCAGCCCCACGTGATTTATCCTTCAAAGTTATTTACAGGACCAAATCCAATCACTCCAAAAGCTTACATTTTCTCCACTTATGCATAGCCTGCCGAAGCTCTAGCTATACATGGACAAAAACTTAAATTATATATTCAAAAACGTTTTGTCGAACCCCTTTCTTTACCATGGTCACAGTAATATTCCTTGTTTATTTTATTCTATTTTAAATCACGAAAAATACCCACTTATTCATAAGTAAAAACACAGTTTTTTTGCTCAGCGAAGAAATTTCTTTTCAACGACTTCATTTTCAATCTGTACAGTCGTATTTATATTACAGAAAAGGTTATTAAGTAGCACTAAATAATTGCTCAGTCAATATACATATATGTGATAAGAATAACGATAATTAAAATGTTATAAGGGGTAGAGTTGAAGTGGATGAATTACAAAATTATTAAAGATTGTTTTATAAATGAATGGATATCAAAAATATTTTCTTTAAATGTCAAGCATTGTTTGAAAATTTTAAAAATTAGGAGTACGATTACGATAAGAATGAAGATGTGAAGTGAAGTGGAATGAATTCAAGTGGTAAAATAAAATATAGTAAAAAGTAGAAAGAACATTACTATGACCAAGGTAAAGAAAGGGGTTTGACAAAACGTTTTTGAACACATAATTTAGGTTTCTGTCTACGTATAGCTAAAGCTTCGGCTATGCATAAGTGAAGAAAACGTAAACTTTTGGATCGATTCGATTTCGCCATGTAGATAACTTTGAAAGATGAATCACGTGGGGCTAAATGACCTGACTCTAACAGGTAATCACAAATAGACGACTTCGAAGTTCTACGTTCGCCTTTCATTAACCAGACTGGATAGTGTTCAGCTACACGTTTTCGGAGATTACGCTTACAACGTCCAATATAATCAGCTCCACAAGAACAGGTAAAAGAGTAAATACACATTGATGTGGACAAAAGCGGTAATCTATCCTTGACGCATTGTCTAATCATATTTCGGCTGGTAAAAACTAGTTGTAAGTCAGCTACAGGAAAAGTGCGTTTAATACATTTAGATAAACGATTTTTAATCAATTCCGAAATGATGTCACCTCTGAATACCAGACTCATAAACAGTTTTTTCTTTGGCACTGTGATTTGTCTAAGGGCGGATTCTTTCTTGATGTTACGTTCGATAAACCTTGTAGGATAACCATTGTTAAGGAGATTTGATCGAAGGTTATCTAGTTCACTATCGATTGTCTCTGCAGAGCAGATTTTACGAATTCTGGTGAATAAGGAATAAATAAGATTTCTCTTTCTCCCTAAAGTTACCCAACAGTTGAAGTAAGTATGCTGTCCAGTGAATGTTGGCTTTCGGTAAATCGACCTTAACAGCGTGCCATTCTCTCTTCTATCTAGCTTAACGTCGAGGAAGTGAAATGAGGAATTCGACTCTTCGTCGACCGTGAAAAGCAAAGATGGGTGAGAAACATTAAATATTTCAAGAAGTTATTCTATTTTACCACTTGAATTCATTCCAATTCACTTCACCTTCGCCGCCTTTATTGTTTTCATCATCGTACTCTTCATTTTTCAGACGACATCTGACCTACAACTTTAAAATCTCTATTCCAGTTCACTTATTTGATAATCTTCAAAATTTTTGTAATTGATCCACTTCAACTCTACTCCGCGCCCTTAATGCATCATTTTAATTATCTTTATTCGTATCATCATATATGCACTAATGACTGAGCAATTTCCAGTAAAACGACAGAATGCCTTCTCTTTCCATAATATAAATACGCGACTGTACAGTTAGCTTGAAAATGAAGTCGTTGAAAAGAAACAGTATTTCTTAAGTGAACCAAAAAAAACTGTGTGCAGTTATAACCAACGTGTTGAGAAAAACGATTCAAAGAACGTTAAATGTCAGTAAACTTCAGTTTATGTGTTTTCCACACAACCGGTTTTGATTCCTAAAGGAGAAAGGACAAAGTACATAGGTTAACCGTCTGTTATTGTATCTATCAGTTCAGCTGCTACTGTGGAGTTACTTGTATCAGCTGTTGCTATAGAAACTCAACTGTTCGTGCTCTCTCGGGAACACATTACCAGTGTGACTAAACAAGGGTGGTGTTAAAACCATCAACAGTTCTATATTACATCACCTTGTTCAAAGAGGCCGCAAAGCTAATTAGCATCAAAGAGTCTTTCTCAGTCATCTATCGGGTATCGAAGTAATTATCAAAGAACTCTAGATACTGAAGAGCAGTCCGCTCTGTCCTCCTTTATGGCTATGAGTGAAGCATGGCCATTGAAATTGGAAGACGTGAACGGAGAGGCTAGCTAGCTGTCTTTGATCATAGGTGCCTGCGTTCTATCTCCCGTGTAAATGATATAATAGGGTAAGCAATATTGAAGTTAGGCGTCGGTCGAGTACTATGTAAGGAGGGGAAATCGATAGACAAGGCTGTGAAGTTACATTGATTGAGATGGTTAGGACATGGACAAGTGTTATGTATGCATCACCTCAACAACGAGCAATGTTAGCTGACATGGGATCAGGTAGGAAAAGAGCTAGTACGTGGTGGTCAAACCAAAACATTGCTTCATCAGTCAATGAAATCCACATCAGTTAGTTTGAGCCACGTAGGAAGGTGTAAACTTCCTAACTGGTTGGGGTCTTCGGGCATCATATCGATTTTCAAGTATTGGTTTGTAGGGAATTTGTTTGTGGGTGCGTACTTTTGAAGAGTCACAAACTGAGGGGGGAGGAAACAGCTGTGCAGTACTCCAGTACTGGTTTTCCAATGGTTCTCTAACCAATGTCAGCTCATTTTGATGAAATCCTCCAACCAATCAAACAAAATCCCTACAAACCAATAATCATTATGATGATTTGATCCACAAACTCACCGCCATTGGTTCAATTCTGTTTTATTATATAAATCTAAGTGAATTAGAGTAAAGTCTGAAGAAGAAAAAGATCTAATTGAAAACGACAATATTGTTCGCTTATTCTATGTATTGTTCTAATATTAATAGTGCGAATATTCAAAGATTAGAAGTGTAATGTAGATAAGATAACAGTGTAGCAACAGAAGGTAAGACATGGATGCAAAGGTATATGTTTTCAAGTGATCAAACCGCTATTTATATCTATACACAGTTTTATATTCTTTAACCAATCACTGAGCGTGTGATTTTGGTTTACATTAAACGACGTTAAATAGAATGTTCAAACAGATATATGTAGGATTCCGTTGCTAATGCAGTATTGAACTGTGAGAATCATATTCCGTTGGAACATATTGTCTTTATCAAACTGCCACACTCGTCCCCGCGTGTGTCATCTTGGTACTGGCGGCTTTGTTTGCTTGTCTTAGTGTATCCAGTTCCGGAGCTCGCTGACATTCACCAGCTTCTCTCTGTTTGCATTTCCGATCGTATATACGTGACCTCATGTCACAGTGACCGTGCATGGTCCTTTCCACTTTGAAAGCAGTTTGCATGACCCTGACACGTATTCGCCTGTGTTTCGCCTCACATCATTATATGCTGTCTTTACCCGACCTCTCAACAGCGTTCTAAGTAACAGCCTCTTCGCTGACGGATCTTGAACGTCATTCAGCTGAGCGAAAACAGCCTCGAAGTCCTGCAAGAAGATCCATATGTCTCCTTCTTAAAAAATGTAGGGCAAAGGCTTTCCATTTGTCGGCAGGCAGCGACACCAAATGTAACAGCCGATGGCAGCACACGGAAGCCAAGGTATATTTTCAATTGATCAATTCGCTGTTTATATCTATACAGTTTTATATTCTTTAACCAATCACTGAGCGCGTGACTTTGGTTTACATTAAACGACGTTAAATTATTATTATTATTATCATTATTGTTCCCTTGGGTTTCTAGTGGAACATAGGGCTTCAACTACACGTCTCAACGTGCTTCTGTCTTCTGCTATACTTTTCGCCTGCATCCATGTTAGTCCATACTGTTTCAACTCCTCTTCACACCATCTCCTCCATGTCACCCTCGGACGTCCCACTACTCGCCGCTTCCCTTTCGAGTTCCACTCGAGCGTTGGCCTGGCGCTCGATGTCACCCAACGGCCTCCTCAGTGAGTGTCTAATCCATCTCCACTTTCTCCTGAATATTTCTTGAGCGATTGCTTCTTGTTTTTTTCTTCCCATAGTTTCTTGTTTGTGATTCTTTCCGGCCGGCCATCTGATCTTCAATAGTATAGAGCGAAGACAGTTGTTGATAAAGGTCTGCAACAGGCTGTTGGAAATATTCTTTGTGACCCGCCAAGTTTCTGATCTGTATAGCAAAACTGACTGACTTGACGTTTGTATTGGAAATCCGAATCATTTTCTTGTTGATGCTGGGAAGTGACGAAGATTTCCAGATTGGCTTCAGGTTGATGAATGTGTTTCTCGCCTTCCCGAATCTCGATTTGACATCCTCGTCCGTTCCATGTGCCTGTAGTTGAGACAATGCTCCCTACCCAGATAAGTGAATAAAGTAACCTCTTTCAAATCCCTCCCGTTGATGGTGATTGGCGGTGGATGTTGCCGTTGTTGTTGGTTGGTTATTTTCATAACCTCCATCTTGTCTATGTTCACCTGGAGTCCTGTCTTCTCTGGCTGCTTCTTCGACCAGTTTGTCGGTTTTCGCTTGTAAGTCTTCTATCTTGTGTGTGACATCAAACATAAGTCATCCACGCGCGAAATCCGACATTAAATAGAATGTTCGAATAGATATTTGTAGGTTTCTGTTGCTTATGCACTATTGAACTGTGGGAATATGTGGGAGTCATATTCCGTTGGATTGTCTGTATCACAGTACCATAATAGTACTGGCATATTTCTAGGGTGTGTTTTCCCCTTGTATTTTCAATCACACAACTTCCCAACTATCCGATTTCATCTGATAAAAAATAGAAATGTCAATATATTTTTCTTTGTTTAGTAATTTAAAAGTACACGAAAATATCATAATTTTACGTTGCTTAATTGATTGTTTATTTGTTTGTTATTTATTTATTTCAAGGAAAAACTGAAGAACTTTTAAACTTTTCTTTTTTTTTGATTTATAACCTTCATTATCTGCTTTTCATCATGAATATCCCATTGAAAAAAGAGAAAAATCGATATTCATTGATCGATTTCTGCCATTAACTGTTAATGGTGATGATAATAATAATAACTGCTTCGGTTACAGCATTTCATCACCATTGGAAAACCAGTACTGGAATACTCCCAGACAGCTGTGACTGTGACCGGCCCTATTCAGGTAGGTAGTTAGTTATCTTCCGTTCTAGTGGGAAGTAGGGTACAGCAAGTCGGGTATGAGAAAAAATACTCGCCAGTGACATTGGCTAGTGCCAGTCTTGCTACACCGTGAATTGGTAGAAGTTGGAAATTCATGGGCTGGTGGCCATTGTATCAGGTCCCAGTGGCTGAATGAATCGTCTACGAGCTAACTGACCTTGTAACCAGAAGATCGTGAGTTCAAACCTCCTGTGGTGGTTGCATGCCACTGAAGAGTCCGAAACTGGTGGGACGAAAGGGGTGTGCACTACTCCCCGGCAGGTTTTCCAGTGGTTCTCTAACCTATTTCAGCTCACAATTTTTTTTGATTTTTGATTTTTGATTATAGCTTGATTCCACATCGTATTTTTGGTACAAGTATGGAGTTTTCAGCATGTGGTATCGGTAGCCTAAATTTTGCAGGCCGACCATTGATATCAAGTATCCGTCGGCAGGGGATCGAACCCCGGACCATGTGCATGGTCAGCGAGAGTCCTAACTACTACTGTGCCACCGACGCACAAATTCACACAGTGATACACCCATTGACTGGATATTGGTTTTCAGGAGAACCAAACACACCCATCCCTGCCTCCTGCGAGACGAGACTGGCATGCAGGATTATCCTATGGCGCAACCACTCGAGAGCCCTCTCCCTCCTGTAACTAAAATCTATTTCCGTGATTTCTGGAATTCTTCATCTACATATTGATTTATTCTGATTCTCGTGCTAATTTTTAGAATTGTTCAACTTGCCGATCTTTGAACGATACAACATGGATACTTCATTTGGAACATTCCACTGAGAATTTCTTTTAAATATAACATCAGGTGATCACTTTCATTGAACGCTAAGGTAGTCAGTAACCAGTGTGATGTGTCCAGTCCTTTGTTTAGTGAAGATTGAATTACATCATCAGTTAGGCATGCAATATGGCCACGATAATAGGTGGCTCACCACCATCAATTCACAGTGCACTGTGAATTGTTGTTATTAAATGGTTGGAGGCAATCGATCCTACAGGAAGAATTAGATTGACAGAATCCAGTCTGTAACAACACCAAGCACTAGGTTTATGGCACTGGTTAATTACTATCTATTGTTCAGTCGAAGTATCTAAAACAGTCCTACAAGAGGTCAGTCGTATACCCAAATAGCTTAATAGTGGTAACGTCTCTAACTGCACTGCTCCTTTACTGAGACAAGTGAGAATCTCATAATGGGCAAATGAGTTCCTTCAAGAGGTGGTTCCAGATACACCTGGGAGGATCGTAGGTACTGACAGACAAGAAACTTAGCTGGAGGTATTCCTGTGACCGGTTGCCTTCAACTATTGCTGAATATCATCTCTATTAGTCCACCAGTGACTGTGTTTACTGTAAAAGATGGACAACATCTAAGAGTTTAAATGACCAGTGCAGGTGACGTTTAAATAATTAGTTAAGTGGTAAAATGGCTGACTGGTTAGTTTCGGCTTTCAGCAATACACCCTGGAATGCAGTAGAAGGTAGCGAATTATCGTTGTTGATCACTTTGAATAGACACGTAACATAATTCCATGTTAATTTGTTTATTAGATATATCACACACACACACACACACAGTGAAGAAACAGTATTATTGTTTACTGGATGACAAAGTGTAGAACACAATTTATTCTTGTCTATAATCATATCATCAATTGTAAATACACAACTGTGAAACTTGAGTTTTATGGCTTTCTTTATTCTTTCCCCATTCGTCGTAGGGTTGGTAGTAGAATTTACCAGATGTCCGACTGGACAGGTGTTGAATCGTTTCTGTTGGGCATGTATTCTCCCCAGTTGATTCGATAAGCATAAAGCTTCCGTTATCAATCTGTCTCTGTCCCTCCACCCTGTTATATATAACTTTAGGACTGTCACCTTTTACCATACATCCTATTGTATTGGTGTGTATGAGTGTGCGTGTGTAATTGCATGTAGTGTTATAGCTGATCTATTTTCTAGATTTGTTATATTACTCAGGTCAACTCCATTATGGATACATTTTTTTATTTTGATAAAATCACACAGTGTTTGTTATACAATAATATTTACTGATGACCACGTTTCGAGCACAATTTATACACTGCTCATAATCATATCAAGTCACTCACACAACTTTCTTGTTTCATTTACATACATGAGTAAAAGTTGATGATTAGACATTTGAATAAAATCAATATGAGATAAAGTACATTCAGAAATAATAATATTAGTGTTATCAATAAAATACAGTCAGATGGGAAATAAGACGAGTGTTTTTATAGTCAAAATAAGTAACTTGTTAGAATGTTATAATGTGAATTGAATACATTTAAACATTATTTATTAGCTTCCTCTGATTTGACTGTCTGGTGGCAATAATATCTTCCATATCTATCTGTGGTATTTGTGTTGAGTCATTTCTGTTGCATGTGTTGGGTGTAGACTACTCAATGAGCCAGGATTCAGTAATCAACCTCTCAAACTCGCCACCTACCTTTATTACTTTTGAGAATTTTAACCCTTTCCCATCCTATTGTGTGTTAATGCATGCAATACACTGTAGTGCTGAGCTCCTTTCTAAACTACTCGCCTTCATGGGATCAATCATTCTAACCTTAGCTAAATTCTTATGTTCTGACAGGTAATCTCACTACTCCTGCCTGATCTACTTTTTTGACCTATGTAGTTGACCTCACTCACAGTCATTGGCAGGTACTTTGTAAATTATATTATCTTGTTTGATTGGGCCAGTCGTATCTTTTAGCCTTTCATCGATAATGGAGTTATACTCCTACTGCAGTGCCAAAGTTTTATCCTGATATCAATATTACTAGAGTCAACTTGTATAGATTTCGTTAGATTTTGCTGTGTTCCACACCAGTCTGATTGACCCTATCCTCCTACCTTGACAAACAACCACAGAATGATGATAACATCAACAATAAGGAATTTAAATCACCATCAGTAGTACTTCCATACCAAGAAAGTACTGCTGAAATCTCATCTAGAATTCTTAACATGAATTCTTGGCAACTCTAAAGAATAGCAGCCCAAACCGCAACGACCTAGCGAACGCACAAACGACCTTGAGCAGCCAATCAGGTGACTCTGTTTTTTCTAGAGGTAATTATGGATGCGCTACACCTTTTGCGTTGCAAATTTGCTCCGGATCTTGTTTTTGATTACTGTTTGGATAACGGACTGATTGCAAGGTCGAAAATTTGTCAGTGCGGAGGTGATATGCGTATACAAAAATACACAAACTGCATTGATGGGTTTGTGTACAGGTGTAATGAGTGCCGGAGGAGAAAATCATTTCGAGAGGGTATGTCGTTCCTTTTTAGTTTTTTTCAGATTCTCCAAGTCTAAATTACCCTTAACAAAAATTTTAATGATCTGTAATTTCTGGATACTGAACAGACCAGTTACAGCAACGGCTTATGAAACGGAAAATTCAGAAGTGTCTGCAGTGCAGTGGTACCACCACTGCAGAGACGTATCGTCCTGGAAAATGAACAGGCTAACTCAAGTTCTTGGAGGAGTTGGAGTAATCGTTCAAACTGATGAGACCGTATTAATAAAAAGAAAATATAATCACGGCAGATTACGATCAAAACAGCAATGGATATTGGGTATCTATGACACCACCCTGCGAAAAGGATATATCGAGGCGATTCCTAATCGCAGTACAGGTGTATTATTGCCTATTATCCAGCGCTTAGTGCTGCCTGGGACCACTATTCACATAGACGGATGGAGCAGTTACGTTCAATTGTCGAATCTCGGGTATATTCATCACGTAGTCAACCATACAAACGGTTTCTCAATCCTTTGAATGGAACTCATACTAATTCAATCGAAAGTTTCTGGAGTCACCTAAAAAACGGATTAGATTGGTGAACGGATCTAGAAATCTAATGATATACAGTTATCTTGATGAGTTTATGTATAGAGCTTGGTTTAACATCAGCATGAAGACACACATGAGAAATTGGGAGCTTTTTTGCAACATACGAGAACTTTTAACATTGCATTACCTTTAAATAAACGATTTTTTACAATTATGTGCCGTTTTTTTGCTCCTTCTGATTGGTCGAAGTTGTTCCTGACAAGGTCATTTGTGTGTTCGTAGGTCGTTTCGGTTTAGGCTGCTATTCTTTAGAGTTGCCGAATTCTAAACAGAATTCAGGAATAAAAGTGGCACCGAAACTCACAAACTAACTCAATTAGAAACAAACTTTGTCCGTTAAAGGATCCTGCCAGTGGAATTAATCAAACGAAACAATTTAGTTTATCTAATACCCTGCTGTAATGATTGTTAGGTCAATCAGATTAACGAGGAGTACAAAAGCCTGGCAGAATCTAGATTAGTTGACCCTAATAAGATAATGGGAAATCTGAAGAATAGTTCAGCCGTAGATAGCACTACATGCAATTGCACACACACAACCAAACTGTAGGATGGGATAATACGACAGTTCTAAAATCTAATATGACGAGGAGGAGGGAGAGAAAGAGATTGGTAAGGAGAGCTTTGTGCTGATCGAATTAACTCAGGAGAATACGTGTTCAATAAAAATGATTCAACACCTGTCCAACTGGACATCTGGGAAATTCTACTACTGCTACTACAATGGTTCTCTAACCTTTGTCAGCTCATCATGATGAAATCCTGTAACCAATCAATCAAATCCCTCTACAAACCAATACCTGAATAATGCTTTTTCACATGTTTTGTAGGAACCTGGATAAACTGCTGGTTGTAAGCATTTTAAACACTTACCAGAGTAAACAACACTACTAGAGGTCCAATATCCAATATCGTTTTTAAGAGCTAGTATAAACCAGTTTGATTTCTTTGTGCTCACCTCTTGATTGTGAGGTATAGGGTCCTGATCTTCGGTAAACTTCTGCGTAGCTCGTCTCGCCACTCGACTGTCGTAGCTTTGGTTGACTCCAAAAGGAGTAGTGCAGGGATTAATTATATGGGGTTTGTAGTATGAGGTGTGTTAAGGCTGTTACTACTATGAATGGAGTTGATCCTTTCACCAGTTAGTCCTCTGGTATCGCCGTCAAAAGAAAAGAGATAATAATAATAATAGATAAAATTAGTGAAGTTATTCAGACTAACAGACAGAAAAAGAATAGGAAAACGTAACAACAGTCAGCTGATTAAATTCGAGGAATAATACGAATTATATATATATATATATATATATATATATATATATCGGTAATTATGATAATAATAATAGGTTTCGTCAAAGCTGTCAGGAGAGTAAGACGTGAGAGAATGTAAAGAAGTAAAACGACAAATTGAGTTGTCTACCCCTGAATGGTGTATGGGATTTTAAGGGGATAGGCCATTTGGGTGCAGTCCTTGTATCGCTGCATGATTGTCCAGCCTTCGCTTAAAGGTGTCCACAGACGATGCCATAGCTACATATGCTGATGAGGAGTTCCAGGGACGGCAAATCCGCAGTGAAAAGAAGTGGGAGCACACCCGGGTCCTTGCCCTCTGATAAGCTATCCTTCTGGGATTTCCACGAGGAAGCCTATACCTACTCAATGGCAGAACACCTTTGTTTGGGTGATTCTGGTCATTTGTTATTTTGTAGGCAGTAATTAAATCCCCCCTAAGACGATGTTAGCTAAGTGTGAATAGGCCTAATTTCTTCAGCCTTTCATCATATGCTTTATTTCGGAGACCAACCACTCCTTTTGTTGCCCGTCGTTGGACTCTTTCCAAGAGGTTGGCGTCTCTTCTAAACAGTGGGGGTGCAATAATATTATTCACTCCAAGGTGTGGTCTGACATATGTTTTGTACAACCCTAGATTTAAACAAACTGAATAAGGGAAATTATCTGCAATATGAAACAATGAAGGTTTTTGATAGCCCAAGTTTTAATCAGGCCGACCATTTGCATTTGGTGTTATTGTTTTGTTGAATAGAACCACATAGATCCAACCAAGAATAACCGTCTTTTCCCTGTCATTGGATAGTTTTGTGATTGTGTATATCTCAAGGAAGTTTTGATCATTTATACAGCAGGCGTCAGAGATCAGTTTACTGAGTTCGGACACAGTGGTAAGGACTCTCGCCAACCATGCACATGGTCCGGGGTTCGATCCCTTGCCGACGCACACCCGATATCTATGGTCAGCCTGCAAAATTTGGGCTACCGATATCCATGCTGAAAATTCCATACATGTACCGAAAATACGGTGTGGCATCAAGCTGTAATAAAAATATCAAAAAATATAAAAACATTCAACGCGTCAGTTGCCGCCATTACACGCAGTCTGTGGCTCTTTACGTGATTGGCTGAAACCAACTGTCAAACTTTTTTTATTACAGCTTGATTCCACACCGTATTTTCAGTACAAGTATGGAATTTTCAGCATGTGATATCGGTAGCCCAAATTTTGCAGGCCGATCATAGATATCAGGTGTGCGTCGGCAAGGGATCGAACCCCGGACCATGTACATGGTTGGCGAGAGTCCTAACCACTGTGCCACCGACTCACATGAACTGATGTCAGATTTTGGTTTGACCACCCTTATGCTATTTCCAACTTATTGTTATTATTATTATTGTTCCCTTGGGTTCCAAGTGGAACATAGGACTACAGCAACGCATTTCCAATCTGTCATATTCTCTGCTGTCCTCTTCAGATGGCTAGCTCAACGATTGACCATAATCTCTAATCTCCTCTTCGCCATACGATCTCCTCCATGTCACCCTCACATCGATGACCCACTTGTCACTTGCTTCCTATTGGGATTCCACTCGAGTAATGTCCTGCACTGCGCTCAAAGTCATTCGACGGTTTCCTCAATGTATGCCCGATCAATACATCTCCATTTTCTCCTACATATTTGTCGAGCAGTCAGCTCTTCTTCAGTTGGTTTGTTCCACTACGGAGTTTCTTGTTGCTAATTCTTTCTGGCCACCTGCCATTTGATCTTCAGAAGGGGGGCCTGAGACCGCAGCTGTTGATGAAAGTCGGCAGTGGTCTGTTGGAAATCGTTTTCGTGACGCACGCTCAGTGCAAGTTTCTGCCCCGTATAGAATAACTGACCGACTTGACATTTGTGTTGAAAATCCGTATCTTGTTCCTTATGCAGAGTGTAGAACTTTTCCAGCTTGCTCCTCGAGAATGGAGCAGTGGCTTGGCATGCATAACTTCTGTGCACACCAACTCAATCGATCGAGCTTTACAACCTCATCACTTGACTTACCCTTCTTGTCTAACACACTAGTCCTGTCTGTCTGTCTGTCTGGATTCAACATAGAACTGGGCACCGAAGTGCAACAATTCGAGTTGCCACCTTCCAAATAGCACACAAAGGTAGACAAGAAAATGAGTGAAGAGAATCAATAGAATTTAGATAAGTATAAGAGTGAAACAGAATGAGTAATGGTAGAAAGGAATATGAAAGATTACACAAGAGACTGAATACATCTGCGTAAGCCATTGACAACGATTTTGAGCCTTGTCACCTATTGTCTCCAGCCATCGATTCTTAGAGTCCCGAGGGCCCCAACCCGGAAGTCTGCATCTCCCTCCCTACCTGACTCATTTTAATTGTCAAGGATTTCATGGATTGATGAGGTCATGTTTTTGTTTGGCATGGCACCACTTACTCTTTTCCAACCTGCACCTATATCAGCTAGTAATGCCTGTCGGGGAAGGCGATGGTTAGGCATGCGCAGCACGTGACCTAGCCATCTCAATCTATGTAATTTTATAGCCTCGTCGATTGATTTTCCCTCTTTGCCCAACACTCTACGCTTAACGTCAACATTACTTACCTTATTATACCACCTAACGGGAGGAAGAGATCGTAGATATCTATGATCAAAAACAGTCAACCTTTTCATGTCTTCAACTCGTGTTGGCCATGTTTCAGAGCCATAGAGAAGGACGGAGCAAACTGCTGAGCAGTACACACGTCCCTTGGTTGATAGCCGGATGTCACGCCTACTCCAGAGATGGCGTAAGTTAGCGAAAGCTGCTCGAACGTTTTGGATCTGTGCTGAGATTTCGTCACCAATCAATCCGTTGGTGCTGATACAACTTCCCAAATAGGTGAAGTGGTCAACATTAATATATGTGTAAAACTTGGGCACTGTGGTAGTAAGTAATTCCATATTAGTTTGTTTATTTGATATATCACACAGTGAAACAGTATTATTTACTGGATGACGTTTCGAACAAAATTTATTGTTCATAATCATATCAATTGTAATCACACGACTTCGATAGTTGAGTTTTATAGTCTTCTTTGTTCTCTCCTATTTCTCGTCGTAGCAGTAGTAGAATTTTCCAGATATCTGAGTGGACAGGTGATGAATCATTCCTATTACATGTATTTGCAGTTGATTCGATAAACAAAGCTTCTGTTATCAATCTCTCCCTATACCCTGTGACATTAGATTTTAAAACTGTCATCCTATCCCATCCTATTGTATGGTTGTGTGTAACTGCATGTAGTGCTATAGCTGAACTATTCCCCTAGATTTCTTATCTTATTCGGGTCAACTAATCTAGATTTTGCTGCTAGGTTTTTATGTTCAGCTAGTCTGACTGCCCCTGTTCTACTAGTTTGACCTATGTATTTGACCTGACAATCATTACAGGGTATGAGATAAACTAAATTGTTTTGTTTTAAGGGCTCTACAGGATCCTTTAACCGACAAAGCTTGTTTCTAATTGAGTTTGTGGGTTTGAATGCCATTTTTATTCCTGCCTTGTTCTACCACTTCACTCCCTATCACTAAGCTAGGAGTTGACGTAGTCCAGTCAGTCCTGTAGCAGCATCTTACATTTTACAGCGGCGAATCACATGCCAAACATACGAAGATTGCTGCCCCTCAAGGTGTTCAGAAGACTCTGCTCTATTTTGTCAGCATCCTCCCCTAACAGGACTATGTCATCTGCATATTCTAAGTCTATAAGACTATTCCCTGGTAACACTAGGCCTAACCTCAATATGACTCACTCTATTATACCATCTAATACGAGAGATTAAATGCAGACACCTATGATCAAAGACAACAGTTAACTAGCCTTTTCATATCTTCCATTTTCAACAGCTAAAGGACACAGTCAAATAAAGTTCTAAAATTGATATCACAATGGAACACTTATTTCATGACTTACACGATAGTTTGATTGATTTTGTTTTTTCAAAAAAAATTCTGCTGTGAAGTGACTTTGACAGACAATGACACTAAATTATTATTATTATGCCTCACTGTATTATTTACATTGTCACCCGTCTCCTTTTTATAGTCTTCAAACATGTACACAGATCTGTAACCTTCAAGGAATCAATAGCGTTGTCTAGTGTGAAGTAGTAGTATTTATTGATCTCAGAATTTTTATCGATCAGTTAAGCGAAGTTGTAAGTAAACTAACTGACATACACTTCAGTGTTTTTACAAAAGGGTTAACCAGCGGGGAAGGTATCTGGGACTTAGCTTACATTTCTTAATCATATATGTGTAAGACTTGACCACTGCGGTGTGTAGTGTGTAATTCTATATTAGTTTGTTTATTAGATATATCACACACGCACACAGGGAAGAAACAGTAGATTAAATAAGCTCTCTATGACACAAACTGATTCCTGGATCACTAACTGGTTGCATTCCTACTTCTCTAACAGAATGCAGTACACCGTATACAAACGTAAATCCTTCTCTGCTGCGCTCACTGAAGCTGGTGTCCCCCAAGGTGCTGTACTCTCCCCACTTCTCTTTTTTGTCTTTCTTTCTTTCTACATGACTTACTATCTTCAAACGATATTAATTTTGTCAAATATGCTGACGACCTGACAGTGTCTTTGCCTGTCAAATGTCAAAGCGACTGCTCTAAACTTAATGGCTTTCTGTCAGAAATCAGCCAGTGGTCCAAGGAAAACGGTCTTACCTTAAACCCCTCCAAATGCCAAACAGTCAATTTAACCTTAAGGCATAAATCCAACCTAAACAAACTGGTTGGCTCTTACGAGGTATGCAACATAGACGGCACTGAAATAGAAACTAAATCGGAAATTAAATACCTAGGTGTCATTCTATCTTCTGATCTCTCCTGGTCGTCTCATATCTTGGCGATTTCTAAGCAAATATTCCGTCTTACCTTCTACATCAAGAAGTTAAGACATTCTGGTATAACCCAACCCTTACTCCTACAATTCGTTAACTCTCGCATTCTGCCTATTATTCTCTATTGTTCCCTCTTAGTTCTCCTGGGATACTGAAGAAAGACTATAACATATTACGCAGGATGTTAAAGGTTGTCAGCAGGGTAAGCAATGTGCCACTTAACCAGCTTGTTAATATTCTGGTCGACAGGCACATGAACTCATGTGAAAAATGGGCCAAATCCATTCTATCTAACTGACACCACCCTCTTCACTCACAACTCTCCCCTTGCATCTCATCAGGCAAAACCAGAAGCCTATATAGAAAACTATATGTTCGCACTAGCAAGTACAAAAACTTAACCATACCCTAATTAGCTCGTGTTCTGTGTGATAAAGAAAGCATTAGGTGTGATACCTATAACTTATTAAATAGTCAGTAGAACAACTGGATCTCGTCTTTCCAACTCATATCATTTATAGGTACAACATTTTCTTTCTTTTTTTTCCTTTTCTCTCTCTCTCTTTTTCGTTATGTGCTGCTTTGTTTCTTTCTCTCGCTTACGCCAGTAAATATGACAGCACCTACTTTTCTAACACCTTCAAACACTGTTCAATTTTGACTTTGCTACCAACAGGCCAACATTTTGTTATCATAATGAACTGAGATTTCCTTAATCTATGTAGGATTCTATTTATTGACAATGTACTAACTGGATGCAATACTGTAGTAAAAATGCAGAGAATTCCATTCTGTATCACAAGTACTGTTTTGGAATAAAGCAAATTATTATTATTATTATTTACTGGATGACACAGTTTCGAACACAATTTATTCTTGTCCATAATCATATCATCAATTGTAATTACACAACTTCGAAACTTGAGTTTAATGGTTTTCTTTACTCCTTCCCCATTCGTCGTAGGGTCGGTAGTAGAATTTACCAGATGTCCAAGTGGATAGGTGTTGAATCGTTTCTACTGACCACGTATTCTTCTCAGTTGATTCGATAAGCATAAAGCTTCCATTATCAATCTCTCCCTCCATCCTGCAGCTACATTATATTTTAAAACTGTCAACTTATCCCATCCCATCGTATTGTGTGGTTGTGTTTGACTGCATGTAGCGGGTGGTATAGCTGAACTATTCCCCTAAATTTCTTGTCTTATTCGAGTCAACTAGTCTAGATTTTGCTGCTAGGTTTTTATTCTCAGCTAGTCTGACTGACCGCACCTGTTCTACTACTTTGACCTATTTATTTGACCTGACAGTCATTGCAGGGAGGATATTAGATAAAACTAAATTGTTTTGTTTAATGGGCTCCACAATCACGATCCTTTAACCGATAAAGTTTGTTTTGAAGCGAGTTAGTTTGTGGGTTTCAGTGACACTTTTATTCCTGAACTGTTAAGAATTCTACATGAGATTTCAGCAGTACTTTCTTTGTATGGAATTACTACTGATGATTTAAATTCCTTATTGTTGATGGTGTCATCATTTAGTGCTTGTTTGTCAAGGTAGTAGGACAAGGTCAATCAGACTAGCGTGGAACACAGTAAAACCTAACGAATCTATACAAGTCGACTCTAGTAATATTGATATCAGGATAAAACTTGGGCGCTGTGGCAGAGGAACCATCAAAGATAGGAAGGACTTCAGATGAACATACAGAAAACAGATGTGGTGATGACGATTCTTGGCCAACAGCAATAGCAACAACAATAGACAACAATCAGCGTAAATGGGAGAAAGTCGAAAGAAGCAGCCTCCTTCATCTACTTACCTACCGACCTGGGAAACATCGTTTCAACCACAGGCAGAACTGACGAGGATATCAAAGCAAGAATCAGAAAAGCAAGAGAAGCTTTCACTACTCTCAAGTCTGTGTGGAGGTCAACAGCACTCAGCATCAAAAATAACATCCGGATTTTCAACTCCAATGTGAAGTTAGTGCTACTATACGGATCAGAGACTTGGCGCGTCATAAAGAGCATCTCAAACAAACACCAGGCCTTCATCAACAGCTGTCTTCGCTCAATACTCAAGATCAGATGGCCGGCCAGAAAAGATCAGCAACAGGGAGGGATTTCTGGGAACGAACGAACGAACCAACGAGGAACCAACTCCGCAACAAATCCACATGCAGGAAGAAATGGAGTTAGGTGGATCGGCTGGTCATACTCTGAGAAAACAAACCATCAAATGAGTGACACCACACACCAGACCATTGGTCGAGGGGAACCCGAACGGCAAGTGGTAAGTTATTTGATCGTCAATGCGAGGGTGACATGGAGGAGGAGGAGGTGATTTGAAGAGTAGATAAAAGCATGTGGGCAGATGTGGAGCTAGGTAAAAGCGTTGGCGGAGAACCCTGGAAGCAATGGAGATGTGCGTCTGAAGCCTTATGTTCCTCTAGGAACTAAAGGAAACAATAATAATAATAAACGAAGCAAGAAAGTTATGTGAGTACCTCGATATTGGGATTATGAGCAGCGTATAAATTGTGCTCGAAACATTGTCATCAGTAAATTTTACTGTCTGATTTTATCAAAATAAAAAATGTATCCAAAATGGAGTTGACCCTAGTAGTATAACAAATCTCGAAAATAGATCAGCTATGGTACTGCATGCAATTACACACACACACACACACACACACACACACAACCATACAGTAAGATGGGATAAGATGATTGTTCTAAAGTCTAATATAACAGGGTGGAGGGAGAGAGAGATTGATAATGGAAGCTTTATGCTTATGGGATCAACTGAGGAGAATAAGTGTAATAGGAATGATTCAACACCTGTCCAGTCAGACATCTGGTAAATTCTACTGGCAAAGTAATAAAGGAAACCACAAAACTCAAGTTTCCAATTTGTGTAATTACAATTGATGATATTATTATGAAGAATAATAAATTTTATTCTACACTTTGTCATCTAGTAAACAATAATATTGTTTCTTCACTGTGATATATCCGATGAACGAATTAACATGGAATTATGTTACGTGTCTATTCAAAGTGATCAACAACGATAATACGTAACCATCTGCTGCATTCTAGGGTGTATTACCTTAAAACCAAAGCTTACCAATCAGCCATTTTAAGCTCTTAGACTTTATCAGTCTTTTACAGAAAACACAGTTACTGGTGGACTAATACAGATGATATTCAGCAATAGTTGGAAGCAGTTGGTCACAGAAGGCCCCCAGCTAAGTTTCGCGCATGTCAGTACCCACAAGTCAGCAAGGTGTACCTTCAACCACCTCCTGCAGGAACCCATCTCCCCAGTATGAGATTCAAACCAGTGTCACCAATCCAGTGCTGCAGTCAGAGACGTTACCACCGCTGAGCTAGCTAACAAAACGGTCAGTGGCGTTCACTGAAACATGCTCAGGAGATAGCTCTGTGTAAACTTAAGCCCACCACCAACACCTGTGTGTACACAAACAATTTATTTCTACTCTTAACCCACTTACTTTGGTTTTTAGGGATTTTGTTTGTTTGGTTCGAAGATTTCATTATGATGAGCTGACATCGGTTAGAGAACTATTGGAAAACTAACAGAGGGTACTGGACAGCTGTTTCGTCCCACTAGTTTGGGACTCTTCATCAGTAAGCACCCACTGGGCTATTGGATTGGGTGGGTCCCAGTGGCTTAATGGTCTACGAGCTCTGTGGCCTTGTAACCAGAAGTTCATGGGTTCGAACCACGATGGGTGCGCACTGTTGAAGAATCCCAAAGTGGTAAAAAACCGCTGGCTGCCCAGTACTCCCTGGTGGTTTTCCAATGATCCTCTAACCGATGTCACCTCATCATGCTGAAATCTTCCAGCTAATCAAATCCTCTTTGTCACTTTGTGTATTCCAATTAACAAGTAAATGTGTGTATTATTGATATAAGTATAAAACTTGGGCACTGTGGTGGTAGAGTATAACTCCATTATGGATAAGATTTTATTTTGATAAGTCACACAGTGTTGTACAGTAATACTAACTGATGACGTTTTGAGCATAAACTATTGCTCATAGTCATATCAAGTTACTCACACAACTTCTTTCCTTCATTTATATACATGTGTGGAGTCGATTAGATATTGGAATAAAATTCAGTATGAGATAATGTACATTCAGAGATAATAATATAAGGGTTATTGATCAATTATAATCAGATGGGAAATGCGACGAGTGTTTTTATAATCATAATAAGTAACTTGTTAGAATGTTGTGATGTGCTTGAACTGAAAAAGAATTTTCAGATTATTTATTATCCTCCTCTGATTTGACTGTCTGGTGGTAATAATATCTTCCACACATATCTCTGGTATTTGCATTGAGTCATTTCTGTTGCATGTATTGGGTGTAGACTCAATGAACAAGGATTCAGTAATCAATCTCTCCCTCTCTCCACCTACCTATATTACTTCTTAGAATTTTAACCCTATCCCACCCTATTGTGTGGTTGTTTGTTAATGCGTGAAGTGCAATAGCTGAGCTTTTTTCTAAATTACTTATCTTTTCACAGTCAACCATTCTTACCTTAGCTAAATTCTTATGTACTGATAATCTGACTACCCCTGACCTACTAGTTTGACCTATATAGTTGACCTCACAGTCATTGCACGGTATTTTGTAAATTATATTATTTTGTCTAATTGGGTCAACAGGGTCCTTCAACCTACAGAACCTGTCCCTGAGTGAGTTTGTAGCTCTAAATGCCACCCTAATTCCTGTTTTATTAAGAATCCTAAGTATGTGTGTATGTGTGTGTTTGTGTCCCGATTGTTTTGTTTTTCAAGCTGTATATTGCTGTATATATTGCAGGTCATTCTTGCTTGACCAACCTTCTTTTGGCCAGAGAAAGTTGGGCAAGCTCAGCTGATGCTCATATACCGGTGGATGCCATATTCGTCGACCTTAGCAAGGCGTTTGACAGGGTTTCCTATTCAGGTCTTCTAGTAAAGTTAGATAGTATGGGAATCAGTAAAGTGGTTGCCGACTGGATTCAAGACTTTCTAAAGGACAGAAGACGAAGAGTACGAGTTAACGGGGTTTTATCAACATGGGAATCGGTTAAGAGTGGCGTTCCTCAGGGTACAATTCTAGGCCCACTTCTTTTCCTGATTTATGTTAATGAGATTCCATCGGTAGTTAAGTCATCCTGCTTACTGGTTACTGATGACATCAAGATATGGAGGGCTTTACACGATGACAGTGATCAACTTGCTTTGCAGGAAGATTTAAACTTGTTAAGTGATCGGTGTAAGCACTGGGCCTCGGAGATTAACTTAAGCAAGAGTGTAGTTATGCATGTATCTCATAGTCACGTGCACAATTACTCAATGAATGGCACTACTCTCCCAGTGGTCACTGAGTACAAGGACTTGGGAGTGGTTGTGCAGCATGACTTGAAAACAGCAACAAACTGTAGAGCTGCAGCCACTAAGGGGTTTCGAATATTATGGGCCACACGCGAGGCTTTTGCGAATTTTGACGCTGATATATTTCGTATATTATATCCGACTTATATCAGACCTCATTCGGAATATGGGATCCAGGCAGCGAGCCCGTGTTTCAAATACGAAATAGACTTATTAGAAAGGCTGCAAAGAGTAGGAACTAAGCTAATAAAGGGTTCCTCAACCGTCTCATATGAGGAGAGGTTAATTCGACTGGGTTTATTTCCACTGTCATACAGACGACTTAGGGGTGACCTAATACTAGCATACCGTATCCTAAGAAATGATTTTGGAGCAAATTTATCTAATTTATTTCTTCCTTCTAGCACCAACCAATTGCGAGGACATCACCTCAAGGTTCAAAAACCACGGTCGAATCGTCTGCGTTTGGAGATCCGTTTTTCGCATCGGATTGTGAACCATTGGAACTCCCTACCGGAACACGTCGTATCAGCGCCATCCGTTGATTCATTCAAGGCGAGATTGGACCTCCTGTGTGTAACAAATCGAAAGGATTAACACAGGCATATAGCCTACTATCCTAAATAAATTGTTAACTGTAAACTATATTGTGCAAATACATTCGCATCACATTTTTTCAGATAATCTCCATCTTCTGATATAACCCTATCAGAATCTTAAATATCTTCTGTCAATAATGTTCACGTTATCTCAAAGTGAAATGGTCACACGCATTTTTTTTAACTATTTATCTTTTTTTTGACATCAACATTTCGTTAGATAGTTGTCAGAGCTAACTGATCTGACATAGCTAAGATAAGATAAATGCGCGCGCCTCTCCTCTATTCAGTGATTGAAAATGTCAATCGACTGACGTGTTGTACCACTGTAACAACAGAAGACAAGGGCCAGGCAACAGATCAGTTTTATTACGAAAACCAACAGGTATTTATATGTATTTTACGTACATTAATAAGGCTCTGCCCGCAGAAAGAAGGCGGTCTTCTCATTGGTTGTTTGCAAACAAACGCAGTCTTCTGCTTTCTCGTTTTCGATATTTCTCGGAAATGCGAGCCACTTGTCTGCGAATCATATTTGTCCACGTCTAGGTCAGCTGTGATCGGTTGTTGAATCAGCCCAGATTAATTTCCACCAATCAGCGTAGATCAATGTCTACCAATTGGCTGGCAGCTTGCTCTCACCACACCACCACTTCAATAGTCATGTGATTCAGCCTCTTTTACTAAACTAATTAATTAATAAATTAAACTATTTTGCAAAAATATGAACCAAAAAGATTGATAATTGAAAAATTTAGATTTGAATTCAAAATTTGAATTTTCAGAATTCATCGATCAATAAATTGTTTTTACGAGTTGATCACGTATTGCTTGATATCAGTTAGAGAACCATTGGTAAACCAGTATTAGAGTACTGGACAGTCAGCTGTTTCGTCCAAGTAGTTTGGTGTTCTTCATCAGTACGCACCCACCCAGAACCTTCTGTTTACAAGGCCGACGAGCTCGTAGATCATTAAGCCACTGGGACCCATCCAATGGCCTACGAATTCTGACTTCTGCCAATCTACGACATATATGATAGCTTAACCGCCAACCAATGTCATCGGGAGTAAATCTGTGGTGAGAGCTGGCAGCTAGCCAAAGTTGGTAGACAGTAATTGACGTCAGTGTTTATATCCCCAATATTGGTGGTGAGAAAATGAGAACAAAGGCTTTGCGTAGGCGGATACAGTTAGCATATAGATGATCTGACACAGCTACAGAGAGATGCGAGATTAACTTTCTGTGAGAAACAACCAATCAAAAGGCTGTATTTTCTACTTAAATAATCTACAATAATGTACATTGAAATCTATAAATATGTGTTGATTTTCCTTAATAAACGATCTGTTACCTGACCCTTGTCTTCTGTTGCTACAACTCTTCTCTTACCTAACTCGGTGGACACCGCTGACCATGACTTCTCATTAGAACTCCAGGTAACTTCAGGTACAGTGTCAGTCACTAGTCAGCTTCAGATTAATTACCAGTTGTTGCTTTGCAAGGATTCGATTGGTTAATGGTTTGATGATGAGCTGACATCACTTACAGAACCATTAGAATACCAACATGGAGTATTCGATAGTTGTTTTGTCCGTGACTTTTAAGCAGTACTCACCCACACCGGTATTCAAAATATCGTGAAATGGCAGACGTTAAAATTCATGTGCCGTTAGACCATGTTCCAGTGCCTGAATTGTCTACAAGCTCCTTCGGTTCGTACTGTGATGGGTGGCTACTAATTATAGAGCTTCAAAGTAGGACGAAACAGCTCTTCAGTACACCCTTGTTGTCCGTGACCTCTCTAACACATATGACCTCACGATCAAACCTGTAAAATCAATAAATATTGATTGAAAGTTCAGGATTTCTGAGGATTTTGGATTAATATCAGTTGTAAGATTTTCGTCATGTACTAATATTTATCAAGGAGATCGTTGAATTTCGACACAGGGAGCACTGGACAGTCAGTTGTTTCGTCTTCATTTGGACCTCTTCAGTTAGAATTCAGGGGTCATTAAGTTTAAGCTTCAGTGGGTGACTGGCCAGCAAGCTTGGCCTCATAACCTCAAGGTCCCAGGTCCTATCCCTGTTGAGTGGATTTACGGATGCTCACCGATGAAGAGTCCCAAATTATAACAAAACAGCTGGTTGTCCAGTGCTCCCCGTAGACTTACAATGAATGATCTTTCTAGCTAATCCTGGCTTGTAACGAAAATCTAATAATCATAACTATTTATTGTCTGTAGTTGGTTTGTAAGTATTAGATTTGTTCATCGAGTTTGACCACGGACTGATATCAGTTAGAGAAACATTGAAAACCACCTTGGAGTACTGGACAGCTGCTTCATTTTGGTTTGGGATTCATCAGCACTACTTATCCACCACCAGGGTTCGAACCCAAGACCTTTAGGTGGATGTCCCACCGATGACAATGGTTGAAATTGAAATTCATGGGCCGTTGAATCGGGTTCCAGTGGCTGAATGCTCGTCAACGAGCTTGCCTTGTAATCGGAAGATCCTGGGTTCGAACCCTGGTGATGGGTGCGCGAAAGACAAGTCGTCGCATTGGGCCACTTCAGCGTGCATATACTGTGGTGAGAGATGGTTGCTAGCCAAATGGGTTGACAGTAATTGAGGTCAAAGGTCAAGATGGACAGGCGGATACAGTTAACATATAGATGAACCGACACAGCCACAAGAGATGCAAGGTTAACTTTGTGTGAGAAACAACCAATCAACAGACTGTATTTTCTACTAACATTAACCTACAATAATGTGCATCAAAATCTATAAATACGTGTTGATTTTCCGTAATAAACGTTCTGTTGCCTGGCCCTTGTCTTCTGTTGTTACAATACCAGTTTACTTGTTCGTGCGGAGCTAAGTACATCGGCCTTACCATGCGCCAGCTTGAAAAACGCGCTCGTGAATACTATCCAGCCTGGCTAATAAAAGGAGAACGAAAATGTGTATATAGTTCAGTGACAGAACATTTGGTCAATTCAGAACATTCAGCACCATTCGAAAAATCCTTCAAAATAATATACAAGATTCGATCAAACCTATCAAAGGGAGTGAAATTGAGGTATTTAGGCATAACCGAGGCACTAGCCATCCCAAAGCTCAAATCCACGCTATGTATCCAAAAGAAATACATCCAACCCTTGTCCCTGCCATGGCTATCATAAACAGATAATTCTTTTAATAGTCTCTATACCACTGCCTTTCTCATCCAAACTTCCTGTTTATTCCTGTTATTTTTAAGTTTTTCTTAATCCCCCCACTATTTACACTACCATATTTTCATATCCGAACTTCCTGTCCATTTTGTCATTTTATTATTTCTACATATTTAATCCCTGATTGCATAAATAATTATTCGTCACATTAGTTATGATCCCACTAGATTTTTTTATCCAAACATTCTGTCTGTCTATTTTTGTTATTTCTACATTTCTTACCCCCATTTGCACAATCAGTGTCGATCTTCTCAGTAATTATGATGCTACCTTGTTTGAGTTTTATCCGTCCCCCCCCCCCTTATGTTTATTATGGCATTATAATTTCTAATTGTAATTTTATTAATTTGACCCTTGACCGGAGATTATTCTGGAACTTCCCCACCCATTTATAAACACACGAATGTACAGCTACCTAGTTGACGGTGACTTCGTCGAAAAGAAAATTTTCTTCGCTGCAACTGTTTTTTTATTATTCCCCGATAATCAAATGTCAAATTGAAAACCCTTCACCATCAAAGTTGAGCGACAACGCAAACTTCACTCTGTTTCATGCTGATAGTTATGGTCAACCAGTGAACAGTGTATATATTTGGGTAAGTGGTTTGTCGCCACTTGACTAAAAGCTATTTCAGGAAGAGAAGACAAGAACGTCCAGTAAACACAGCACTAGGTGTCCAGTTAAACATCCAAAGCAGTATTGTTACAGCAATAGGTAATTTTCATTCCATATGCGGCCAGGAACAAGAATAATAGAGAATTAATCCATGCAAAATGACAACTGGAGCATGTAGGAGCTGGAAATTATCATCACGGGAGACAGTGAGATTCCAAATCCAACCATCAGAATGTGTTTATAATTTCTTAAATAACCAGATTTATTGGCGCCGAACAGATAGTTATTGGGACTTCTTTTATTGGTATTAAGGTAATTCCCCACAACTGTCATCCAGGATGCGTCGCGGAGGAAGGTAATGGCTAATTCACGAGGCAATTGAAGGATTTGGGAGCAGTGAAAATAGTATTAGCGAGAGAGGCGCATGCATAAAGCACACACAGCCTTCTTCAAACCTTGCACACAACCAACACGTGGCGTACTATCCCATCGCCCTTGGCGGATCTGGCAATAAAAGTCACGAGAACACCATCAGAGCATATGACAGTTTATTATTACTATCATTATTACTATTACTATTATTATTATGATTAGATGTAAAACACACATCAAAGGCTGCGGTCCTAACTTTGATGTTTCATTTTTATGATACAAAAATTTGTATTTTGAAGATTATTCATCTAAGTTGAAAATTTTTAGATCAAAGAACTGTACTCTTAATGTTAAATTATATTTGATTATGTGATAACATTGCAAGATTTATGAAAGATTAGAGATTTGATTCTCATATAAAGTCACGTGTGATCCTGTTCTGACAGGATAGCGGCATTGTCAACTGCTCACACCAGCAAGTACAAAAACTCAACCATACCCTACTTAGCTCGTGTTCTGTGTGATAAAGAAAGCACTAGGCGTGACACTCATAATTCATTAAATAGTCAGTAGAACAACTGGACCTCGTCTCTACAACTCATATCATTTATAGGTACAACATTTTCTTTCTTTCTTTTCCTTTTCTCTCTCTCTCTCCTGTTTTCCGTTATGTGCTGCTTTGTTTCTTTCTCTCGCTTACGCCAGTAAATATGACAGCTCCCACTTTTCTAACACCTTCAAACACTGTTTCAGCTTTACCTTTGCTACTGACATGCCAATGTATTTTTGTAATAATGAACGGTGGTTTCCTCAATCTATGTAGAATTCTATTTATTAATGATGTACTAACTGGATGCAATACTGTAGTAAAAAAATGCTGAGAATTCCATTCTGTATCACATGTACTGTTTTGGAATAAAGCATATTATTATTATTATTAAACGTGAATTTATTCCAAATGAGTCAGTGACTTGTCCAGATCACTGAGCTACCTCAACGCATTGTTGTATTTATACTCAAGTTACATAATGCTGTTTTGATATCATCCAATGACCATAGTGAGTTGTGATCTATACACGAGCATAATTTCAGGTAACTTTCTATCTGAGTTTGGGAATGCATCGAAGGCAGTTGAGGAAAAATATTGTGGAGTAATAGTGAAGCCGGTTTCGGATGGAAGGGTGTTATTTCTGATGACATATTATCAGTTATCATGTCATTTGAAGACTCTCTACAAGAAGTAAATGCCTCGCTATGCGATTGGCTGGAAAATCTGTATTGCTTCCGAATGAACTTTTCAGGATAAAGCTTTTATTATTATTAATATTTTCCCCTTGGGTTCCTAGTGGAACATAGGGCTTCAACTGAACGTCTCCACTTGCTTCTGTCTTCTGCTGTACTTTTCACCTGCATCCATGTTACTCCATACTGTCTCAACTCTTCTTCACACGATCTCCTCCATGTCACACTTGCACTGACGTCCCACTCGCCGCTTCCCTTTCGGGTTCCACTCGAGCACTGGCCTGACACGCGATGTCACCCAACGGCCTCCTCAGTTAGTGTCCAATCCATCTCCACTTTCTCCTGCATATTTGTTGGGCGATTGCTTCTTGTTTTGTTTGTTCCCATAGTTTCTTGTTGGTGATTCTTTCCGGCCGGCCATCTGATCTTCAGTATAGAGCGAAGACAGTTAGTTGTTGATAAAGATGTGCAACAGGCTGTTGGAAATATTCTTTGGGATCCGCTGCCAAGTTTCTGATCTGTATAGAAGAAGAACTGACTGACTTGACGTTTGTATTGAAAAACCGAATTTTGTTGTTGATGCTATAAAGCTATTATGATTGTTGTTAATTGTTGTTGTTGTTAAGTGGTTGAATAAAAGTCATCAATACAGGTGGCCCAGGGTTCTATTTCTGGTCTAGCTAGTAGAAAGCTGAAGAAAGAAGAAAGGTTGAGAGAGAGAGAGGCTAACAACCTCATCCCCCGTGAAAAACCAACACGAACATTTATATTGAAATTTCAAAACTTGAAGACCTATACTCCAGGTGGAAAACAAGGGGGTTAGAAAAAGAGAGTACTCTCAGTAGGATTGCTGAGACGTTGACTGATTTTCGTCTCCTGTTTGGGACTCTTCAGCTTAGTACACACCCACTGGGGTTCGAACTCAGGACCTTTGGGTTACAAGGAAAACTTGTAAGGTATTCAGGCTTTGGGAACTAATCAAATAGTTGGTGAATTCCAACTTTTACTAATTCGTGTAATATATAAAGTGGGCCCTGAGTGATTGAGTGGCCTACGAGCTTGCCTTATAACCAGAATTTCGTGAATTTCAACCCCTGTGGGTAGGGCACGTTGTTGGAGAGTTGTAAACTAGTGCGGCAAAAGAGGTGTACAGTACTCTCTGTTGGTTTTCCAATGGCTGTATTGTGGTGAGAGCTGTCTACTAGCCAAATTGGTTGACAGTAATTGAGGTCAAAGGTCAAGGTGGACAGGCGGATACAGTTAACATATAGATGAACTGACACAGCCACAAGAGATGCAAGGTTAACTTTGTGTGAGAAACAACCAATCAACAGACTGTATTTTCTACTAACATTGACCTACAATAATGTACATAAAAATCTATAAATATGTGTTGATTTTTCGTAATAAACGATCTGTTGCCTGGCCCTTGTCTTCTGTTGTTACAGTATAACTGATGTCATCTAGTGATCAAACCACCTGTAACCAATCGAATTCCTGCAAGCTAACAATTGAGAATTCTAAATTTTGTCGATACACATACGTGTGAGAGAGAGATAGAGGGAGGGAGGAAGGGAGATTGATTGTTTGTTTGCTTGTTTGTTTCTTGGTTGTTTGGTTGGTTGGTTGTTGGGTCGGTTCGTTTGTCTTTCGTCTGTTTGTTATTGATTAGTGAATGTGGTAGGCTATTGGCCGTAGTGGATTGTGGACGATTGGATGGAGTAGTCGATGTTAGGATTAGGGTGAGTTAGTGTGGTTGACTGGCCGTGCTTAGTTTCAGTTGATTTTGACGAGTTACTCGATTGTGTGAGAGTGTTGTGTTTGTTTATGTGATGTGATGGTTTGGTTGTAGCTGTGTGTTAAGTGTCAAGTGTAATGGGTTTATTGTGGTCGAGTTGTGATGGGTTAGGAAGGCATGGGCCTGTGTCACAATGGATAATGCGCCTGATTAAGAATCAGGAGATTCGAAGTTCACATTCTGGCATGTTAATGACTTGTAATCATAACGTGAGTAATAACTGGCTGTTACAGATTCTAAGTTAGGTTTAATTAGCTCTTTTGTGATATTTGTCTGTCTTCACATACAAAAACAATGCTAATTATGACATGATTGAATTTTTATATTTTACAGTCGTTTGAGCATAAATTTTAATGTAATTCCCTCTAGTTCTACCCGAAGAGATACATGGGGAAAGTTAACTTTAGCCAGTTTCTTGGATGGGATTAAAATCCCTATCCTCAACAACAATGTCAGTTAGTTGATTCAAAGGCACACACACACACACCACTAACCCTGGCTGCTTACAAACTTCAAAGTCTTACTTTAATATGAAATAGTCCTTTATAAGAAAGCCAGCGAAGAATAAAGGGAATCATTAAAGAAGAATAAGGGCAGAATACATGAATTAATTAATTAATTGTAACAGAAGAGGTGAGGTTGAGTTGCGCCGGCAGAAAATCTCAAATTCTTTACTGTGTTGATAAATCAAACGAAAAGAATCTCCGTAGAAATCAACAAGATATATAAGACGACAAAAACAGAGATTCGAAGAGAAACTGATTTTGAGTTGAGAGATATTCGATTTATTCCCTGTCAGAGTGCCATCGATATTACAAAACTTATAGGACTGAAGCAGTCCACAAAAGTCTTGTTCAACGTCATCTATTTTGATCAATTCACTACACGCTTTGATGAAACGATACCCAGAGAATTCAGGATATGTCTAGTTCTAGAGAAACTACTGATCTAATACACATGAGCTTACATATTGAACTGGTCATTTATACAATATTTTAAATCAATAATTCAAGGATACTCATTACTATTATTATCATAATTAAAGTTGGGTAAAGAATATCCTTTTCGATAATTTCCTCTTGTATACAGAATATTCTAGAATAATCGTTATTAACAATATTGGTGTTTCCTAAATAATATCGATTTGTTAAGTAAGATCAATGGAATTACAGTTTGCTAAAGATGCATAAATTATAATAAGCATAAAAATGTAATAGTAAATAGAATATCAAATAAAATTAAGGAAATTTCTACAAAAAATTGAGGATCATTAAAACCTTTATTGATGGCCAAGCTAAGGACAGTATCTGAACCAACCAACTTCTTCTTTTGGATACATAAGTTAGGCGTCTTCATATAGATCTCAACGGCCAGCCTCAACAATATATAGTAGACGAACTCTTAAGGCGAAGTTAAGATTAGTTGCTATGCGATAGATGGCTTTGAAAGCCACCTCGTTGACATCAATCTTGTGCTCTGTATCCACAAGATGAGATAGAACATGACTATAAATGGATTTGTTTGTCCCTTAACCACAATACAGAGTGATTTACAGAAATTCGATGAGAAGCACGCCTAGTTGTAGGGCCTATGTCACTAACTGCCTCCACAGGAGCAGTCAAACTGGTAAACTCACATAGAAGAGGCGAAATTAGGCAGTTTACCTTTTACTCCCAAAAAACGACTACTCTCGAATATTCTATGTATATAAACATATATACAATTGTAGAGGCAAAAGAGGAAAAAATCGAAAAGAATATTCTTTGCTCAATTTTTTCTTGTTCTTTTTTTCTAGATGTCTGAATAACTGAAGTTATTGATTATTTTTATCGATCGATCGATCGAATGGATGGATGGATAATTTGTATTTAAGCATACAATAATCATTTATGTTAAATGTCCATTAAAAAAAATACTGATTAAAATACAACTGAAATTTTAATTTTATTTTTATACACCTAATATTTATTTATTCAGTTAACACGAAAATGTTTAATTATTAATGAAGGATTTGTTTGTTTATTTGTATAGGTAGGGTGATAAAGCGAGTGTACGTTTTCGCACGCGCGCACGCGTGGGTTTAAATCGGTTTTACGTGTCTTGAATATTGTTCAATGCGTTGATCGATAATACAACATGTTAAATAATAGTAATAATAATATGACAAGACTTTATTCAATTTTAATTCGTATTTTTTGTTTAAATTGAGAATTTAAATTTGTGCTAACTGTTGTGATTGACGACGAAAGTAAACAATGTTCAGGTGGGTGATGGAGAAGAAAGGCCTTTGTACTTATGGAAGTGTGTGGGCGTGTGTGTGTAGGTGCAGTAATTACATCATGGCTACACACACCGGGACGGGGGGAGGTGATTTCTTCTAAGGGTACCCGATATAATAACCAAGACCGATCTCTGCGTCCTGCTGCTGTATAGTTGTATGAAACTTCCTTGAGACAAACACAGTCACAAATATCTCCAAATACAGCAAAAAGACAGTGGGTGGATCTATGTGGTTCCACTCGACAATAATAACACCATCAAAGAATCAAAATTACCCCAACAATGCCTTTAGGCAGGTGTACAGTCAACGCAGAGTCCTAGTACAAAATAGATACTGTGGGACAAAATTAATCGATCAAGATTCAATCGTCAGAAGTAAGTAAGAATCAAGAAGCATATACCCAACAAGGTTGAAGGGATTAAAACTCTGTCAGCAAGAATCATACACCAACAATTTTCACAAACTGGTGGATGGTGACTAGCAGTGGAATCCAACCATGAAGCGCATTTCCTCCTACTTGGGACTCGTCATGTGAATGTACCTGCATTCCCCAGTGAGTGAGTGATGGTGTTACCACCGAGGCTCGAACCCAATGCCCAGAGTTTCAAACGCCAAAGCGTTATCCACTATATGGCCCGTTGCCCAAGAGGTGGCTCTCATGACCCAAGCGGTCTAGTGGATAGCGCTTTGGCATTTCAAACTATGGGTACTGGGTTCGAGCCTCGGTGGGAACATCATCACTCAATAACTGGGAAATGCAGGTACATCCAGTTAGCTGACGAGTCCCAAATATGACGAAATGCGTATCCTGGATTACACTGTTAGTCACCATCCACCAATTCACTTCGAATTAAATGCCCAGACATCGTCGAAGCATCTGCACAAGGAGCCACCGACATGTCAACTTGAGACCGAGCACTTCGGTTCAATCAGTCGAAGGGAAAATCTAAAATTCAATAAAAGTTTCACAAACATTCCAAGATCAGAATGACGTTGACTTACTCAAATAAAATGGCAGTCGTAAGACGACACACTATGAATATTATCGCACAACCACAGTCAGAAGCATTAAAATTACAGATTAAACAAGAGCGAAGACAAATAATAAGGAATGAAATCAATATATGATATGGAAATACCAGAACAACGATATACAGTCTAGGAGAGAAAAAAGAGGACAGTAACTACAGAGTTAGAGGGTTTCACCATGAGTTCAAATCAGTCAGAGAACCACTGGAAAAGCGACAGAGAGTACTGGACAGCTAGCCGTTCCGTTCGGCTACTTTGGGACTCTTCAGCAGCACGTCACACCCACCGACAGGGTTTGAACCCAGGACCTTCTGATTACAAGGCCAACGAGCTCGTAGACCATTAAACCACTACTGGGACCCAACCGATTCAATGGCTGCCGGCCCATGAATTCTAACTTCTGCCAATTCACAGTATAGCGCGACCACTTCGCAATGTCTTCTTCGATAATTTACTGCCTCACCTTCAATTTGCTGTACCCTACCGGCCGTGGCTTCCCACTAGAATCCCAGGTGACTGCCTGAATAGGGCCAGTCACTAGTAAGCGTCAGATTAATTTTCAAGTATTGGTTTTGTGGAGATTTTTGTTTAACTGATATAAGAATAGAACTTGTGCACTTTTGTAGGGTATGATTCCGTTATGGGTAAAATTTATTTTGATAAAGTCTCACAGTGTTATACAGTATTAATATTAACTGATCGCGTTTCGAGCACAATTTATTGCCACTCGTAATCATATCAAGGTGATGAGCGTAAGGTGTTATTTGCACGAAAATACACTCTGATGTCATGATTGTTGAGGATTCGCTTTATTTTCAAGTATTGGTTTTGTAGGGATTTTGTTTTATTGATTGGAGGATTGCATTATGATGAGCTGACATCAGTTAGAGAACCACTGGAAAACCAACAGGGGTTCCCAGTGGCTTAATGGTCTACGAGCTCGCTAGAAGTGCTGGATTTCGTGTGTGGATGATATATCTCTAATGTCACACAAACTCGAAGACTTACAGGCAGGCGAAAGCCAACAAACTGGCACAAGAAGGACTGAAGACAGGACTTCAAGTGACCATACAAAAGACAGGTAATTAAGATAACCAACGGACCGCAACAACAACCAGCACCAATCACCACCAACTAGAGAGATTTAACGGAGGTTACTTCCTTCGCTTATCCGGCCATGAAGCACGGTTTCAACTACAGGCAGTCGGAACGGATGAAGATGTCAAAGCCAGCCAGAATCGGAAAGGCAAGATACGCCTTCATCAACCTGAAACCAGTTTGGAAATCTTCTACTTCACTCAGCCAGCTTAAGGAACAAGAATCGGATTTTCGGCACAAATATCAAGTGGGTCCTTCTATACGGGTCAGAAACTTGCACTACGCCTGCGTCAAAAAAAGGACTTCTAACTGGTTGCAGACATTTACCTTCGCTGGCTCCATACTGAAGATCAGATGGCCAGTCCGCTGACCAGAAAGAATTAGCAACAACAAGCAACTCTGACTGTGGATCAAACCAACCAACTAAGAGCCGATTATCAAACAAATATGTAGCAGAAAATTGAGATGAATCGAACAGACGTTGAGGAAGCTGTCGAATGACATCGCGTCCAATGCAGGCCATCACTCGGTTGGAATCCCAATGGGAAATGACGAGTGGGTCGTCGATGTAAGGGTGACATGGAGGAGACTGAGTGTTGGGAAGAAGATATTAGAGATTATGGACACTCTTGGGGTGTCCTGAAGAGGAGAGCAATGAATAGTAGGAAGTGGAGATGTGTTTTTGAAGCCCTATGTTCCACTCGGAACTCAAGGGAATAATAATAGTCATTACGTGAACACTGGCAACGCGACATTAAACGTCGTTGTTAGGGTATGTGAGAAAAATCCATTCAAAAATGGACTTATCCGTTTCATTCATCTGAGCTCCATGTGTAAGGTACTAATCAATTAATTAATATTGCTCTATGTTCAAAGTATATCAGATCGATATTTCATTCACAATCGATCTGACTTAAAACTAACCGCCTACGCAATCCTACAAATACACAAAGAGAATTCAGTTAGCCAGTCTATCTAAGCAATCTACTAATTCTCGATTGCATCGGTATGTCGGTGGCACAGCGGTTAGGACTCTCGCCTACCATACACATAGTCCGGGGTTCGCCCCCCTGCCGACGCACACCTAATATCTATGGTCGGCCTGCGAAATTTGGGCTACCGATATCATATTCCATATCAAAATTCCATACTTGTACCAAAATACTGTGTGGTTTCAAGCTATAATCAAAATAAATCAAAATAAAATTAAAAAAATAAATAAATTTAACTGTGATTTAATTTTATCTTGTTAGAGGAATTAGCACGTCTACAGAGACTTTTTTTATCACGCACATAATCAATTCTTATATGTAAAAATTATATGTATTTATAAAATCTCAGAGAAATTGAGAAAAGTAATTCCAAAGTTTCCTGCAATTTGGCAAACTGGACTTTAAAAACTTTGTCACCAATCATCTGAATCATGAAGCAGGCCTCAAAACATGTATAATAAACAAAATTACATGTGCTGTGATAAAAAATTTCACCTCAGACTTATTATTATTAGTCTACTTTTGTTGTTAAGCCCTGTAAACAGTGTGTACTTTTGCATCAGATAATTTTAGTGATTACGTTCGACTAAAAGTTCATGGTGGTAGATAAATGAATATGAAAATATTTGTGTATATGCAGTATACAATAGTGTGTGTATGTGTGCATGGGGAAACAATTGTAAATCATCTCTCAGATACAGACAATCGGGAATTTAGATCAAGTATGATTGATTATACAATTATACATCTCATCCAACAGCTGTACGACAATGCTGCATGCCAGGCAATCCACAACGGGAAACTTACGGAATCCTTCGAAGTGAGGACAGGAGTAAGACAAGGCTGACTACTATCGCCAATGATTTTCCTGATTGCAGTAGACTGGATAATGCGACAGAGAGTGGGCAATGAGGAAACAGGCATAAAATGGACTCACACAAAATACTTGGAGGATTTGGACTTCGCCGATGATGATATATGTCTGATTTCCCACAAACTGGAAGATATGCAAGTGAAAAGTAACAAGTTAGTAGAAGAAGCATCAAAGATAGAAAGGACTTCAGGTGTTCCCACCAAGGTTCGAATCCAGTGCCCATAGTTTCAAACGCCAAAGCGTTATCTACTAGACCGCTTGGGCCACGAGAGCCACCTCTTGTGCAACGGGTCATATAGTGGATACCGCTTTGGCGTTTGAAACTATGGGCAGTGGGTTCGAGCCTCGGTAGTGGGAACACTCACTCACTGGGGAATGCAGGTACATCCAGATGACGAGTCCCAAGTAGGGCGAAATGTGTATCCTGTATTCCACCACTAGTCACCATCCACCAATTTACTTCGAATTAAATGCCCAGACATCGTCGAAGCATCTGCACAAGAAGCCGCCAACATGTCAACCTGAGACCGAACACTTCGGTCCAATCAATTGACGGGAAAATCTTAAATTAAATTGAATTTTCACAAATATTCCAAGATCACAATAACGTTGATTCACTCGAATAAAATGACAGTCGTAAGACGACACATTATGAATATTATTGCACAATCACAATCAGAAGCATTAAAATTAGAGATTAAACAAGAGAAAAGACAAATAATAAGGAATGAAATCAATATATTATATGGAAATACCAGAACAACGATATACAGTCTAGGAGAGAAAAAAGAGGACAATAATTACAAAGTTAGAGTGCTTCACCATGAGTTGATATCAGTTAGAGAACCATTGGGAAAACAACAGAGAGTACCGGACAGCCAGCCGTTCCGTCCGGCTACTTTGGGACTCTTCAACAGTAGGGTTCGAACCCAGGACCCTCCGGTTACAAGGCCATCGAGCTCGTAGACCATTAGGCCACTGGGACCCAACCGATTCAATGGCTGCCGGCCCATGAATTCTAACTTCTGCCAATTCACAGTATAGCGCGACCACTTAGCACAATGTCTTCTTCGATGAGTTACTGCCTCACCTTCAACTTTCTGTACCCTACCGGCCATGGCTTCCCACTAGAACCCCAGGTAACTGCTTGAATAGGGTAGTCGCTAGTGAGCATCAGATTAATTTTCAAGTGTTGGTTTTGTGGGGAACCAATTGATATAAGAATAGAACTTGTGCACTGTTGTAGAGTATGACTACATTATGGGTAAAATTTATTTTGATAAAGTGTTACAGTTTTATACATTAGTAATATTTACTGATGATGTTTCGAGCACAATTTATTGCTCTCGGTCACATCAAGGTGATGAGCGTAAGGTGTTAGTTGCACGAAAATACACTCTTATGTCATGATTGTTAAGGATCCGCTTTATTTTCAAGTATTGATTTTGTAGGGATTTTGTTTGATTGGTTGGAGGATTTCATTATGATGAGCTAACATCAGTGAGAGAAGCATTGGAAAACCAACAGGGAGTACTGGACGGTGGACAGGGGGTCCCAGTGGCTCGCTAGAAGTGCTGGATTTCGTGTGTGGATGATATATCTCTAATGTCACACAAACTCGAAGACTTACAGGCAGGCGAAAACCAACAAACTGGCACAAGAAGGACTGAAGACAGGACTTCAAGTGAACATAGAGATGACGGAGGTAATTAAGATAACCAACGGACCGCAACAACAACCAGCATTAATCACCATCAAGTAGAGAGTTTTAACGGAGGTTACTTCCTTCGCTTATCCGGCCATGAAGCACGGTTTCAACTACAGGCAGTCGGAACGGATGAAGATGTCGAAGTCAGTCAGAATCGGAAAGGCAAGATACGCCTTCATCAATCTGAAACCAGTTTGGAAATCTTCTATTTCAGTCAGCCAGCTTAAGGAACAAGAATCGAATTTTCAACACAAACATCAAGTCGGTCCTTCTATACGGGTCAGAAACTTGCACTGCGCCTGCGTTACAAAATGGACTTCTAACTGGTTGCAGACATTTACCAACAGCTGCCCCTTTCGCTGGCTGGCTCCATACTGAAGATCAGATGGCCAGTCCGCTGACCAGAAAGAATTAGCAACAACAAGCAACTCTGACTGTGGATCAAACCAACCAACTAAGAGCCGATTATCAAACAAATATGTAGGTGAAAATTGAGATGGATTGGATACACGTTGAGGAAGTCGTCGAATGACATCGCATCCAATGCAGGCCATCACTCTAGTGGAATCCCAATGGGAAACGATGAGTGGGCCGTCGGTGTGAGGGTGACATGGAGGAGATTGAGTGTTGTGAAGAAGATATTAGAGATTATGGACAGTCGCGAGGTGTCCTGAAAGGAGAGCATAGAATAGAAGGAAGTGGAGATGTGTTATTGAAGCCCTATGCTCCACTCGGAACTCAAGGGAATAATAATAATAGTCGTTACGTGAACACTGCCAACACGACATTAAACGTCGTTGTTAGGGTATGTGAGAAAAATCCATTCAAAAATGGACTTATCCGTTTCATTCATCCGAGCTCCATGTTTTTTTTCCTTCACGTTCCCCAGTGGAACATAGGGCTTCAGGCTAGTGGCTTGAAGTTTCTGTAGCAGTGTTTATTATACAGGATGGGGTTGCTAGCCTCGTGCACAACCTTTCCTCTTCACCAGCATTATTTCTGGCTTAGCGAGGTAAAGGAGTGCGTCGGCCGGGGATCGAACCCCGGACCGTGTGCATGCTCGGCGGGCGTCCTAACCTCTGTACCACCGACGCACCGAGCTCCACGTGTAAGGTACTAATTAATTAATTAATATTGCTCTATGTTCAAAGTAAACCAGATCGATATTTCATTCACAATCAATCTGACTTAAAACTAACCGCCTACGCAATCCTACAGATACACAAAGAGAATTTAGCTAGCCAGTTTATCTAAGCAATCTGCTAATTCTCGATTGCATTTAACCGTGATGTAATTCCATCTTGTTAGAAGAATTAGCACGTCTACAGAGACTTTTTTATCGCTCACATAATCAATTCTTATATATAGAAATTATGTATTTGTAAAATCTCAGAGAAATTGAAATAAGTAATTTCAAAGTTTCCTGCATTTGGCAAACTGGACTTTAGAAACTTTGTCGCCAATCATATGAGTCATGAAACAGACATCAAAACATGTATAATAAACAAAATTACATGAGCTGTGATCAAAGTTTGACCACAGATTTACAAATATTTACAAATCTACTTTTGTTGTTAAGCGCTGTAAACAATGTGTACTTTTGCATAAGATAATTTTAGCGATTATGTTCGACTAAAAGTTCATGGTCATTGATAAATGAACAATGTGTGTATGTGTGTGTGTGCGACAACAATTGTAGACCACTTTTTAGTCGCTTCATAAGAAGATATTGACAATCGGCAAATAAGATCAAGTATGATTAATTGCTGATACATATCCGTTTTTTATTTGATTGGTTGGAAGAGTTCACTATGACGAGGTGACATCGGTTAGAGAACAATTGGAAAGCCATCTCGTTCAACTACTTCGGGATTCTTTAACAGTACGCACCCACCAACAGGGTTCTAGCCCAGGACCTTCCGGTTACAAGGCCAGCGAGCTCGTAGACTATTCATTCAGCCACTAGGATCCGATCCAATAGCCCATGAATTTTAACTTTTGCCATTCATGACATAGTGCGACCACTTCGCGTAATGTCTTCTTCGATGAGTAACTGTCCTCACCTTCGAACTGCACCAGATGACACACATCACATCTTCATGCTTTTGGGATTCAGCCATATATATTTAGGGCTTCTGTAGTCAGTCTTTCTCTATACGAACCAAAACCTTTCTGTAGAACCTTAGTCCCATCAAAGTCGATTTTGTGTCCCATTTGTAACAAGTGTAATTCAATCGCTGATCTGTTTTCTAACTTCTTCAAGTTTGTAGACGTCTTTGGAACCAAGTTTAAATGTTGTTTATGTTTTTTCACTCTTATATTTAACTGTCTGCAAGTTTCTCCTACATATACGGCATCACAATCCCCACAGTTGATCTCGTTAACATAATTCTGTTGTTACATAATTGTAGTTGTCTTCTTCTATTTAATCCTCAACCTTCACCAGTGGTGAGCGTAAGCTGTTCGTTGCTCGAAAATGCACTGTTATGTCATGACTGTTAAGAATTCGCTTTATTTTCAAGTATTAGTTTTGTAGGGATTTTGTTTGACTGGTTGGAGGATTTCATTGTCAGCTGACGTCATTTAGAGGACCATTGGAAAACCAACAGGGAGTACTGGACAGTTGTCTCTTCCCACTAGTTTTGGACTCTTCATCGGTATGCACCCCACCCCCGACACGGTTCGAACTCAGATCCTTCTGGCTGCAAGGCGAGCTCGTAGACCATTAAGCCACTGGCACCCGATCTTTATCTCATCTAATGTTCCCATGCGATAAGGAATCCCCACTATGCTAACACAAATCTCAGCAACACGTTTCGATTCATCCGTATCTTCACTTTTTAAGAAACTCGGACGAGTTTGCAGAATGCGAAAAACGTTGGAATTACTTATTTCAGTTCCTCTGAGAGTTTACAAATATAACTTTGACATGTAGGAACATAGGACTTCAGCCAATCATCTCCATTGCTTCCAGGGTTCTCCGCCAACGTTTGTACCTGTCTTCACGTGCTTTCATCTCCTCTTCATATGACCTCCTCCATGTCATCCTCGCACTGACAACCAACTAACTCGCTGCTTCCTATTCGGATTCCACTCGGGCTATGGCCTGACGTGTGATGCCACTCACTTGATGGTTTGTCTTCTCAGAGTAAGGCTAGCCAATCCACCTAACTCCATTTCTTCCTGCATGCATATTTGTTGCACAATTGGATCCTCGTTGGTTGGTTGGTTGGTTGATTCACTGCCAGAGATCCCTTCCTGTTGCTGATCTTTTCCGGCCGGCCATCTGATTTTGAGTAGTATTGAGCGAAAACAGCTATTGATGAAGGTCTGTAGTTTGTTCGAAGTGCTCTTCGTTACGCACTAGGTTTATTAGGTTTTAATTAGGTTCTCATAATAGTAATAATAATAATAATTATTATTATAATGGGAGAAACAAAAGTTGGAGGATTACATCATGAGCCGACATCATTTAGAGAAACATTGAAAAACCAGTAGTGGAATGTTAGACAACCAGCTGTTTCGTCCGACTACTCTGGGACTCTTCATCAGTACGCGAACACCGACAGGATTCGAACCCATGGCATTCTGGTTACAAGGTCTACTCCCAGCTGGTTTTCCAATGGTTCTCTAACTGATGTTAGCTCATCTAGATGAAATCCTCCATCCAGTCAAAACAAAAATCCACACAAAACCAATACTTGAAAATTAATCTAACGCACACTAGCGACTGGCCCTATTCAGGTAGGTAGGTAGGTTCTAGTGGGAAGCCGTGACCAGTAGGGTATAGCAGGTTGAAGGTTAGAAAGTAACTTACCGAACAAGACATTACGAAGTGGTTGCAATAATGTCGTGAATTGGCAGAAGTTAGAATTCATGGGCTGGTGGACATTGGATTGGGTCCCAGTAGTGGCTTAATGATCTACGAGCTCGTTGGACTTGTAATCAGAAGGTCCTGTGTTCGAACTGGTTGAGTTGTTGCGTACTGATGAAGACTCCCATACTAGGCTGACGAAAAAGACAGCTCTCCAGTAATCCCTGATGGTTTTCCAATGGTTCTCTAACTGATGTCACCTCATCATAATGAAATCCTACAACCAATCAAACGAAATCCCTATAAAAACCAATACTTCAGAAACACAAATTGTTTCTCATCTCAGTCGTATTGGAATGCAGATCATTAGAGAGAGTGGACAGCCTGATAAAAAGCCATAAAGGCTTCTAGATCAAGGTCAATAGGTAAACGTTTACATTAGAATCTTACTGACAAGTCACATGACAGTCGAACAGGTGACATCCAATTTCAATATAGAGAAATATTCATTCAAACATTTATAAAACACAAAATATAATTGAGCCAGCAAAGAATATCCTTTGCGATAATTTCCTCTTCCTCCTGTGGCTCTACAATTATGTATTCATGTTTATATACTTGGAACATTCTAGATTAGTAGTCAATAACAATATTAGTGTTTTTTTAAATAATATCGATGTGTTAAGTAAGATCACAAGGGAATTACAGTTCATTAAAGACGCTAAATTATAATGAGCATTAAAATGTAATAGTAAATAGAATATCAAATAAAACTAAGGAAATTTCTACAAAAAATTGAGGATCATTCAAACATAGATGACCAAGGTAAGGACAATATCTGAACTAGCTTCTTTTGGATTAAATTAGGCTTCTTCATGTGGATCCCAACAGCCAGCTCCAACAATATTTACTAAACGAACTCTTAAGATGAAGTTAAGATTAGTTGGTATGCGGTAGATGACTTCGAAAGCCGCCTTGTTTACATCATTCTTGTGTTCTGTATCCATAAGATGAGATAGAACAGGAATATAAATGGATTTTGTTTGTCCCTTACCTAACCACTATGCAGGGTGATGTCAGGAAATCCGATGAGAAACACGACGAATTTTAAGGCCTATGTCACTAACTGCCTCCACAGGAGCAATCAAATTGGTAGATACATACAGAAGACGCAAAATTAGGCAGTTCATATTCAACTCTCGAATACAAAATAGCGGTGGTATGAAGACACCGTTAGATAACTATTGAAAACCAGCTGCGAGTACTGGACAGTTCTTTCACCCAGGACCATCAGGTTCTGAGGCGAATTCGTATACCATTCAGCCACAATGGGACACGACTCTTCCATAGCCAGCCCATGAATTATAACTTCTAACAATTCGTGATTTTAGCGCTACTGGCACCAACCAATGTCACCTGTGAGACATCCATCCTCACTCCCGACTGGATGGACCTAACTGCTCACAACTTCTCACTAGAACCCCAGGAAACTCCATCCTGCAGCAAGTCACACACGAGCATCAGATTAATTTTCAAGAGTTGGTTTGTAAGGATTAGATTTGTTTTGAATGGAGTCCCAGTGGCTGAATGATATACGAGCTCACCATGTAAACGGAAGGTCCTGGGCTTTGAACCCTGGCGGTGGGTGCGTACTGCCGATGATTTGCAGACTAAGACGAAACAGCTGGCTGTCCAGTACTCCCTGCCTGTTTTCAATGGTTCTCTAACTGATATCAATCTGTCGTCAAACTCGTAAAAATAGATTAAAAATACACTAAGATAATATTTACACTTATCCGGTGTCAACTGGAGAGATAACCATTTTAGGTTGGGGGGCGAAGATTGAGTGAGAGAGAGAGAGCAAACTTTTCCTCAACACAGAAATTGGGTTGTGAAATCTCGATGGCAACTGACTCAGCCATACCCGACAGCCGAAGACGTACCAACCGAGGGAATTGAGACGGCACTCTGTATTCAATTGTAAAAGCTGAATATTTTTATCAGTCTTGTTCTCCGTATCCACCACTAGGTGTGCGACAGTATGGAACTTGTGATTGACTTCACAACTCCTCTACCTAACTAACCACGTTGGACAATGCATACACAATGTAAATATAACGCCCGATGACAATTTACCAAAAATATGTATTTGCCTGCTTAAATCCTGTTCTCTAACTTCTCATTGTCAACCGATCCACGATAATCTGTGTGACATGTAACCTTATTATTCTGTGTATATGTTGCGTCTATTGTATATCTCGTGTGTGCGTGTGTTTGTGTGAGTGTGTGTCCCCGTGTATTTTGAAGAGGAAAGCTCTGAAATAATAATCTGCTTCCATTCATTCATTCCCAATCGATGTACATCAATCAATCAATCAGATGTGTATTGATGAGATAAAGACCACTAACTGACTAACTATCAAGCAATGGTTGACATTTCAATCTGATCGACTACAGGTTTGATCATTGAAGAACTGAAAATGTGGGGGTCACAGTCTTCAAATAATCCATAATCAAAAACACACACAAAAACAAGCACGTCAAGGTTATTTAAGCACACTGACACTAAATGCTGATCATTGACACACAGACAAATACTCAGATATTATCACCTGTTCAACTGTCATGTGACTTCCTAATTAGACTCTGCTATAACCTTCATCTAGTTACCAGCAGCCTTTATGGCCTTTTTGTGAGACCATCCATTCTGTCTCATAATCTGCATTCTTCCAATATAACTCAGATGAGAGGCGGTCTTGTTTCTCACAGCATTATTAATACTAATGAGAACCTAATTAGGAAGGGAATTTAATTCGTCTATATTAATTTATGACCACACACAGGCACATATTCTGTGTGTGAGAACAAAGAAGACTATAAAGCTCAAGTTTCGAAGTCGTGTGATTATAACTGATGTCTTTAAATACTCCCATTATTAATATTAGAACAAGACATATAATAAGCGAACAATATCGTCGTTTTCAATTAGATCTTCTTTAGGCTCTACTCTAATTAAATAGCTTCCTGTCAGACATCAGTCAGTGGTCTAAACTAAATGGTTTCATGCTGAATCCCTCAAAATGCCAGACTAGTGACTTCTCCCTTAGGCATAAACGAGATCTACAAATACTAGTAAGTACTCATGAAGACTGTTGCATTGAGGGGACTAAAACTGAAACTAAGTCTAATGCAAAATACCTCGGTCTAGTTCTATCTTCCGACCTTACTTGGAAATCTCATATCCTAACGATTTCTAAGAAAGTGTTCTGTCTAACCTACTGCATTAATAAACTTAGGCTTTCACAATTTGTCAACTCTCGTATGTTACCTATTCTGCTTTACTGCTCCCCATTAGTCTTCCCTGGTCTACTGAAAAAGGACTATACCATCCTGAGAAGGATGTTGAAGATAGTTAGTAGGACTAGTGGTGTAAAACTCAGTCAAGTCGTCACTACATTATTTGAAAGGCATCTGAATACATGTGAAAAATGGTATAAAACCATACCCTCCGACCCCCAACACCCCCTCTATTCCCAACTCTCGCCTTGTATATCATCAAGTAGAACCAGAAATCAGTATAAAATAATCTATGCTCGTACAACCAAGTACAGGAACTCAACGATACCATACTTGGCCCGTGTTCTAAGCGACAGAGACAATGTTAAGCGCGAAACCTGTGACTTGCTTTGTTGTTAATAACATAATTTTAGGCTCTTTTATTTCTCTCTTATTCTGTATTCTATAGTGAACTCCTTCTTAAACACACTTAGCTACCTTAATTATTAACATTGGCTTACTTTTTTGTACTTTATTCTATTCATTCTTTTGTGTATCTACTGGTTCCGACTATATTAGCACTATGAGTATTACAAAATTGTCCTGTCATTAACCACCATGTAATTATTAGTTTTGTGGTTGTTTTTTCTTATTTTTTATTTTTTTCGGCAATATTAACTGACAATCATTGGTTGTGAACGCCACTGTCACCACCTTAAAAATTTTGTATTATGCAGGATTACTCACACTACCACTACAAACACTGCATTAGTCCTGACAATAAGAAACAAAACAACAACCCTGAAATGTTATTTTATGATTGTTTAGAGTTGTTTCAATCAAATTAACTGGGCATCTTGGCGATAAACCTTCTTAAATATCATTTCATAACTTCTTGTATGACTATAGCTTTACTGTCAATATGCATAATCATATCATAGCTTCCACTACACAATACTGAGATATTCTTATATGCTGTTTATTTTTCCTTTCTACTTCTTGGTATTTTTTCGCATTTTTTGTTATTTTTTTGTTTTTTCTTGTTGTTGTTTTTATATTTATCTTTTTTGAAATACTCCTTTTAAATGTCTGATAAAATTAGATGCAAATATTGTAGATATGTGGTGAAAATTCTACACTGTACCACTAGTACTGTTTCTGGAATTAAAGCAAAAGCAGTGGTTGACATTTCAATCACATCGACTACAGATTTGATCATCGAAGAACTGAAAATGTAGGATCACAGTCTTCAAATAATACACAAAATGAACAACACCAAAACAAGCACGTCAAGGTTATTTAAGCACACTGACACTAAATGCTGATCATTGACGCACAGACAAATACTCAGATATTATCACCTGTTCAACTGTCATATGACTTCCTAATTAAAGTCTACTAACCTTCATCTAGTTAGTAGCAGCCTTTATTGCCTTTTATGAGACCATCAATTCTGTCTATAGTTTGCATTCTTCCAATATAACTTAGATGAGAGACGGTCTTGTTTCTCACAGTAATATTAGTACTAATGTGAACCAAATTAGGAACAGAACTTAATTCGTCTATATGCCTATGACCACACAGGCACATATTCTATGTGAATATCAGTATTGATTGTGAGCGAAATAAGAAATCTCTGTAAGCGTGCTTACGCCTACAAGATCGTTCGGCATGCAACCTCTGTATACTTTGTGTGTGTTGAGTCTGTTGGGTATCTGATGTGTGTTGACATGTGTGTGTGTGTGTGTGTGTAGTTTAGACAGAATAAGTCTGATAGTGTCTTATTTTAACCAAAATAACATACAACATTAAAGAGATCTCTGCTGATGACATGTACTAATTGAATGTAGAGTCACAGTACAATAACAGTAATAATATTATTATTATTATTATTGGCAAGGTTAAACGGCCAAGTTAAACTTTAAGCGCCACTAACTACTGCCAATGGAGTGCGACATCACTAATGACCTTGAAATGCTCACTGAGGATGTTAGTGAAATCTGGCAAATAATGTTGTCATCATCAATAAAATATGCTAATCGAAGTGTTATGCTATTAAATGTGATTTCTAGCAAGTTTCAGCTTAGGTTTGGGAAAGATTAAGGTACCCTTTAAGCCAAGGATAAGTTAGGGTTAGGTTAACCTGATAAAGGCTACATGAGGGTTGGTTCGAGTTAGATTACAGTTAGTTTAGGGTTAGGGTCAGGAAAGATAATGGTTAATGTTAGGGTTAGAAGACCAAAATAATTACATGCATAGAATGTGGTTAAATTGCTCTGTTGATATAAGAATAAAACTTGTGCACTGTGGCGGTAGAGTATAATTCCATTGCGGGGTAAAATTTATTTTGATAAAGTCCCACAGTCTTATACAGTAAATATTTATTGATGACGTTTTGAGCACAATTTAATGCTCAGGAAATATTACTGTAAGACACTGTGAAACTTTATCAAAATAAATTTCACCCACAATCACCAATGGTATTCCTAATTGTGGTGGACTACACTGGATTATGCGTAAGACAGTGGGAAACGAGAAGACAGGGATATCCTGGACTGACGTGAAGAACCCAGAAGACCTGGATTTCGCGCGCTGATAATTTACGTTTGATGTCACACAAAATCGAAGACTTACAAGAGAAAACCGACAAACTGGTCGAAGAAGCAGCAAAGACAGGACTGCAGGTGAACATAGACAAGACGGAGTTTATGAAAATAACCAACCAACCAACAACAGCAGCAGCAGCAACATCCACCGCCAATCACCATCAACGGGAAGGATTTGGTAGAGGTTACTTCATTCACTTATCTAGGTAGGGAGCATTGTCTCAACTACAGAAGGAACGGACGAGGATGTCAAATCGAGACGAGAATCGGGAAGGCGAGAAACACATTCACCAACCTGAAACCAATCTGGAAATCTTCGTCACTCCACAACATCAACAACAAAATGATTCGGATTTTCAATACAAACGTCAAGTCAGTCAGTTCATCTTCTATACGAATCAGAAACTTGGCGGGTCACAAGGAGTATTCCCAACAGCCTGTTGCAGACCTTTATCAACAACTGTCTTCGCTCTATACTCAAGATGAGATGGCCGCCGGAAAGAATCACCAACAAGAAACTAAGGGAACAAACAAAACAAGAACCAATCGCCCAATAAATATGCAGGAGAAAGTGAAGATGGATTGGACACTCGCTGGCTGAGGAGGCCGCTGGATGACATCGCGTGTCAGGCCAATGCTCGAGTAGAACCCGAAAGGGAAGCGGTGAGTAGTGGGACGTCAGTGCAAAGGTGACATGGAGGAGATCGTGTGAAGAGGAGTTGCATCAGTGTGGACTAACATGGATGCAAGTGGAAAGTACAGCAGAAGACAGAAGCAAGTGGAGACGTGTAGTTGAAGCCCTATGTTCCACTAGGAACCCAAGGGAACAATAATAATAATATAATAAATAATCATCGTTATTAACTACGTTCAAAACATTTACCACATTATTATTATTATTATTATTATTATTATTATTATTATTATTATTAATTATCATTTGATCCATAAAATTACCGTCATTGGTTAAATTCTGTTTTATGTATATAAATCTATGAAAACTGGAGAGTGAAGCCTGAAGAAGATCTAATTGAAAACGACGATATTGTTCGCTTATATGCGTCTTGTTCTAATATTAATAATGGGAATATTTAAAGACATCAGTTATAATCACACGACTTCGAAACTTGAGTTTAGTAGTCTTCTTTGTTCTCACAGAATATGTGCTTGTGTGGTCATAAATAATATAGACGAGTTAAATTAGGCTCCTAATTAGGTTCTCATTAGTATTAAATAATACTGTGAGAAACAAGACCGCCTCTCATCTCAGTTATATTAGAAGAATCCAGATAATTAGACAGAATTGATGGTCTCACGAAAAGGCCATGAAGGCCGCTTCTAGACCAAGGTTAGTAGACTCTAATTAGGAAGTCATATGACAGTTGAACAGGTGATAATATCTGAGTATTTGTCTGTGTGTCAATGATCAGCATTTAGTGTCAGTGTGCTTGAATAACCTTGACGTGGTTGTTTTTGTGTGTGTTTTTGATTATGGATTATTTGAAGACTGTGATCCTACATTTTCAGTTCTTCAATGATCCAGCCGGTAGTCGATCAGATTGAAATGTCAACCACGGCTTGACATTTAGTCAGTTAGTGCTCTTTACGTCATCAATACACATCTAACTGGTTGATGTACATCGATTGGGAATGAATGAATGGAAGCAGATTACTTCAGAGATTTCCTCTTCAAAATAAACACGCACACACACACACACCAGATGTACAATAGACGCAACATACACACAGAACAATAAGGTTACATGTCTCACAGATTATCGTGGATCAATGACAATGAGAAATTAGAGAACAGGATTTAAGCAAGCGAATACATATTTTCGGTAAATTGTCATCAGGCGTTATATTTACACTGTGTATGCATTGTCCAACGTGGTTAGTTAGGTAGAGGAGTTGTGAAGTCAGTCAGAAGTTCCATACTGTCTCACACCCAGTGGTGGTTACGGAGCACATGATTGATTAGAAAATTCAGCTTTTACAATTCTCTATACAGGGTGCCATCTCGACTCTCTAGGTTGGTACGTCTTCGGTTGTTAGGCATGGCTGAGTCAATTGCCATCACGATTTTTCAACACAATCTTAGTGTTCAGAGGAACTGTGTTCAATCTCTATCCCTCCCTTGACCTTCACCTTCTATCTAATATAGTTATCTCTCCCGATGACACCGGATAAGTGTGAATATTATCTTATTATGTTGGATGGTTGGAGGCAATCGGCAGGAAGCCTTGGACCTAGGTTTCCTGCTAGTTGGCACTCGTCAGCAAGGCGTATCTGCAACCTTGAAGGAACTTATGTCCTTTCTGAGATTCGAACCTGTGTCACCCAGTGAGTTGTGCAGTCAGAGACGTTACCACTGAGCTATTCAGTTTGGCTCGCGATTGACCTCCTGTAGGACTGTAGTGGATATTTTGGTTTGACACTAGTAACTAGTGTGATGCGTCTAGTCCTCTCTTTGGTGCAGAGGTCAATCGGGAGCCCGAATAGCTCAGTGGTAACGTCTCTGACTGCACAACTCACTGGGTGACGCGGGTTCGAATCTCAGAAGGGACATAAGTTCCTTCAAGGTTGCAGATGCGCCTTGCTGACGAGTGCCAACTAGCAGGAAACCTAGGTCCAAGGCTTCCTGCCGATTGCCTCCAACCATCCAATATCATCACAAACAATGTACATGGTGATGGCGAGCTACCTAGAATGGTGGCCACATTACAACCTGACTGATAGAATTCAGTCTGCACCAAAGAGAGGACTAGACGCATCACACTAGTTACTAGTGTCAAATTGAAATATCTTATTATATTTTTATTTGTTTGACCAGGTATTGATATCAGTTAGAGAATAATTGAAACCATCTGGGAGTACCGGACAGCTAGCTATTTCACCTTAGTATTTTGGGAATCGTGGGCAATACGTACCCACCGCCAGGGTTCGAGCCGAGTGCCTTCCAGTTACAAGGCAAGCTCGTATATCATTCAGCCACTGGGACCAGATTCAAAACAAATCTAATGCTTACAAACCAACTCTTGAACATTAATCTGATGCTCACTATTGACTTGCTACAGGATGGAGTTTCCTGGAGTTCTAGTGAGATGCCGTGAGCAGTGAGGTCCATCCAGTTGGGAGTGAGGATGGAGTTCCCACCGATGACATTGGTTGGTGCCAGTCGCGTCAAAATCACGAATTGTTAGAATTTATAATTCATGGGTTGGCCATAGAAGAATCGTGTCCGCCAGTTGTTGAATGGTATACGAGCTTGCCTTGTAACTGGAAGATTCTGGATTCGAACCCTGTAGGCGGGTACGTACTGCCGATGATTCATAAACTAGGATGAAACACCTGGCTGTCCAGTACTCCTTGTCGATTTTCAATTATTCTCTAACTGATATCAATCCGTGGTCAAAATCATAAAAACCATTCTAATCCTTACAAACCAACTCTTGAAAATTATTTTATTTTATTTGTATACACATTCTACCTATGCACTCACTGTTGCCTATATTATATAAATACTTGGATGAATTTATCCTTGCTATTATTATTATGATCACCTCGATTGTCGTCCACTAATTCAAATCCCTGAACTCTAATCCTATATTTCACTAACCACATTAATTCAAATGTCTATGCTACCATGCGGATGTCAAACGTGCGCAGGATAATGACAACACCAACAATAAGGAATCTAAATCATCGGTAGTACTTACATACAAAAAAGGAACCTCGGGAACCTTACGGAGAATTCTTAACAATGATGGCAGGAATAAAAGTGGCTGGCATTCAAACCACCCACAAACTCAATTAGAAACAAGCTTTGTCGCTTAAAGGATCAATCCTGTGGAGCCAACTAAACACAACAATTTCGTTTATCTGATACCCTGCCTGCAATGACTGTCAGGTCAAATACATAGGTCAAACTAGTAGAACAGGGGCAGTCAGACTAGCCGAGAATAAAAACCTAGCAAAATATAGATTGGTTGACCCGAATAAGATAAGAAATCTAGAGAATAGTTCAGCTATACCACTCACTACATGCGATTACACACAACCATACAATACGACGGGATGGGATAAGATGACAGTTTTAAAATCTGATATAACAACAGGATGGAAGGAGAGATTGATAACAGAAGCTTTGTTTATCGAATCAACTGCAAATACGTGTAACAGGAATGATTCAACACCTGTCCACCCACATATCTGTAAAATTCTGCTACCCCAACGACAACAAATAGGAGAGGACAAAGAAAACCATAAATCTCAAGTTTCAAAGTCGTGTGATTATAATTGATGAGATGATTATGAAGAATAAATTGTGTTCGAAACCTTGTCATCCAGTAAATAACAATACTGTTTCACACACTATGTGATACATGTAATAAACAAAGTAATATGAAACTACCTAATACCACAGCAGTGCCCATGTTTTACACATGTATCAGATGTCTATAACTACTAATATTTCGTCATTATGTAAATGCAAAGCCTGATGAGAGTTTACCGAAAACACGTATTCGCTGGCTTAAATCGTGTTCTATAATTACAAATCAATCAATACTGTGACAGGAATTGGAAATATTTACCTCCCGATACGAGTACTAAAGTGTGTTAGTTAAGTCAGTCGACTCTTTTTATAACAATTGTAATAATTTCAGGTCGTCTGTATCAGCTGATGAGTACCTTTGAAATAAAACGACATTATTATACACTGTCCAAATTTGGTCGTTCTTCATCCGGTGTGGAGACGATGTCTATGAAGCTGAATAATTACTGTTAAATTAAAATCAACCGATCTGTTTCAATGTCCTTCTGTTTGTTATCACTATTATTATTATTATTATGGTTGCTCTATGTTCAAAGTATATCAGATCGATATTTCATTCACAATCAATCTGACTTAAAACTAACCGCCTACGCAATCCTACAGCTACACAAAGAGAATTCATTTGGCCAGTCTATCTAAGCAATCTACTAATTTTCGATTGTATTTAAACATAATTTCTCGCTGCCATCTTATAGGAATTAGTACGCCTACGAATAATCAGAAGACTCTAGTGTCGGAATGCTAAAATCACCCTGAAGGTTGGATTGAAACTTCGGCTACCAAAAATCTCCATCATTATATTTTATCTTATTGCATTAGAGAACAAGAGAGTACTGGAAAGCTGTTTCGTCCTAGTTTGGGACTCTTCAGCACAGTACAAACCCACCACCGCGGTTCGAACCGAGCACCTTTCGGTTACAAGGTAAGCTCGTATACCATCCAACCCCTTACTTGCAGGGATCGATGAGTCCTTCCTATGTATGTCTGTACACATATACATTCAAATTGATAAATATAGTGAGATGTGACATCATTGTCGCATATTCTAAGGGCTTAGAATGATATATTGGCTTCACATTCTCAATTGTTATGATCTTAGCTGCATAAAAAGTCATTTCAACCGTTGTTAAGTAACCAAGCCTCTCTGATCACCCATATAGGATAGCTTGGGTCCTTCTTAGTAGCCATTTGAAGAGTGGGTCTTGGTCTTATATATATAGGGAGTTCCAAGAATCTCTACCACCAAGGCCTAGCTTTGGAGCATATTCCTAAATGGCTTCAGAAGCAAACAGAACCCCCAGAACCCATTAATGGAAACCATTAAAAAAGACCTAGCTGCTTTATTGCGAAACATATTATACAGACAGGACATAAAATTGATGTTTACACGTCTTTTAGTCCTATCTACAGAAAGTGTTTGGGGGAGGGTATCCTAAAGTTTGTGGAAGCCCTAAGAATTAGGAAATTTAAACCACCTTTATGTGTTCAAAGCAACAATTCGTCATCACACTAAATCACCTTCCTTGTTAAACTTTGTTTTGATACCAACCAGGTTAGATGTACAAAGTTCCTTGTTTGAAAGCTGGTCGATCTGATAAGATACATATCAGTGGGAAATCCCATCCATGAATTGAATCCTTTCAAATCATACTCCTTGAACAACTGATGACTTGTCCAAGTGACCAAGTGATCTGGTCGACAATACTTTCGACCTTTGGAAACAGTCAATGTTGAATTCAAGTTTCCCTGGAGTGTGTGTGTGGTGGTGGTGGTGGGGGGGAGAAGACACATCCTACTGACGAGTCCCACCCAAATATCGATAGCATTTCTGCTAGGAGAAAAACTGTTAGAATTACAATTCTTCATGGATGATTCGACTGAGGTTCATGTGACTTCATAGTCTGAAGGTCTTTGTTTCGATTTTTACCTCAAGGTATGATGGTTCATTGCTGATGAAGAGTCACAAATCAGGACGAAACAACTATTCTATATCCCTGGATTTTCAACAGTTCTCTAACTGATGTCATTTCTTGATCTAATTTTGAAATGTAAAGCTTTAGGTGTTCCCAGTGGAATATCAGTGGGCTTCAAGCCAGAGGCTTGGAGTTTCTGTAGCAGTGGTGATTATTTTTACACGATGGGATTGCTAGCCTCACCTGGCCCAACCTTCCCTCTTTACCAGTCTTACTACTGGCTTAACGAGGTAAAGGAGTGCGTCGGTGGCCGGGGATCGAAGCCCAGACCACCTGAGTGGTCGGCGACCTCTCAACCGCTGTGCCACCGATGCACCACATATATGTATATCCAGAAAAATGAACTGGTCGTCGTCTGTTCGTTTGTTCAACAGAAACAGTCTGTTTCCAGTTTGATCACGGACTTCATAATAATAATAGTAATAATAATAATGATCGCTTCAGTCCAAACGACAACAATAATAATTATACAGAATGGAATTCTCAGTGTTTTTATACAAACTGCAACAATTTACCTCCTTTTACATCAATATATACATACATAAAATTTAAAATAATAATAATAATATTAATAATGAAACCACCACTATAAACAGAATATTGGTGGAAACATAATGAAGTATAAGTTGACAGCATCAAAGATAATATATGTAATAATAATAATAATAATAATCTACTTTATTCCATAAACAGCACTACTTATAATACAGAATGGAATTCTCACCATTTGTCACAATATTCCATCTGATTTACTCAAAATATAAATAAAATTAAAACAAAATTAACCAGAGGAATTTGTCCATATTTACGGTAGGAATAAAGTCAAAAATACTCGAAGTACAAAATGAGAATAGTAAATATAATAATAATAATAATAACAGTGAGTTTGTTTCAAACGGTAGTGTTGATTCAGTTTGAAAATTTTAGCATGTTATAGATTATTGAATCTAATGTTCTGTAAATATAGCAGCATGGTGAAGGGAAATACAAAATTAACAGTTATATAACACAGCTTAAATGATGTTCACACTTATGAAAAAAAATAAACAAAACAAAAATTTGAGAGGATTATAAATATAAGAAATACAATGACAATAAAGTTTGATGCTGTAAGGGTGGAGGAAATGGTCTATTTAGTGGTGCAAAGAAGGTTGGTTAGTTCATGCCTAACACTATTTTCATCACAAAACAATTTGTACCAAATATGGTATAGTGGAATTTTTATACTTAGACGTACGTGTCTGAAGTCTTCTTGAAAAGACTATTTGTTTTACCTGAGGAGACACAAGGTTGGAGCTGCGGGTGCTGTCATGGATGCTCACAGCCTGACAAAATTCCTTCAGAAAATTTGTTGCATGACACCACGTGTCTGTCATCAGTGACAATGTCAACGATATCGCCCAATGGGATACCACTCGCCCTTCTGACTGACAGTCCTCAGAGTTCTACGAGGTATGACATAGTCTTTTTTGGGCAATCCAAGAAAGAATAAGCAGTGGTGAAGAGTAAAGAAGAATAGGTAAAATACACGAGTTGACACACTGTAAGAGGAGAAGGGGTTGCGTTATGCTTGAGTGCCTTAACTTCTTAATGTAAAAAGTCAGACAAAATATTCTTTTAGAAATCACTAAGACATGAGAAGACCAGGATAGGTCAGAAGAGAGAACTAATCCAAGATGCTTAACTTCAGACTGGGTTTCTACATCAGTATCATCGATTTTGCTAGGGTCATAGGAACCAACAGCTTCATTTGACTTTCTTTTACATCGAAAACTGAAATTAACAGTCTGACATTTGGAAAGATTAAGTTTAAGACCATTAGACGTAGACCATTTTCTAATTCCTTATAGAAAACTGTTCATCTTAGTACAGTCAAGCTGGGAGTTAACAGACATTGAAATAGTTAGATCATCGGCATACTTAACAAATTTCATTTCATCAGAATGAGGCAAGTCATGCAAGAAGAAAGACATCTGACTCTCTTTTCACAAAAAACCATCTGTGCTAAATATGGTGGTATGGTAGAATTTTTATATTTAGTAGCTGTACGAGCATAAATGCCTCCGATGAAGTTTCTTCTGGTTTCACACCCCACGAAGAGATACAAGGAGAAAGTTTGCGAATAAGTAGAGAGGATGTTCGGATGTATCAGACAAGATAACTTTAGCCAACTGCTTGCAAAAATGGAAGTACCTACGGACAATAATGTCAGTTCGTTGAGTCAAAGGTATACGACCACTAACCCTACTCAGAGATTTCAATGTTCTCCGTAATATGTATGACATAGTCTTTTTTGAGAAGTCCACAAGGGAAGAATAAAGGCGACCAATAAAGAAGAATGAGGGAAGAACACGTGAATTAACAAATTGTAAGAGAAGAGATAGGTCACCAAGATTATTTCCAACAGGTTGAAGACCTTTATCAACAACTGTCTTCGCTCTATACTCAAGATCAGATGGCCACCGCAAAGAATCACAAACAAGAAACTATGGGAACAAACAAACAAAACAAGAACCAATCGCTCAACAAATATGCAGGAGAAAGTGGAGATGGATTGGACACTCACTGGCTGAGGAGGCCGCTGGGTGACATAGCGCGTCAGTCAGGCCAGTGCTCGAGTGGAACTCGAAAGGGAGGCGGCGAGTGGGACGTTCAAGGGTGACATGGAGAAGATCGTGTGAAGAAGAGTTGAAACAGTATGGATTAATATGGATGCAAATGAAAAGTACAGCAGAAGACAGAAGCAAGTGGAGACGTGTAGTTGAAGCCCTATGTTCCACTAGGAACCCAAGGGAACAATAAGAAGAAGAAGAAGAAGAGAAGAGGTGAGGCTGAGTTTTACTAGCAGAAAGTCTCAACTTCTTTTATTATGTAATAATTCAAGCGAAAAATGTTTCTTAAGAATCAATAGGATATGAGACGACCAACAGAGATTCGAAGAGAAACTTATACCGAGGTGAGAGGTATTCAATTTACTCCCTATCACAAAGTGTCGTCAGTATTAAAGGAATCATGGGATTGAATCAGCCAGTCCACGTAGGTCTTGTCCTCAGTCTGAAACTAAAATCAACAAATAATATGACACTTAGATGGATTTAGTTTAAGACCATTTAGGTGAGGCCTCCTGTTGACTTCAGATAAGAATATCAATGTGCGAACCATTGGAAACCATCACGGAGTAGTGGACTTTCCAACATTACGCACCGATGACCAAACCGCCAGGAATCTAACTCTGGATCTTCAGGCTACAAGTTCAAGCTGGTTTGTCATTCAATCAATTGAGCACGAATCCAATGGCTAACCCATGAATTCTAACTCCAGTCAATTCGAGATTTTTATCCCACATATTTATCCTCACACCCGCCGACCTGGTCGACGTCACTGGTCACAACTTCTCAGCAGGGAACTCTAGACAACTTTGTTCTGTACGCGGTCATTAGTGAGTATGAAATTTATCAAATCCCTACAAACCTACTCTTAAAGAAAAAGTATGTTTTGATTGGTTGCTTGGAGGATTTCATCATGATGAGCTGACGTCAGTTAGAGAACCATTGGAAAGCCAGTAGTGGAGTACTGGACAGCTGTCCGTTTCATCCCACTAGTTTGGGACTCTTCGGCAGTACGCCACACCCACCGACAGGGTTCGAACGGAGGACCTTCTGGTTAAAAGGTGTACTCCAGTATTGGTTTTCCAAGGGTTCTCTAACTGATGCCAGCTCGTCTAGATGAAATCCTCCAACCAGTCAAAACAAGCGCTCGCTTTCCAAACGTATCACCGAACACTTACCAACATGGTTTTACTAAGGAGAAAATCGATGCCCCCACAGTTCCATTTTAGAACATCCGATAGAATCCGGACACCATGCTATACCGTAAACAAAATTCAAAGTCATCTACAGAGTAAGAAGTAGTCTTCCTAAAGGTATACGAATCAGACTTCTTCAAACTGCAGAAGCAATGGCGATTCACTTGCTCAGTCCGGAACTCTGCATACAGAAGAAGTTCGTTCAATCACTACACTTGCAATGGACATAATCTATCTTATTACCCGACAAGTAAATTCTACCTAATCTTTTCTTCTGTCTCTTCATTAGTATTATTTTGTCTTCTCAACTGTAATATTTTACATTTTCAACTTTCTTGTTCTCTACCCCCACCCGATTTAATTTCTACACCTCACTACCACTGTTACTGACTTGAACAACGATCAGTTTCTAGTCATTTATGTTACGTCATCCAACTTATTTGCTCAATTTCACTTCTACTTAGTCTCTACCTGTAATTATCTCTGTTACTACCCTGATCTAAGTTGAAACATTTTAGTTAATTATATTACCTCAGCTAACTTACTAACTAACTCAATCTTACTTTAGTTGCTGTCTAATTAACCTTGTTTCTATATTAGATCATTCTTGTATTACCTTATTAATTATCTAAACTTGATACACACAAATAATTATATATAAACGCGATTGTACAGCTATGTGAATGAATTCGGCGGCGAAAAGAGTCTCTTCGCTGAACGTCTTCTCTTTTTCAAAACAAAAATCTCTACAAAAACCAATACTTGAAAATTGATCTGATGCTCACTAGCGACTGGCCCTATTCAGGTAGGCAGTTACCTGGAGTTCTAGTGGGAAGCCGTGACCAGTAGGGTGCAGCAAGTTGAAGGTGAGGCAGTAACTCATCATCGAAGAAGACATTGTGCTAAGTGGTCGCGCTATGCCATGAATCGGCAGAAGTTAGAATCTATGGGTTGGCAATTCGATAGGGTCTCAGTGACTGGCTTAATGGTCTACGAGCTCGCTAGCCTTGTAATCAGAAGGTCCTGAGTTCCAAACATAGTCCCAAACTAGGCTGACGAAACAAACAGCTGTCCAGTACTCCACTACTCAGCTCACCATGATGAAATCCTTCAACCAACTAATCAAAACAAAAATCTCCATAGCAACCAATACTTGAAAAACGTAAACTTATTGGTTCAAATCATTAAAACATTAGCAATAACTACAGAGAGAGTGAATTCTAGAGCTAATCTCTCAGAGGAAGGCTAAATATTGTTCAATTCTTATTTAATAGTGAGATAATAATAATAATAACAATAATACAATACTAATAATAAAACGCAATAACATACGTCATTAGAAGTAACATTGTAAAAGTGTAGAATCGTTTTTACTGTCAGGTTTAAACGTGTTTTCATCGTATTACTGAAGTGAAGAAAATCTTATCCAGTATATTTGTTTATTTTGTTAAGACGTCAACGTCATTCAATAAAGTATAATAAAATAAACTAAGGAATGTTTTCTTGACCTTGAATAGTAAGTATTGTAGATAACTTGAGAAAATAACCATAACGAGACAATAGCGATAATAATAATAATAATAATAAAAATATGGTAATAACAATAGTGAAGTAAAGTTCAACTGCCAAAAATTGGCACAACTCATAATCTCGTAAGAAAGACAGCGGTGGTGAAGATAACCAACCAACCAACTAACAATAACACCAAGAAGCATCAAACACTAACTACTGGAAAAATTTGAAAGAGCTTCTTATAACAAAAGGTAAGACATGGAAGCCAAGGTATTATTATTATTATTGTTTCCTTTAATTCCTAGAGGAACATAGGGCTTCAGCCGTGCACGTCTCCATTGCGTTCCGTTCTCTGCTAGAGTCTTCACCTGGCTCCAAGTCTGCCCACATGCTTTCATCTTCTGTTCACACGATCTCCTCCAAGTCACCCTTGCACTGACTATCGACTCGCCGCTTCCCTTTTGGGTTCCAATCGAGCAATGGCTTGTCTAGTGATGTCACTTGATGCATTGTTTCCTCAGAGTATGACCAGCCAATCCATCTCCATTTCTTCCTGCCTATTTGTTTCACAATCGGTTCCTGCTGGGTTGGTTCGCTCCCAAAGATCCCTGTTGCTGATCTTTTCTGACCATCTGATCTTGAGTATTGAGCTAAGACAGCTGTTAATGAAAGTCTGTAGTTTGTTTGAGATGCTCTTCATGACGCACTGGCCAAGTCTCTGATCCGTATAGTAGCACTGACTTCACATTGGAGTTGAATATCCGGATCTTATTTCCATTTTCATGCTGAGTGCTGTTGATCTCCTCCACACAGACTTGAGAGTAGTGAAGGCTTGTCTTGCTTTTCCGATCCTTGCTTTGATATCCTCGTCAGTTCCGTCGGCCTGTAGTTGAAACGATGCTTCCCAGGTAGGTAAAAGAGGTTGTTTCTTTCAGGTTCCTCCCATTTATGCTGGCTGATTGTTGTCTGTTGTTGTTGTTGCTGCTGGTGGTGTTGACCAGGAATCTTCATCACCTCCGTTTTCTCTATGTTCACCTGAAGTCCTTCCTATCTTTGATGCTTCTTCTGCCAACTTGTTACTTTTCACTTGCATATCTTCCAGTTTGTGGGAAATCAGACATATATCATCGGCGAAGTCCACATCCTCCAAGTTCTTTGTGTGAGTCCATTTTATGCCTGTTTCCTCATTGCCCACTGTTTGTCGCATTATCCAGTCTACTGCAATCAAGAAAATCATTGGCGATAGTAAACAGCCTTATCTTACTCCCGTCCTCAATTCGAAGGATTCCGTAAGTTTCCCGTTGTGGATTACTTGGCATGCAGCATTGTCGTACAGCTGTTGGATGAGATGTATTATTGTCGGTGGCACCCCGTAGTAGCAAAGTAGTTGCCAAATCACCTCTCGATCGACGCTGTCGAAGGCCTTTTCAAAGTCGATGAAGTTGAGATAGAGAGGTGACTGCCATTCCAAGCTTTTTTTCAATGATGATCCGTAATGTGGCGATCTGATCAATGCATGACTTGTTTCTCCTGAATCCAGCCTGTTCCGGTCTAAGTTTTTCATCCAGGGCATGTTTGATCCTTTCCAGGATGATGCGGCTTAGTATTCTGCTTGGGACCTCATATCTCATATCACTCACTATCTCTGTTATCTATTATCAAATAAGCATTTCAATTATCTTTTTTTGTATTAATTAATTGATTTTATTTTATTATTGTGTAGAAATTTCTCACAATTCTCTACTCTCTCTTTCATTTTTTTTACTCTTTTCAAGTAACCTACATACCAGAGAAATGATGACAATAATCAAGCGAGAAGAAGAAGACGAATAGAAAAGAAAATGCCAATCTCTGAGATATACTGACAGTCAGTCTGTCTGTCACTTTTATTCAATTTATTCGAGTTCAATCACAATCTCGATTGTGCGTCTTTGTGTCTGTGCCTGTGTGTGTGGGCGTGGGTGTGGAGGGGTGTGTGTGAGTGTGTGCTGATAATCTCATGTAACATTTGACAGTGAAATATGACAAAATATTGAAGAGTTTTAGAGAAAAAATGAGTTTTATATGTATGAACCATAAAATAAGGAATTCACTACATATAATAATACTTAATTGAGAAGAAAATATTTTCTGAGAAAAGTTTGTTACTGTCATAAAAAAGGTACTCGCCCCACTCACCCCCTCTCCAACACACACACAGAGACGAGAAACACACAACACACAATTTAATGATAATAATCTGCTTTATTCCAAGAAAAAACCACTATGCATAATACAGCATAGAATTTTCAGCATTTGTCACAATATATGGCATCTAATTTACTCAAAATATGAATATGCTTCACTCACTAACCGATGTCAGCTCATTATGATGAAATCCTGTAACCAATCAAACAATAACCGCCCCAGAAACCAATGCTTGAATATCAATGCGATGCTCACTAGTGACTGGCTCTATTCAGTTAGGGCTTCTAGTGGGAAATCGTTACCAGTAGGGTATAGTAGATTGAAGCTGAGGATGAATACTCGCAAGCGATCATACTGGCTAGTGCGAATCTCTCTATGTCGTGAATTGGCAGAAGTTGGAATTCATAGGCCATTGGATCGGGTCCCAGTGGCTTATTGGTATAAGGGATCGCTGGCCTTGTAACTGGAAGGTTGTGGGCTCAAACCGTGCGGGTGGGTGTGTATCGCTGAGGAGTCCCAAACTAGGATGAAACAGCAGCTGTCCAGTACTCCCTGGTTTTCAATGGTTCTCTAACTGATATCAGTCCGTGATCAACTCGTAAAACATAACTAATCCTTACAAACCAAACTATAGAAAATTTTTGATTATGCCTTGAAACCATACAGTATTTTTGGTACAAGTATGGAATTTTCAGCATGTGATATCGGTAGCCCAAATTTTGCAGGCCAACCATAGATATCAGGTGTGCGTCGGACCATATGCATGGTTGGCGAGAGTGCTAACCGCTGTGCCACCGACGCACAGATGCTTCGAGGATGTCTGAGAATGTAGTTAGAATTTAATTGGTGGATGTGGATGTGCGTCGGTGGCACAACGGTTAGGACGCTCGCCGACCATTCACATGGTCCGGAGTTCGATCCCCGGCCGCTGACGCACTCCTTTACCTTGCTAAGCCAGTAATAAGACTGGTAAAGAGGAAAAGTTGGGCATTCTGTAAAAATAAACACTGATACAGAAACTTCAAGCCTCTAGCTTGAAGCCCTATGTTCCACTGGGAACGTAAATTAATAAAAAAATGGTGACTAGCAGCGGAGTCCAGGATGCATATCTCGTCCTATTAGGGACTCGTCAGATGGATGTACGTTAAGGCGTTTGGGCCCTGGTTTCGAGCCTCGGTGGAAACACCATCACTCACTGGGGAATACAGGTACATCCAGATGACGAGTCCCTAAATAGGACGAGATGTGCATCCTGGCTGGATTCCACTGCTAGTCACCATCCACTAGTTAAATTCTAACAATAACTCTAACTTATTCTTATTCTTATCTGATAAACCTAATGTACATACAGCTAAGTGAATGAATTCGCCGTCGAAAAGAGACTCTTCGCTGAACTACCTGTCTTGAATTCAATAATATGTAATTGTGAACATTAAGTTTTGCTCGAAACATCATCCAGTAATTCATACGGTATCACTCACTATATATTACATCACATAAGCTAATCTAATATGGAATAATAATTACATATTCTACCACAGTTTCCATATTCCACACTTACAAAACATTGAAAGGCGACGTTTTTTTCATGTTGTGCCCAGCCGCCTTCTTTTCCAGATTCCATCAAACCTATCAAAGGAAGTAAAATCTGGACATAGCCGAGGTATCGGCTATCCAAAAGCCCAAACCCACGCTATGTATCCGAAAGAAATATGTCCAACCCTTGTCTCTGTCACGGCAAGCATAAACAGGTAATTCTTTTAATGGTGACTATCCCATTGCCTTTCTTATCCGAACTTCCTGTTTATTGATGTTATTTTGAAGTTTTTCTTAATCCCTCCTATTTACACTACCACATTTTCAAATCCGAACTTCCTGTCTATTTTGTCATTTTATTATTTCGACATGTTTAATCCTTAATTGCACAATATGTCAATCTTCTAATAATTATTATGCTACTTTGTTTGAGTTTTATCCGTCCCCCCTCTTTATTATGTCATTTTAATTCCTAATTGTAATTTTATTAATCTGACTCTTGACCGGAGATTATTCTGGAATTTTCCCACCCGCTGATTATTATAAATACACGAATGTACAGCATAGCTGATGGTAACTTCGTCGAAAAGAAATTTTTTTTTCGCTGCAACTGTCTTTTAATTATTCCCTATGATCAAATGTGTATATTCCGTGACTTTCTGTATTTGCTAACCGAGGTTTGGGAGTACGACGGCCATGGATCGAAGCCGAGTCTCGTATGTGACTGGCCTTATGTTCCATTCCAAATGACAGGTGAGTGTACTACATTATATCCAGTAATAGAGAAATTATAATTAGTGTGAAAAGGGGAGCGATTTGCTTGTCATACTGATGATGAGTCACATTTTTTTGTCAGTTTTCCTAATTGGTCAATAATTTCCATTGGCTTAAATTGTGACTTATAATTAATTGACCAATCAAAAAATTACATGCATTACGGTGTCAATTTTCATTGGATGACTGAGACTACGGGGGAAGGAAACTAAAATAAATGAAGTATTTCCTTACCCAGCACTTCGCTCCAGTCAATCGACGGGAAAATCTGAAAAATTTAATATCGTGAATTGGGAGAAGTTAGAATTCACGGGCCATTGGATCGGGTCCCAGTGGCCTAATGGTCTACGAGCTCGCCTTATGACCAGAAGGTCCTGGGTTCGAAACCTGTCGGTGGGTGAGTATTGATGAAGAGTCCGAGACTAGAGAGACGAAACAGCTGACTTTCTAATACTCCCTGTTGGTTTGTCAATGGTTCTCTAACCGATGTCAGCTCATGATGAAATCCTGCAACTAAGTTAATATGACCTGTTGCACAAGAGGTGGCTCTCGTGGTCCAAGAGGTCTAGTGGTTTTCAGTTGATTCGATAAGAATAAAGATTCCGTTATCAATCTCTCACTCCACCATGCTGTTACATTAGATTTTAAAACTGTCATCCTATCCCATCATCCTACTGTATGGTTGTGTGTAATTGCATGTAGTGAGTGGTATAGCTGAACTGTTCTCTAGATTTCTTATCTTATTCAGGTCAACTAATCTAGATTTTGCTGCTAGGCTTTTGTGCTCCGCAAGTCAGGCTGTCCCTGTTCCACTACTTTGACCTATGTATTTAGCCTGACAGTCATTTCAGTAGGGTATTAGATAAACTAAATTGATTTGTTTATTATTATTATTATAATTACTATTATTATCATTATTATTACTATTAATATTATTATTAATACTGTGTCATTGAGATGATTCTGTCCAAATTGTAGTACTTCTCTAATCTTATAAACATTTTCTATGTAAGTAAGTGATCAACAAACACGCTGAGAGCATCTATCATTCAGCCTACACTAACATTGAGTACAGCTTTCAATCAACATTGGCTTTTAAAGTATCGATTTTCTCTTCTCATCTGCATTACTTATACCACAAAGGGTATTTGTTTACGCGTCTATTTTTGATGATTTTCAATATCTATAAATATTGTCAACCGTTAATTTAAGTAAGCATACATACACTACTGACTGGCTGATATGAGTAGTTGTATGTCTATCATTCACTCACTCACTCAATCACTGACATCAACCAGTAGGACTTACTTACTATTCAGCCATTTGTCCCACCAACTATAGGTCTTAGATTTCATCGCCATTAGCGTCACGGTTTTATACTTCCAAAAAGTCGCCAACTGGGAGGAAACATCTATCAAGTATTCCCCGGATTTCAAGGATTTTGTAACTCATATCAATATCCAATCAAACATGATATCGATCCCAAACGGAATGCAACACAGGACCCTGAGTTTATAAGACAACTGGTAACGAATCCAATAACCTGAGTTAGCTATTAATGGCTTCCGGCTTCGATCTGCTGTGCGGTCATGCATGAATATTATTGAAGAGTGGCACACTAGGAAGAAACATCTATCCAATACTCCCTGAGCTTTCACTAGTTCTCAAAGAGATGCCACTTAACAATTTTGAACAAAATCATTATTTAAATGTGAAGTTTGTGCAGATTAAATGTTTGGGAATCCCAATGGGAATGGGGTTGTATAACGAAGCACCTCACACACACACATCTGTGTCTGACGTTTACTGAGTTAAGAAGTCTGTATAATATTTGCAAGTCAACTGACTGTTGCTCACCACACCATCCCATGCCAGAAATCACCTCAAACTCCACCAGTGAACTGCAGTAAACTTTACTAAATTTATATTGGATGAATATTGCACTTTAAATAGGAATGAAAGCGGTACCGTTACGTAAGAAGAAAAAGAGGCACGATATCACTCAACCAATCACATAACTCACGTTTCTCGACTGACCACTTTGTGAGACGCAGCGTATAATTAAACACACCAGGAGAAAACTTTACACCACGACTTTGCAAAATAATGATAATAATAGCTTTATTCTGAACAGTATTTATAAAAGGTACAGGATTTTTAAGGCGGAGTCCAGGATCTTCAAATAAAACAGATTTTAGTGACAGTAGATCGTGTGTGACACAGTTCCTTCTATCTGACCTGGAGAGCAAACCAATCCACTACTATGATGATATCTCTTCTTTACCTCTTTCGAGACATACACGATGACATTTTGTTGTTGAATGTCAATTGTATAAAAAGTTCAAGAGTACATTTGGGTGAACCAAGGACACCAGTGAGGAACGATCATCTCATGTATTGGGATAATGTGCCATCGAGGATAATCCTCTTCCATGTGTTTACCAGAAACTTGCGAATCGGCAGGTAATGAATGTTTCAATTACTCACCAGAGTAAACAATACTGTTCTAGGTCATATTTTATTAGATTTAAACAAATTGAATAAGAGAAATTATATGCAATATACAATGATGGGGACATTTTGGTAGCCCACATTTTAAGCAGCCTGGCCAATGCTCATTTTGGAGATAGCTAACAATGGATAGTAAATTAGCATGAAGTTTTAGTGTATGTAAGTGTGTGTGTAGTGATTTGATCGACTTCACGTTAAAGGATCACAGACTGATATCATTTAGAGAACCAAAACTAAACCCCATAGAATACTTAATAGATGTTTCGTCCTGTTTCGCGACTCTTCGGCAGCACACACCCATGACCTTATTATTATTATTATTGTTCCCTTGGGTTCCTAGTGGAACATAGGGCTTCAACTACGCGTCTCCACTTGTTCTGTTTTCTGCTGTACTTTTCACCTACATCCATCTTTGTCCATACTGTTTCAACTCCTCTTCACAAAATCTCCTCCATGTCACCCTCGGATGTCCCACTACTCGCCGCTTCCCTTCCGGGTGCCACTCGAGCATTGGCCTGACGCGCGATGTCACCCAGCGGCCTCCTCAGCTCTGCGAGTGTCCAATCCATCTCCACTTTCTCCTGCATATTTGCTGGGCGATTGGTTCCTGATTTGTTTGTTCCCATAGCTCCTTGTTTGTGATTCTTTCCGGCCATCTAATCTTCAGTATAGAACGAAGACAGTTGTTGATAAAGGTCTGCAACAGGCTGTTGGAAATATTCTTGGTGACACACTGGCCAAGTTTCTGATCCGTATAGAAGAAGAACTGACTGACTTGATGTTTGTATTGAAAATTCGAATCATTTTGTTGTTGATGCTGAGTTGAGTGACGAAGATTTCCAGATTGGTTTCAGGTTGATGAATGTGTTTCTCGCCTTCTCGATTCTCGATTTGACATCCTTGTCCGTTCCTCCTGTAGTTGAGACAATGACCTTAACAGAGGTAAAATTGTGGGCGTTCAGTTTATGAGGCAACTAGGATGGAATCTAATGACAAAAGTCAGACTTCATAACCCCTGGGTTCGATCCCCTGTGGAGCCATATTTATCTACACTAATGAAGAGAGGCACACTAGGACGAAACATGCGTCTAATACACCCTGGTTCCCACTAGTTCTCTAACTGATATTATTATTATATGTTAAATATATCCGCAAGTTAACTGAATGCTCCTCATCCCCACCTCCGCGCTCACATAAACCTCTACGAGTGAATTACAGTACATTTTTATTTATTAAACCACATTTAAATGAATATTGGACTTCAAACAGAGACGATCGATACTTTGTCTCATTCATTACATGTTTATTTTTCTCATTTGGTTTTATTTTGAATTGTGCTTTATGAAGTGAGTGAGTGAGTGAGTGAGTGAGTGAGTGAGTGAGTGAGATGGAGAGGGAGGGAGAGGGAGAGTGAGTAGAAAATCATGTTTTATTGAGTTTTAAGTGTAGATAAATCATCCAGAAAGAATTTCAAATCCTGTTATCTTTATTTATGATGAAGATGAAGATGATGGAATGGTTTTGAATTACCTCTACTCGCTCACATTTCTGTTTAAAACAGCATGAATTATATTGATTTTTAGAGAGTCTACGTGTTAGGTGAACACAGTCAAGTCACGACAGACTATTTACTGTCTCTAAATTCCATATGATGGGGTGACGAATGAGTTTTTTTGTTGGTATTAATGTTAGATCCTTAAGTGATGTATGATCCTAAGATCACTGTATTTTAGCCACATATATGTGTTTGTATCACACTCACTGACACACGTGTTGGGAGCGAAACAACATTGACATGTCTGTCTTACGCTCACTACTGCTACTTCTATCACTAGTACTATTACTACTGTTACTATATGTGATTAGATCAATCCGCCTACGCATACTCTTTTCGGGCTTTATACATTTTCATTATAGATGAAAAGGTGATGAGTGAGTGAGTCAGTGAGTGAGTATGTGATGTGATTTGAGAAGTGGTAGCTACTTTCAAGGGCGTCCATCCAGTGTCAAGGTATTCATGACATCATTATTATTATTTCCTTAAATTCCTAGAGGAACATAAAGCTTCAGACGCACATCTCCATTGCGTTCGGTTCTCACGTCTTTCAGCATTTTCACCTGGCCCCACGTCTTCCTACATGCTTTCATCTCCTCTTCACATAACCTCCTCCTCCTCCATGTTACCCTCGAGCTCACGACCAACTAACTCACCGCTTCCCGTTTTGGTTCCACTCGAATGATGGCCTGACGTGTGATGTCACTCACTTGATGACAGTTTGTTTTCTCAGAGTATGGCCAGCCAATCCACCTAACTCCATTTCTTCCTGCATGCATATTTGTTGCACAATTGGTTCCTCGTTGGTTGGTTGTTCGTTCCCAGAGATACCTCCCTGTTGCTGATCTTTTGTGACCGGCCATCTAATCCTGAGTGAAGTACTGGACGAAGACAGCTGCTGATGAAGGTTTGTAGTTTGTTCGAAGTGCCCTTCGTAACGCGGCGCCAATTCTCTGATCCGTATAGAGTAGCACTGACTTCACATTTCAGTTGAAAATCCGGATCTTATTTTCAATGCTGAGTAGTGCTGTTGACCTCCACACAGACTTGAGTGTTGTGAAAGCTTGTCTTGCTTTTCCGATCCTTGCTTTGATATCCTCGTCAGTCTCGCCTGTAGTTGAAACGATGCTTCCCATGTAGGTAGGTAAAAGAGGTTGTTTCTTTCAGGTTCCTCCCATTTATGCTGATTGCTGTCTGTTGATGTTGCTGTTGGTTGTGTTGCCCAGGAATCTTCATCACCTCTGTTTTCTCTATGTGCACCTGAAGTCCTTGTTATCTTTGGTGCTTCTTCTGCCAACTTGTTGCTTTTTGCTTGCATATCTTCCAGTATGTGGGAAATCAGACATATATCACCGGCGAAGTCCAGATCCTCCAAGTTTTGTGTGTGAGTCCATTTTATGCCTGTTTCCTCATTGCCCACTGTTTGTCGCATTATCGAGTCTACTGCAATCAAGAAAATCAATGGCGATAGTAGGCAGTTTTGTCTTACTCCCAGCTTTACTTCGAAGGATTCCGTGAGTTTCCCGTTGTGTATTACTTGGCATGCAGCATTGTCGTACAGCTGTTGGATGAGATGTATAATAAGGTATATTTTCAAGTAATCAAACTTCTCTTTATATTATTATTATTATCTCCTTTAGTTCCCAGAGGAACAAAGGGCTTCGGCCGAACGTCTCCACTGCGTCCGGTTCTCACCTCTTTCAACGACTTCACCTAGCTCCACGTCTGCCCACACCTTTTCATCTCCTCTTCGCATCAACCTCCTCCTCTTCCATGTCACCCTCGCACTGACAACCAACTAACTCGCTGCTTCCCATTCGGATTCCACTCGACCTGTGGCCTGGCGTTTGATGTCAATCACTTGATGGTTTGTTTTCTCAGACTATGGCCAGTCAATCCACCTAACTCCATTTCTTCCTGCATGCATATTTCTTGCACAGTTGGTACCTCCATCACCTACCCACTTACCTAGGAAGCACCGTTTCAACTACAGGCGGACGGAACTGACGAGGATATCAAAACAAGGATCGGGAAAGCAAGACAAGCTTTCAATACTCTCAAGTCTATGTGGAGGTCAACAACACTCAGCATCAAAATTAAGATCCGGATTTTCAACTGAAATGTGAAGTCAGTGCTACTCTATACGGATCAGAGAATTGGCGCCGCGTTACGAAGGGCACTTCGAACAAACTACAAACCTTCATCAGCAGCTGTCTTCGTCCAGTACTTCGCTCAAGATCAGATGGCCGGCCAGAAAAGATCAGCAACAGGGAGGGATCTCTGGTGATGAACGAACCAACCAGTAACCGATTGTGAAACAAATAGGCAGGAAGAAATCGAGTTAGGTGGATTGGACGTACTCTGAGGAAACATTGCATCAAGTGACATCACTAGACAAGCCATTGTTCGAGTGGAACCCGAAATGGAAGCGGCGAGTTGGTCGACAGTGCAAGAGTGACTTGGAGGAGGTGATGTGAAGAGGAGATGAAAGCGTGCGGGCAGACTTGGAGCCAGGTGAAGACTCTAGCAGAGAACCGAACGCAATGGAGACGTGTGCGGCTGAAGCTTTATGTCCCTCCAGGAATTAAAGGAAACAATAATAATTATTCTAATCCTGTGTAATTTTTTATTCCTATGTCTCTTGTATTCTATATTCACACCTCCTAACTTACATTTCAAGTTGGGAAAAATTTTGATTTCAATTTGTTTCCATTCTGATTTTCTACACACCTGTACTTCGTTCTATCCCTACATAACCTTTGTTTCTAAGCCTCTCTTAAACCACAGCAAGTTGAAAATAATTGTCACCTTTTTTTCGTCTTCGTAATTATGTGGAATCAGGTAAAAAAAAGTTGTATCTATGTAGAATTATGTATTTAAATGCAATTGTAGAGCTGATTTTGAAAATGAAATCGCCGAAAAGATCGACATCGTTGTTGAACTTCGTGTTCTCTTCTTTCTAATGTCCTCATGTGGGTGTTTTTCACAATTACCAAAAATAGACGCGTAAACAGATACCCTTTATGGTGTAAGTAATGCAGATGAGAAGAGAAAATGAATACTTTATAAAAGTGAAGGTTGATTGAAAGCTGTACTCAATGTTAGTGTAGGCTGAATGATAGATGCTCTCAGCGTGTTTGTTGATCACTTACTTACATAGCAAATGTTTATAAGATTAGAGAAGTACTACAATTTGGACAAAATCATCTCAATGGCACACGATAATAATAATAATAGTAATGATAACAGTTTTATTCTAAAAAAATGTGTTTGCATTTCAGAAAGAATTTTGAGCAAGGTATTTACTCCATTTTACGGAATCTCCGAGTAGTTTTATGATCGATAATGCATCACCTGCTCTGAAGAAACACCTCTCTAGTTGAATCTACAATTTAATGGGGAGGGGGACTGATCGTCAAAAGTAATGAGAAATTGTCTGTCCCAATTTTAAAACAGTTAGTCCCTTTTATAAATTTTGATAGCATTATTAGAAGACGGAGATTATCTGAAAAATGTGATGTATTAGCGCTATACATTTCGAACAATCTGATCACACATTTACTTGTCAAGTCAATATATATGGAAAAGTTAAATTAAACAAGGTGACAAAAAAAAAAGAATTAAGAATAATTAACACAAACGTTTGGTAATCCAATCAAATAAGGATTACCAAGGTAGGTTAAGAGTAATAACAAACTGTTTTTGAATACACAAGGGGGGCTTAAGTTTATGAATGGCTATAGCCTCAGCGTATTTCAGTAAACGTCCTTGACCGTTTTTATAGATGACCTTAAAGGCTGAGTTAACATCAACCTTATGGTTCATCTCGATTAAGTGTTTAGCTATAGACGAAGTTGGTAGTCTAGCACCTGCATCTATGGGCTTGTCACAATTCATCTGTTTTCCTAACCACTTTGGGATATGCTCTCCCACCCTCACGTGCAACGCGCGATTACTGTCCCAATTTTACTGAAGAAAATCTTCTTCGCGGCTGAACTTCAACTTAGCTTCCTCTATGAAACCAATGATTCGTGTGAACTTAGTGAAGGATAAGTTACAACTGTTGGTCGAATTCATCAATGTACATCTAACAATTCACCTGGTTGTATGGAGATAGTTGTGTTGGCAGTACGCAGTATCATCGTGCTATCATTGTGTGTATCACCGAACAGTTTCCCACACTCATGGTTTTATAAAAGGGGAGATAAATGCTTCCCCAATCCGTCATAGATCTATCTATCCTGGAACACCTGATTGAATCTGGACGCCACAAAGCAACTTCACTGTATTTTATCTATAAAATACGTGGAAATCTTGGTAAAAGGAGGACGAATGAAACTTCTTCTTCTTCTTGAAATTGCAGAAGCAATGGTTGTAATTCATTAGCATGTTAAATCCTGGACTCTGCATACAGAAGAAGAGGAAGTTTGTTACAATGGACCTGATCTGTAGTGACACTAAATAGGTAATTTTTATGATTTGTGTTTATATTATTCTCTCCACCCCCCCCCTCGCACCCTGTTTCTACTCAATTTCATTCAATTTTAGTTGAATTGTACTCAGCACTCGTCAGGCAAGTATGTTATATCACACGCAACTTACTTATTTATTAAATTATGTTTTAATTTCTACCCGATTAACGCTGTCTACCTTTGTTTTGCAATTAGCTATCTAAAGTTTACAATTCTAATGACACATCCTTGGAAAAATTCCTCCTTTTGTTGCTAAGACAATTTACTATACATGTATACAGGATTGTACAACTTGAGAATAGTATCGCTGAAAACAGTAGTAACTCTTTATAATAAAGGTTTTTTGTATTTCGCAATGAATGAATGAAAAACAAAACGATATTTGCTGATCCTTTTACTGACATTTCGCTATTTAATGCTGCTGCTAATAGCTTTATCAAAGTAGTAATATTAAACCAAAATTTACGAAAGCTCAGCTTCTTTGTCACAAATTAATCATCGTTCGTCAGTATGAGGTCATTTCTCAGTTGTAAAGTTGGCCAATTGGTAAAGATAACAAAACCAAGTGTAGATGTCTGTTGGATTTAATAAGTGTGTAAAATTACAAAAGCACTGTGTGTTTACATAATGAAATTGCTTATCACATCCGTGTTGATTTTGTCATTTCATGGGGGGCTGGGGTGGGTGTTGTAATCAGGTTAAATTCTATTTTAGTCCATCATTCCTATTTTAGACAATTTGGATTCCATTTGATATGAAGTGCTTCCGATGATATCAGACGTTCTTTGTGATTTCTGAAATGCTTTTTCTGGATTATTTAATATTGTCAAAATCAATTTTGTGACCAGATTCGATAGCGTGTACACCATCTATGGTTGATGAGTTTTCAAGCTTCTCTAGTTCAACCGGATTTCTCGGTGGTCGAACAGATGCTCTACATGTCCAAGGCTTCTCATTTTGATTACTAGCTGGCGAGGTTTGTCCGATACAGATCGCATCACATTTCAAGAAAGCATTTCATTTTAAAGACACAATTAGGCAGAAAATCTTCAGGTATTTGGTCTATTATATGGAAAATGGCTGCTTTGAAGTTTATTCTCAAAAAATGCTTTTCTACATAATATACAATTTTGAGCAAGTTTCTTATTGCAAAGAATTTGCTGCATTTTACTGAATCCCTAGGAAATATAATTGTGGTGAGAGCTGTCTGCAAGCCAAAATTGTAGATAACAATTTACGTCAATCTCACTTCTTGAATCGGAGTCAGGAGGAAATACGATAACAAAGCCTAACCTTGAGGAACTCAACAACCAATTAAAGCAGACTTAACGTGTGCAAATACGATTCGCAGATATATGGCTTAACTCTCTGAGAAACTGTCATAAGCAGTACAGACTAACCTTCAGCAAGAAGACAACCAATCAGAATACGTTGCTTCTCCACTGACTATAATGTATATAAAAATCTATAAATATCTGTTGACTTTCTTAATAGACGATCTGTTGCCTGGCCTTTATCTTCTGTTGTAACGCAATAATCGATAATACATTATTATCTGAAGCGATATTATTCCATCCGAAGTAGGCTTCAATGCTACTCACGTGATGTTCTTCCTCGATTTCCTTTGAAAAATTCCTACCGGTGGGCAGAAAGTTGTATGTTGGAAATCATATGCGTGACTCTTCATTGTCGTTTGTCTGTTGGATGGTAAGATTGGACATGTAAATTGTGCAATTAGTTATATTAATAAAAATAATAATAACTGTGGCATGTACTACTGATAAGATTTATTAGTAATATGTATATAAAGAGACGTTCATCGGCATCATTATTATTATTGTTCCCTTGGGTTCTTAGTGGAACATAGGGCTTCAACTGCACGCCTCCATTTGCTTCTGTTTTCTGCGGTATTTTTCACTTGCTTCCATGTTAATCCATACTGTTTCAACTCCTCTTCACACGATCTCCTCCATGTCACCCTTGGACGTCACACTACTCGCCGCTTCCCTTTCGGGTTCCACTCGAGCGTTGGCCTGATGCGCGATGTCACCCAGTGGCCTCCTCCTTCTCCACTTTCTCCTGCATATTTGTTGGGCGATTGTTTTGTTCTCGTTTTGTTTCTTCCCATAGTTTCTTGTTGGTGATTCCTTCCGGCCGGCCATCTGATCTTCAGTATAGAGCGAAGACAGTTAGTTGTTGATAAAGGTCTGCAACAGGCTGTTGGAAATATTCTTTGTGACCCGCTGAGTTTCTGATCCCTATAGAAGAAGTACTGACTTGACGTTTGTATTGAAAATCCGAATCATTTTGTTGTTGATGCAGGCTGAGTGACGAAGATTTCCAGATTGGTTTCAGGTTGATGAATGTGTTTCTCGCCTTCCCGATTCTCGTCTCGATTTGACATCCTCGTTCGTTCCGTTCCTCCTGTGGTTGAGACAATGCTCCCTACCTAGATAAGTGAATGAATGAAGTAACCTCTTTCAAATCCCTCCCGTTGATGGTGATTGGCGCTGGATGTTGTTGTTGGTTGGTTGGTTATTTTCATAACCTCCGTCTTGTCTATATTCACCTGGAGTCCTGTCTTCTCTGGCTGCTTCTTCTACCAGTTTGTCGGTTTTCGCTTGTAAGTCTTCGATTTTGTGTGACATCAAACATCAATCATCCACGCGCGAAATCCAGGTCTTCTGGATTCTTCACGTAGGTCCAGGATATCCCTGTCTTCTCGTTTAACACTGTCTGACGCATAATCCAGTCCATCGGCATACTACACATCAAATAGGAGGGAGACAGATTCAGCGTCAGAGAAAGAAAATTATACAGCCTTGGTAAGATACATGGGAGACAACGTGAAAGGAACACAAAGAAACACATACAAGCACACAATATGAAGGAAGGCGAGAAGTAGCAGGCACAACACGGAAGATGATCTGTGCAAATTTCGCGTGCGTTGAAGATAAGGTGTACATAATTTGGCTATACAGAGGTTCCATAATTACAAATAAACATTCCTTTACTAAGTCACTCATCTTCTACCGTCACATAATGATTGTATCAGCAACACAATGATGAAAAAGCGGAGAAATCTGTGGTAACAGGAATAATGGAAAAACAACATGATTAAACAAAAAATTGTGTTCAGATAGAAGTAGTAATCGATAAAGGCTAAGAAAAACCAAATGAACTGATTAAGTAATGCCAGATTGTACGGGGAGTAAATGAAATACGTTTTTAATGAAGATGTGATAGTTAGATTAAGGGATGATAAGAGTGTGGGGTTGAAAATATAAGTAAGGAGTGGTGGTGAAGATGTCATCGGTTGGTCCGGTCTTAATAGGCCAGCAAGGAAGGGATAATGGCTGTGCACGAACTTCTTCTGAATGAGTATAGTTTGTGCTTAATAATTGTTCGAATGCTTATCGCCTGCCTCAGCTGTGTGTAGTAGACGAATACGAAGTCTATTGGAAAGATTCGGTGGGATACGATGAATTTTTTAATAATAATAATAATAATGATTTACTTTATTCCAAAAACAGTACTTGTGATACAGAATGGAATTTTCAGCATTAATCATAATATTGCATCTAATTTCCTGAAATTATAAATAAAATTAATCACATAGAAAATTTTTCCACACTTACAATAGGGGTAATGTAAAAAAATAAAAAATAAAAAACATGCAACATATAAAATGGAAATAATAATAATGATAGCAGCTAAGGCAATGATAATAATACAAGTGGAAATCACCGTGGGCTTGTTTCACACAGTATCGTCGATGCGGTATACAAATCCTTGCATGATTAAAAATATTGAGTATAATATTCTCTTTACATGATATGGTGAGGGGAAAAACAAAGATTACAGCAGTCATAGAGATAAGTTGGTGTTTGCAATTATGAAAGTAGTACAAAGAAGCAACAGGATCAGAAATAATATAATAAAAATAATAAAAGTAAAACTTGAAGGTATATAAAGATGGATGGAGGAGATTGTTTATTTACTAGATGAAAAAAGGTTAGCCAATTCTTGCCTGACGCTATTTTCATCACATAAAATACGTGACAAGTATGGTATCATAGAATTTTGATACTTAGACGTGCGAGCATACAGTTTTCTGAAGTTACTTCTTGTTCTACCTGAGGACATGCAAGGTGAAAGGTGAGGGTAAAGTGGATGCTCCAAGTCAGACAAAATCCCTTCAGCAAATTTACTGCACGAAGTCAAGTGCCTATCGACAACGACGTTAACTATGTAGTCCACTGGGACACCACTCATCCTACTGACAGTCTTCAGCATTCTACGAATTGTGACAAAGTCCTTTTTAAGCAAACCAAGGAAAGAATAAGGGTGAACAATAAAGAAGAATAGGTAGGATGCAAGAGTTTATGAACTATAAGAGGAGGGCTCTCGTTTGCTCCACTACATGACCGCTATCAACTAAATGTGACAAAATTGAGCTACGGTTAGTTTTTTTCTGTCCTTTGCCAAACCACGATGGGAGATATTCAATAGTCACACGTTGGCTAAGCTGTTTAGTAGTAGTGTGCCCAACATAACTGTCACCGCAAGTGCAGTTGAATTGATAAATGCACATAGATGTGTGGCAAATTTATCTAGCTATCTATCCTTCGGTTGCGTCCCAATCATTCGTCGACTAGAGAATAACAAACATAGGTATGCTGCGTAAAATGTTCTTCGTATACTCCTGGAAATTCTCTGGAATAAAATCTCACTTGACAGAGAAGTCACCATTAAATTGTACCCTTATAAATAAAGGTCATAGTCTCAGGTTTTCTCTCCAATGTTTTCATATGTTTCTTTATGAAACTACTCGGATAGCCCATCTCCATCAAGGAATCATGAATATATTCAAATTCCTTTTGTAAGTGGTCATCCGTACACATCTTACTTACTGTGCTCGTAAGACACTTGACAACATTCCGTTTATACTTAATGGGCAATTATACACGTTCTGGTGAGAATATATGACTAACAAAGGCTCTATAAGTGCATCATTATGCCTACACTATCCTAGATGAGTAGAATTTTGAATCAACCTTGAGTTCGAGAGTATTGATTTATTACTTACATGTACGACATTTATTTATATAACGTGATCGATTAGCCAATAAGAAATGAGATGATGAAATTTAAAATCATGTATACACGTTGGCAGGATTTATCGGTCTGAGACGCCTACGCAATTTTTAATTTTTATTCATTTAAATAGTTAAGCTATTATTATTATTATTACTATTTTTACAAATTAAGGAAATTGATCGGAATGCGTTAAAATGATCCTAGGGTAGATGGAAGAGAACATTAGGAATATTAGAACACCATGAGTTTTCATCCAATTGATTGAAGACGTGAACTTCACGAATGTCTGCATAACTTTATAGAGTTAGAAATATGCAACTGATTCAGAAAAGAAGAGCACAGTTTGTATAAAATTATCAACCTATTGTTTAAATTAAACAGTAAGTAGTTAAATAGTGAAGGGATTAAATGTTCAATGTCCTTGAATGGCCGCGCGATATAAATTAAGAGGATGCAGTTTAGCAAACAATACTTGAATAAAGCAAGAACAACAACTTTTTTCACAGAATAAAATGTTACCGTTATTGTTTATCTCGTTGGCTTCTCATCAGCTCAGTTACTTACAGGCCAGAGTCATTATCAAGTATATCTACAGAAACAATTTCAACAAACTTGCAAGGAGAGTTCATTTTTAAACAAAAATCAACCGTTATATGCATACAACACTACTACTACTACTAATAATAATAATAGTAATCACTTTATTCCAAACTAATAACTGCTTCTTTCTGAACACACACCTAAATCTGGTTTCAGGCACTTGATGGAGATTACTTTGGCAAACTTTAGGAGAATTGAACTCTTTTGCCTATTGATAATTTTGAACGATCTTCCGACGTCCACCTCCTCATGACTGGTGTCAAGGAGATGCCTGGTGATGACATTGTTGAAAGCAATTGCTCCCATGAGAGATAGGCTTTTTGGTACATGTTCAGAAAATCGAAGGTATGCCCTCCTTTCTATTCTTCCAATCTAAATGAATCCCACCACAGATGCATGTAGATTCGTAAATACAGTTCTAGTTAACATGAGATGGATATATATATCGATTTCTGAGTGTACCAAAGAGCAAGTTGTTCGATAGACGTAAATATTTCTTTGGGGTTAAATTCTCATCAAAGCTGTACAGATGAATAGTCTTTGAAAAAGATTGGTGAAAATGTTCATAAATATCAGTACTCATAATTAAGTATGTGGTGAGAGCTGTCTACTAGCCAAATTGGTAGACAGTAATTTACGTCAATATTTGCGTTCCCAAGATTTGTCATGAGAAAATGTGAACAAAGATTGATTCAAAACCGACCACAGCAGACTTTGCGTAGGCGGATGCAGTTAACATATAGAGGATTTGACATTCAAGAAACAGTCACAAATAGATGAAAGATTAACTTTACGTGAGAAACAACCAATCGGAAGACTGTGTTTGTTTGCTTAACTAATCTATAATAATGTACATGAAAATATATAAATATGCTTTGATTTCCTTAATAAATGATCTGTTGCCTGACTCTTGCCTTCTGTCGTTACAAGTATATCTACAGAAACAATTTTAACAAACTTGCAAGGAGAGATCACTTTTAAACAAAAATCAATCAACATATGCATACAATACTACTATTACTAATAATAGTAATCACTTTATTCCCAACTGATAACTGCTTCTTTCTCAACACATAAATAAACCTGGTTTTATGCACTTGATGGAGATTACTTTGGCAAACTTAAGGAGAATTGAACTCTTTTGTCTATTGATAATTTTGAACGATTTTCCGACGTCCACCTCTTCATGATCCGTGTTAAGGAGATGGCTGGTGATGGCATTGTTGAAAGGATTTGTTCCCCTGAAATGTAGGCTTTTTGGTACAAGTTCAGAAAATCGGACGTATACCCTCCTTCTTTCTGTTCTTGCAATGTAACTGATTACCATCGCAGATACATGTAAATTTGTATATACAGACTGAAGTTAACATGAGAAGGATATTTGTCAATTTTTGATTGCACCAAAGAACAAGTTATTCAATAGACGGGGGGGGGGGGGGGTAAATTCTCATCAAAGCTGTACAGGTAAATAGTCTTTGTAAAAGATTGACGAAAATGTTCACAAATATCAGTACTTAATATTTAGAACAACACATGTAAGCGAATAATCAAATGTCGGTAGTATAAACTCAACAGCGCGGTTCGAACCCAGTGTAACAACAGAAGACAATGGCCAGGCAGCAGATCGTTTATTAAGGAAAATCAACACATAAATTTTAATGTACATTATTCTAGATTATTGTTAATAGAAAATACAGTCTTCTGATTGGTTGTTTCTCACAGAAAGTTAACCTTGCATCTCTTTGTGGCTGTGTCAGATCATCCATATGCTAACTGTATCCGCCTAGGTAAAGCCTTTGTTCTCATTTTCTCACCACCAATATTGGGGATATAAACATTGACGTCAATTACTGTCTACCAACTTTGGCTATCAGCCAGTTCTCACCACACCAGCACCTTCTGGTTATAAGGACAGATCGTAGACCATTCAACCCCTGAAATTCCGATTAATGACCAATATTTGAATTTTTCCAACTAGGTGACAATTACCAGCTTCTATCAAAAGTTTATATTTCCAATAATGATTTAAAGGTGACTGGTTCATCACATTTTACTACACAGTCGAATCACTGCGGCCTTGAAAATCAAAACAACTACAGAAGGAAAAGAGCATTCATAGCAAGGTGTCGTCTTAGTAGTTGTAAAAGTGCAGTCCTGGAATCTGTAGTCCCATGAGTATAGGCGCGTAATATGACGGAGAAATTCAGTTCAATGTTTAAGCTGAACAGACATAAATAATGTTCTTCGTGCACTCGATTACCTTTATTAGTCTGAATAAAGAAAGAACGAAGGCATATTTGCAGTCAGGATAATCCAAGCTCCTTTTGTTTTTCTTGGATTCTCTTCAACTGTGCATGCATCGTAGATAAATCAATATCAAAGTTCATATCGAAATACGAGAAGATAAAAAAACCATCTAGACCGAAACCCGAAATAGTTGAGAAAAGAAAAACCCGTTTTCATCTGTCTGGCGTACAAAGGTGAAGAAGTATCCATAAGAACGGAAAACAGAATTAAAAGTTTCATACATTCATTTGGTTCCCTTGATAAATTTCGATAAAGAAAGGAAGACGAAATTCGCAGTATAAAATGATATCATCATTCTATTTCACAGGTTCTCATCAGCCAACTGCAAACTACCTGAAATTACAATGGTTATCTAGATGATAATAACATACTTTAATGTTTGAGTGGTAGTAGAGAAGAGATACTATAAAATTGACGCATCCAAAATGAGAGCATTACAATTTTTAGTTTAAGTTTTCATCATCAATTTATACGCTTTCAAAGTAGAAAAGAGGGGGGGGGGGGTAAGACAGAAAGCAGAAAAAATTAACAAACAGTATTAGCTTGTAGGTTCACATAGCAACTTAGAAAACAAAAAACGGTTACAGTTTATAAGATTAAGATTTGTTCAGTGAGTTGAGATCACTGAATTAGATGACTAATTAGTGTAATCAAAATCAAAATTCAGTTACCAAGGGAGTGACAGGTTAATCACACTCTCTTTCTGTATGCATAAGTCTGGTTGGTTTAAATCGTTTGATTGCGATCGCTTCTGCGAATCGTGGTAAGTTTGCTGTCCTTTGTCTATATAATATTTTGAAGGACTTAGAAATCTCTACGAGATGGCCGGTATCAACAATATGTTTGGTAATTGCACTCTCAGAGTGCAGCTGATGAGAACCTGTGAAATAGAATGATATTATTTTGTACTGCAAACCTGGTCTTTCTTTCTTTATCGAGAATTAAAACTGCATTGAAAAGAACCTGAGTGTATCCCTGAAAGTCTCCGTTTGAAAATCAACAAAGTGTACTCAAGTACACTTGACAGATACCTAATTAACGACATGGAACACACATTGAAAATTAGTCAGGATTTTAAAATAATCAATACACAAATAAAAACCGTAGTTATTTCGGTTCACAGAAGCCATTACTGTCAAAAGGCTTCTATTCAAACTCTGTATACAGAAAAACAGTGTGACTGTTCTCTCACTCTCCTGGTAACTGTAACTGTTTTGTTCTGTTGCGTAATATCCCACTGAATTTTGACATTCACTCGCTGAGTTGTACTCACCATTACGTTTCCAAGCCTAACAAATAATTTTGTCTTTCTTATAATTTTACTTTACTATTCACCCACCCCACCCTCCTGATCTCTGCATCATAATATATATGTATAAATTCACTCTGTTGTTCCATCTTGTATTTTGCCCCTAATCCATCCCTGTTTCCAAGAGAACTCTGAACTCTACTCTCGTCTAATTGTTTTATTAACACTGAATAATTCGTCTACTTACATCATCTCTGGAATTATGTTGCTTATACTCTGTATCTATAACAATTGAAATCATTGGATTTTCATCATGAGCTGACATTAGTTAGAGAACCATTGGAAAACCAACAGCAAGTACTGGACAGCCAGTTGTTTCATCAGCCTAGTTTGGGACTCTTCACAGTGTGCATCCACTGACAGGGTTGGAAGTCAAGACCTTCTGGTTACAAGGTCGGCGAGCTCGTAGACCACTAAGCCACTGGGACCCGACTCCTCGATAACTAGTCCATGAATTCTAACTTCTGTGAATTCACAGAATAGCGCTACCACTTTCTGATTCCTGAATTCTACTTAACACTCGTCAGTCAATTGCATTACGTCACTCCATTATACTTATTTGTTGTTATTTTAGTTTCTATCCGATTAACGCTTTCTACGTTGCGTAATTGGTTATCTGAAATTTACAGTTCTAAAGTCGCATCTTTGGGAATATTCCTCCTTTTGTTGGTGGGACAATATACCACATACATATGCGATTGTACAGCTTGAAAATGATGCCGCTGAGAAAAGGAGTGACTCTTCACTGAACGACATTTCTTCAGAAAGAATAGACAACAAAAACTCCAGCAAGGGACCAATATGAAGAATGAGATCAATATGGGATGTACAACACACTCTAAGGAGACCATTCAGTGGCATTTCAAGCCAGGCATGCATAACCTCGAGTAGAATCTGATTGGAAAGCAGCAAGTTTGTCTATGGTCTGAGGATGACATACAGGAGATTGTTTAAGGTAGTATGAATGAAGGCTAATGGGCAGATCATGAACCCAAAAGAATAACAATAATCAATAATCTAAATATCATTCTCCAGCTGTTCATTGATAGCTATTGGATAGATGACCAAAACCGTACTGGGAAGTCGTGACCAGTGTAAGGTCCAGGTGGATTGGATGCTCATTGAAGATATATTGGGTGACAAAGTTAAAATCCACAAGTGGACATTGAATTCTAGCGCAAGTAGTGGCTGAATGATCACCAGAAGATCACGGGTTCGATATCTGTTTGGGTGGTGAGTACGCATTACTGAGGAGCCTAAAACTAGGACGAAACAGTCAATTGAGTCAAAGTCCCTTCTTTTCCTGTTTTATTAGTCTGACAACGCATATTTATTCAGTATGTAATGCCATAATGCAATGTTAAGAATTCAGTCCTATCAGACAGTTTGTTGAATCGATTTTGTTGTTGATGTGTTGTTAACTTGAGCAAATAATCTAGTTGATAATGTCAATGACGTCTCCAACAATGATGCGATGTAAATTCTGATTAACTGACTCCATTGTGTACACCCACAATTCACAAATAAACAATGCACTCTACTAGTGTTATCACTTTTCTATAAATAAGGTGTTTACATTTTCAAATATAAAATTAGAAGGTTAAACACTCTCTTATCATTCATTGATTTCTATTGATCTACATAGAATACTATTCAGCTAATACAATATTTGATGTTTTCTAGTCGGAAAGAATTTTTATGAAGCTATAAATAGTAAGTAAAATTGTAATAATAGAAGGCAAGACACGGAAGTCAAGGTATATTTTCCATTGATCAAACCACTGTTTATATATCTGCACAGTTTATATTCTTTAACCAATCACTGAGCTCGTGATTTTTGGTTTACGCTAAACGACGTTAAATAGAATGTTAAAGGTTGTCAGCGGGGTAAGCAACGTGCCACTTAACCAGCTTGTTAATATTCTGGTCGACAGGCAGATGGACTCATGTGAAAAATGGGCCAAATCCATTATATATCTAACTCACACCACCCTCTTCACTCACAACTCTCCCCTTCCATCTCATCAGGTAAAACCAGAAGCCTATATAGAAAACTATATGCTAGCACTAGCAAATACAAAAGCTCAGCCATACCCTACTTAGCTCGTGTTCTGTGTGATAAAGAAAGCATTAGGCGTGATACCTATAACTCATTAAATAGTCAGTAGAACAACTGGACCTCGTCTTTCCAACTCATATCATTTATAGGTACAACGTTTTCTTTCTTTCTTATCCTATTCTCTCTGCCTTTTTTATCCGTTATGTGCTGCTTTGTTTCCTTCTCTCGCTTACGCCAGTAAATATGATAGCACCTACTTTTCTAACACCTTCAAACACTGTTCAATTTTGGCTTTGCTACCGACATGCCAATATGTTGTTGTCATAATGAACTGAGACTACCCATAATCTATGTAGAATTCTATTTATTGATCATGTACTAACTGGATGCAATACTGTAGTAAAAATGCTGAGAATTCCATTCTGTATCACAAGTACTGTTTTGGAATAAAGCAAATTATTATTAAAAAACATACATATATAGTATTCTGCTGCTAATGTAGTATTGAACTGTGGGAATATGTGAAAATAATATTCCGTTGGAACATATTGTCTTTATCAAACAGCCACACTCGCCCCTCCCGTCTAATACTTTCGACTGAAGTCGGTTCAGTCTTCTTGGTACTGGCGGCTTTGTTTACTTGTCTTGGTGTATCGAGTTCTGGAGCTCGCTGACATTCACCTCCGCTTCTCTTTGTTTGCATTTTTGATCGTATATACGTGACCCCGTGTCACGGTGACCGTGTATGATCCTTCCCACTTTGGAAGCAGTTTGCATGACCCTGACACGTATTCACCGGTGTTTCACCTTATATTATCACATACTGTCTTCTCCCGACCTCCAGACAGCGATCCAAGTAACAGCCTCTTCGCTGACGGATCTTGAACGTCATTCAGCTGAGTAGAAACAGCCTCAGAGTTCTGCAAGAAGATCCACATATCTCCTTCTTCGAAAACTGTAGAGCATAGGATTGCCATTTGTCGGCAGGCGGCGACACCAAATGTAACAACAGAAAGCAAGACACGGATGCAAAGGTATATGTTTTCAAGTGATCAAACAGCTACTTGTATCTATGTAGTCATATATTCTTTAACCAATCACTGAGCACGTGATTTTAGTTTACACTAAATGACATTAAATAGAATGTTGAAATACATATATACAGTATTCTGTTGCTAATGCCGAATTGAACTGTGGGAATATGTGAGAATAGTATTGCGTTGGAACACACCGTCTGTATCACACCACCACAAAATCTCAAATATGCGCTATCAATAATCATTAATTTTAATATTGATTTTACCACAAGGCAACATCAGTCAATCAGGAAACCAACAGGGAGTACTGAACAGCCAGCTGTTTCATCATAATTTCGGAGTCTTTGACAGAACAGACACACTGCTAGGGTTCGAACCCCGCACCTTCCACTTAAAAGTCAAGCTCGCAGACCATTCAGCCACTGTGGGACCCGACACCTCAATGGCCAGCCCATGAATTCTGACCTCTGACAATTCGTGGTTTTAGTGTGACACCAGCCAGTGTCATCATTGAGAAGCAATTATCCTTAGTCCCTTCCGGGAGTTCTCACTAGAACTGCTGTCAGGTTCGTCCTGCAGCCAGTCAATAGCGGGCATCAGTGGCTAAATGGTATATGAGCTACCCTTGCAACCGGAAAGTTCCTGAATTCGAACCCTGCAGGTGTTTGCCTACTGCCGATAACTCTCAAACTAGTGGGAGGAAACAGTTGGCTGTCCAGTACTCCCGCCCGTTGACGCTAGTTTTCAACGCTTCTCTAACTGATATCAATCCGTGATCGAAATCTTGTAACAAAATCGAATCCCTGCAAACAAATTCTTGAGAACAAGCGAATCTTAAGCATAAACGATTTATGGTGATCTGATAAGATTGTGCAGATAAATAGTGCAGTGATTTATCACAATTTTCTGTTGTTGTTTTATTCCTTCACGTTCCCAGTGGAACATCAGAGAGCTTCAAGCCTCTAGGGCTTGAAGTTTCTGTAACAGTGGTGTTTATTTTTTTACAGGTTGGGGTTGCTAGCCTCACATGCCCAACTTTTCCTCTTTACCAGGTTTTTTATATTACTGTCTTAACGAGGTAAAGGAGTGCGTCGGTGGTCGTGGATCGAACCCCAGACCATGTACACAGTCGGCGAGAGTCTTAACCGCTGTGTCACCGACGCAGCGGTTCGTAATATTAGTAAATAATAATTCTGTTATTGAACAGCGATGAAAAGGTGAAGAGATTTGCAACAACAAGAATACTGAAGAACAGTATGATTACACAAACAAACAAACGAACAAATATTCAGGTAGACGTGTGACATGTGCTACTGATAAGATTTATCAGTAGTACGCATTTGAAAAGACGTTCATCGGCATAAAACACATCAAACAGCAGGGAGATAGATCCAACGTCAGAGAAAGCCAATAATACAGGGTTGCGGAGATACATGGAAGACAGCCTGAAAGGAACACAAAGAAACACACACACGCACGCAATATGGAGGAAGATGAGAAGTAGCAGACACAACATGGAAGATCTGTGCAAATGTTGCGTGAGTTGAAGATGAGGTGTACATAATTTGGCTATACAGAGATACCAAATTGCAAATAAACATTCCTTTACCAAGTCTCTCGTCTTCTACCGTTCCTGACGTAGTAATCGATAAAGGCTAAGCAAAACAACTAGTTTGATTAAGTAGTGCTATAGATTGTTAGAGCTGTAATAATAAAATTATTTCATGTTAACCTTCAGATATTTTGGAAGCGTCTGCATAAGGAGCCAACGACACAGACTGAATATTTCAGTCCAATTAATCTACGGGAAAGTAATTAATGACTGACCTTCGTTGCACTAAAGGTGACTGTCGGCGATCAAGTGGTTTAGGGATAATACTTTGATATTTTCATTGGACACTAGTAACTAATGTGTGTGATTAGCCTAGCTAGTCCTGTGATTGGTGCAGACTGAATTCTATCAGTCAGTCAGGTTTGCAATATGGCCACCATGCCACTAGGTAGCTCGCCATCACACTCACAAGTCAGCAAAGCGTATCTACAACCTTGAAGGAACTCATGTCCCTCCTTCTGAGATTCGAACCCGAGTCACCCAGTGCAGTGCTGCTGAGCTATTCGGGCTCGCGATTGACCTCCTGTAGGACTGACTGTAGTGGATACTTTAACTGGACACTATTTAGTAACTAGTGTGATGTGTCTAGTCGTTTCTTTAGTGCAGACTGAATTCCATCAGTGGTAACGTCTCTGACTACAGCACTGCACTGAGTGACTCGGGTTCGAATGTCAGAAGGGACATGAGTTCCTTCAGTCTGGTTGCAGATACGCCTTGATGATGAGTGCCAACTAGCACGAAACCTAGGTCGGATGAGGCTTCCTGACGATTGCCTCCTTCAAATATCTGATATCATCAAATAATACTTTGGTTTTTGAAAAGATGGGTGCTGGGTTCTTTTTTCACTGGAAAATTCCAGGAACATCCATCTGAAAAATTTCAAAACAGGGTGAAACATACATGCTAGACACGTTTCTTCGAAATTTTGAGAGAATCTAGTGGAGGCAAGTTACATACCGTTTTGGGATTGATGAATTTCAGTCTCAGGATTGATCACAAGCTGACATCAGATAGAGAAGTACTAGAAAACGAACAGGGAGTACTGGATAATCGTTTCGTCCTAGCGCGAGACTCTTCAGTAGTACACAATCAACAGTATTTCAACAGAGGACCTCCTGGTTACAAGGCGAGGTTATAGACGATCAAGCTACTGAGACCCGACCCATTGGTGTACGAATTCCAACTTCTACCGATTCGTGATATGTACTTAAGCGCAACTGCAAGCCAGCTTCACAGGCGAGTAGCTGTTTTGTTACCTGACTTAATGGACACCCCTGGTTAAGCCTTATCACTGGAACGCCAGGTAACTTTTTTATAGAGCCAGTCGCTAGCGAGCATCAGATTATTTATCAAGTGTTAATTTGTAGGGATTTGATTGGTTACAGGTTTGGTCAGCAGTTGACACCAGTTAGTGGACCACTGAAAAATCTGGGAGTACTTGACGGCTGCTTCATCCCAGTTTGGGACACTTCAGCAGCAGTAGGCACCCACTGGGGTTCTATCTAGTGACTGGCTCTATATAGAAAGCTTTCTGAAGCTCTAGTGAGTTGTCTTGATAATCTAGATCAACCAAGTCAGGTTAGAAAACACTTACTCACCTATGACATAAGCTGGTGGTTGCGATATATCTTCCACGAATTGGCAGAAGCTGGAATTCATGGGCGGAGATTTGATAGGATTCCAGTGGCCGAATGGTCTACGTGCTCACTTCGTAACTGGAAGATCCTTGGTTAGAATCCCGACGTTTGGGTAGTGCTGAAGAGTCTTAAACTGGGACGAAGCGGCTGTCCAACACTCGCTGTTGGTTTCCCATTAGTTCTGTAACAGACGTCAGCTCGTGGTCGACCCTGTAACCAATTAAATCCCTGTAAACCAACACTTGAGAATTTAAGTCTACTGAAATCAACTGATCACGACCTTTAACCACTCTCTCCCCCCTACAGTAGTTTCTCATCGGAGGGCTTGTATCCATTCAGAAGACTATTTTTTCTAGTCAGAAGCTGAAGGTTAAGGTTAGAATTTAGCTTAAGGGTTTCTTGAAGTAAAAATATTTTCTGAAAATATTTAATTCTATTTTCTCATCTAAATTTACCGTCACTGTGTAAGGCGACTGATCTATTGAAGGTCAGTGATGAGTTCGTTCAATATAGGAAATTGGGAAAAGTTTATCCTGGTAAGGCACTTTGAGCAGATACCTTGATGACTGGTCTTTGCGTATATACTGTTTGCTATTTTGATTAGACAATAGGGAGTAATTAAATGCCATGCGTTTTTGTCTATTCCTTCGCTTAGTGTAGACTACATTCTACCATCAGTCAAGTTTGTAATGTGGCCACCGTCTTAGGTAACGGCTCGTCATCACGATGGATTCTGAATTATTGTTAATGGTGGTTGGAGGCAATCGGGAGACCACTTTGGACTTGAGTTTCTTACTTGTTGGTACTCACCAGTCCGCAAGACGTATCTGTAACCTTGAAGGAACTCATATCCCTTCTGAGATTCGAACTCGTGAGACTAGTCTACACCTATCTTGGTGTGAAGACCAACCGTCTAAAACTTCATGAATTGGTGTTAGGTTTCGGTTGGACCACTCCCACCTCTCTTCTAACCCAACCTTAGATCAGCTAACATTGCTCGATTAGAAAAGAGATGGGTTAGCATGTTCAGCACGTCATCTCGTAGCCATATCCATTGATGTCGCTTCGCCATTTCATCGAATGACCTACCCTCATTATCTGACACTCCACGCCTAACCCAGAATAAAAAGCAAGCAACAATGGTCAAAAACACCAAGACAGAAGACAAGTAGTTCGGCGAAGAGTCTCTTTTCGGCGGTGAATTCATTTTCATAGCTGTACAATCGCAAATATATATGGTTGTTTTGTATGTGTGTATACATTAAATTTGCCAAACGAAAATACAATTAGTAAGTTCAGATGAATTGGATGTTGATATAAGAGGGTAGTAACAAAAGTGATGAGTTGTCACAAACGATTGTTAAAGAAGAGTTACGTAATAACATGAATAGTTTGATGAAAAAGTTGTGCTCAGGGTGTACGTGGAAACAAAATAACATACAGAATTACTTAAAAGTTTTAAGTAGTTAGAAAAATAAGCCTACAAGTACAAGTTAAGTCAAATCAACAGAGTTGTTACCATGATAGTAGAAGTGGTTGAATAATTTTCTTTTGTATGCATAGTTCTGGTTCTTCCAACTGAATGACTAGGGCTTCTGCAATGCAAAGAAGACGACACCGTATTGTCTTTGGCAGGTTGTTCTTCACTTTGCAGATTACTTTGAAGGAGGCGTTTGTTGAGATGGAATGACCAGTGTTGACGTGGTGTTTGATTATTGCACTCTTTATGCAGCCATTACTTCCTTTCTGCAGCCACGCTGGACAGTGTTCTTTGACCCTTTTTGACAGGATGCGCGTCGAACGACCGATATGCCTGGCTCCACAGCAACAGGTGAACTGATATATACACACAGAAGTGGTCAGGTGCGGGATCTTGTCTTTTGGGCTTCTGTAGAGCCTCATCGTGTCACCAAGCCCACTGTCAAAGGTCATGATGTCTCACAGCCACAAAAAGGGGAACACAGCAAACTACTGTACAGCACACACGTCCTTTGATGCATAGTTGGGTACCACATAAGTTGGAAAATCCCACATGAACCTTTTCTTTCCGTACTCAGACTTCGTCAGTCATCACTCCCTTATAATAACAATGATAACAGCCTTGTTCGAAACAGCATTTTTGATACACAGTGGGATTTTCACCATGTAGTAGTACGCCACTGTATCAAATTTTCTCATAACAGGGGTAATTAATTAAACACGACCTTCACATTAATAATATAAAATTGAAATTAAAGCGGAAATATTAATCCCAATATAATAGGGGGTAAAGTAGAAGAAAGAGGACTGTTTACTTAGTGTTTCTCAGACAGCTAAGAAGTCTCCTGCCTTACACACTTTTCTCATCACATAAAATGTGTGCCTGCCGAATAAGGTGTCGTGGTGTTTTTCTACTTAGTCGTCTGAGCATAAAGTCTTCTATAGTTCCGTCTAGTTCTCCTACCTGATGGGATGCGAGGAGATAGTTGTCTATTCAACAATCTCTTGCTGTCTATCAACAACAGTATTAACAAGTCGGTATAGCGACACCCCAGCCGCTCTACCGACAGCTTTTAGTGCCCTTCTCAACTTTACAAAGTCTTCCTTAAGAAGTACGGGAAAGCTTAAGTTGGAGGGAGGAATATTATTTTTATTATTGTTTTCTTTAATTCCTAGAGGAACATAAGGCTTCAGCCGCGCACGTCTCCATTGCGTTCGGTTCTCTGCTAAAGTTTTCCCCTGGCTCCACGTCTGCCCACACGTTTTCATCTCCTCTTCACATGACCTCCTCCAAGTCACCGTCGCACTGACGACCAACTCGTCGCTTCCCTTTCGGGTTTCACTCGAGCAATGGCTTGTCTAGTGATGTCACTTGATGGTTTCCTCAGAGTATGGCTAATCCGCATCCATTTCTTCCTGCCTATTTGTTTCACAATCAGTTCCTGGTCGGTTCGCTCCCAGAGATCTCTGTTATTGATCTTTTCTGGCCATCTGATCTTGAGTATTGAGCGAAGACAAGTGTTAATGAAGGTCTGTAGTTTGTTTGACATGCTCTTTATGACGCGCAGTCCAAGTCTCTGATCCGTATAGTAAGTAGCACTGACTGACTTCACATTGGAGTTGAAAATCCGGATCTTATTTTTGATGCTGAGTGCTGTTGACTTCCACACAGACTTGAGAGTAGTGAAAGCTTGTCTTGCTTTTCCGATCCTCGCTTCTTTGATATCCTCGTCATTTCCGTCTGCCTGTAGTTGAAACGATGCTTGGAGGGAGGAACGAAGAAGAATATATATCGAATACAAGAATTAACGGATTATAAAAACAGAGAATGAGTGATACCAGACTGTATTAACTTCGTTGCATGGAACGTAAGACCAAAATTTCTTTCTGGGAACCAAAATGATTCAGGAACACCCAGAAGGATCAAACGAAAGGGTATAATCCAAGATGGCGAGCTAACTAACATGGTAGCCCCACTGCGAACTTCACTGATGATAGAATGTAGTCTTCACCAAGAAACAAAGGACTAGACAGACTCATGACACCAGTTACAATCTAATGTTCAATCAGAGGATCCATCATGGCGCTGCAGGAGGTCAATCGCCACACCGAATCGCCCAATATTAGCATCTGCGACTGCATGATAGGGTGACCCGCCTATTAGAATCTCAGAAGAGACATCAGTTCCTCCGATAATCAGTCACCTCCAATCATCTGTCAATAAGTGTTTGATATATTCCTATAAAAACAGTCTTAAACACAACGAGAACCTTGAGGTTGTTAGTTTCACATGAACTGTGATCAAGATTTGACCGGATAGTTGCATAATAATTGAGCGCTGAGTGAGAAGTAGACATTTTTAAAATCATATTTGTAAAATCTCAGCGAAATTGAAATGATTAATTCCAACGTTTCCTCTGTTCGGCAATCTGGTCCGAACTTCTTCAGGGAAATTAACATAACAGAGGTTTATATATAAAAGGAACAACTCTTGTTTTAAACCTTGTCCAATCATGAGCCATGCAACAGGCATCAACATGTATAACAAATAAATAAATAAAATTGTATGTTTATTTATAAAAGTACATCTCTTGTTTCAAATTGTTTGTCCTGTCATATGAATCAAGAAACAGCTATCAATAGGTATAATAAACAAAACAAAACAAAAATTTTTATATGAACTCTGGTCAACATTTAACCTCACACTTTCAAAATTAAAAGTCAATCTGAACGAAGAATATTCTTTTCAATAATTTCTCTTCAGGTTCTTACAATTATAAAATATAATATTTGTTGTCGTTACAATAAAGGCCAGTTATGCGGCAGATACATTATTAACGTATAATAACATATTAGTTAGGGGTGTCACAATAAATAGTCGTATTTAGATATAAAAGAGAAGATTTGTAGCTCAGGTGGATGATTTTGGTGTGGTTGTGTTCTCTGAGCTGGATGGTTTGGTTGCGAAGCTTTCATTGCTCTACTGAGCAACATCTTCAGCGCATACTTCGATGTGAAGTGAGCTTTTAGAATTCTCTATGAGTTTATTAGTCATCTCTTCTAGTAACCTTGAACGTGATTGGTTGTTTTCGTGTGACATTTCATCCCCTAGTTTGCTTGTCTCGGTGCTGGCTGCTTCTTTGGTCTGAATGTCGTTAGTCATTCCTTCTGCTAACCTTGGACGTGATTGGTTGTTTTTGTGTGACTTCTCACTTTCTAGTTCACTTGTTTTGGTGTTGACTGTTTCCTTGACCTGAAGTTTGACTTTGTTTTTGTGTGAATTTCTTCGTATGGATTGGTATATTTTGTCAATCTCTATGTGTCTATTGATTGCTGATTCATTTGAATACCAGGCCTCTAGGAATTCTCTGGCATTTTTGCAGTTCCCTTTGTCTAAGATTTGAACATTGTCCCAGTCGAATTGGTGCCCGTGGTTGTCTGCATGTAGTGATATGAGGGAGTGTATGTCGTGTCTTTTGACAGCTAGTTTGTGTTCGTGAATGCAAAGACGAAGAGGGCGTCCACTTTGACCAATTGCAACGACTGCGACAAACATTACAAGCGAAATTGAAATGATTAATTCCAACGTTTCCTCTGTTCGGCAATCTGGTCCGAACTTCTTCAGGGAAATTAACATAACAGAGGTTTATATATAAAAGGAACAACTCTTGTTTTAAACCTTGTCCAATCATGAGCCATGCAACAGGCATCAACATGTATAACAAATAAATAAATAAAATTGTATGTTTATTTATAAAAGTACATCTCTTGTTTCAAATTGTTTGTCCTGTCATATGAATCAAGAAACAGCTATCAATAGGTATAATAAACAAAACAAAACAAAAATTTTTATATGAACTCTGGTCAACATTTAACCTCACACTTTCAAAATTAAAAGTCAATCTGAACGAAGAATATTCTTTTCAATAATTTCTCTTCAGGTTCTTACAATTATAAAATATAATATTTGTTGTCGTTACAATAAAGGCCAGTTATGCGGCAGATACATTATTAACGTATAATAACATATTAGTTATGGGGTGTCAAAATAAATAGTCGTATTTGTGTGACAAACGTGCTAGGCTGAATTCGATTACAAAATAATGTAAAACGGGAGACAATGGTGATTAATCATAATAGATTTGTAGAGTGGGGGTAGGAAAATTGACAAGTCAGTTCAAGGTTATAAAAGGTGTCAGGTGAGTGGCTAGTACAAAGTGGTCTGTGTTAAACAGGAGATAGTAAAACTGCAATGGGAGGTTCATAATGAGATAACGAATATGTGAAATGAAACAGGTGGAGGCATATATTGAGAAAAGAGATAATATCACTAATAATAAGTCCGGATAGTATAAACGAAAAAAAATTCTATAGTATTGAGAGAATGTTTGCATGAAGGGCATAAATTATGACGAATAATAATAATATTGATAATAATTGTAATAATAAGCAAAGGAAAAAAAAAGGCCAAGAGGGTTAAGGGGAAGGAGCACTCTTGGTGAGAAGAAGAATCATCAATCCAAGTTTGGCCACGGTAGGAACAGCGTCTGGACGTGTTCTTTTTGGATACAAAGTTCCGGTTTAGTCGATCTTATTGCAACAGCTTCAGCTATGTGTAGAAGACGTAAGCGAACTGTACGTGATAACGACTTCGGAATTCGGTATATAACCCTGAAAGCTGTGTTGACATCGATATGATGTCCAGTATCGACCAAGTGTGACAGGGTCGAGCTTTTTATGCACTTAATTTCCCCTCTGCTGAACCAAGCTGGTAAATGTTCTCGAACCCGTAGACGAACCTGCCTAATCGTGCGCCCTATATAACTTGAACCACAGGAACAGTTGAAATGGTATATGCATGAAGAAGAGCTAAGATTAGGTAAAACATCTTTGAGTTGCTGGGTGAACATTGGACGGCTACTGAAGGATAGACACAGACGTGCAGAGTAGAAAGTTTTCTTGATCGCCCTGGTTAAACGTTGCAAGTAGTTGTTTCAGATTACTAATCGGAATATCAGTGCACAATTTCTTTTCTATAATCTGTTCGCAGATATAGTCGATGGTTTCCACTAGAAGTGGCTGGTACAGCTACTTCAACCCTTGCATGACGAATTAGTAAAGCATAGCGTCAAGGATACCTTTCAATTTATTGATAAGATCAAAAACTTGAACACAACTGGCAAATACATGGCATCACTTGATGTCTCATCTCTATTCACTAATATGCCTCTAGTGGAAATCATCGACTATATCTGCGAACAGATTATAGAAAAGAAATTGTGCACTGATATTCCGATTAGTAATCTGAAACAACTACTTGTTAAATGTACAGTAAATGTTCAGTTCTTGTTTAATAATGAAATATACAGACAGATTGATGGAGTAGCCATGGGATCCCCACTGGGACCTATTTTCGCGAATATATTTCTAGCAAAACTAGAAAATAGTCCGTTGAAAGAGGAAATAGCAAATATGGAAATGTATTGTCGTTACATGGATGACACTTTTGTAGTGTACGATGAAGGGTTAAGTAGTGATTTGATTCTGAGTAACTTCAATAATGCTCACCCAGCGGTCCATTTCACCTACGAAGGAGAATGCAACGACTCTCTACACTTCCTCGACGTCCTACTAACGAGAAGAGAGGATGGTTCCGTCAAAAGAACCATATTTAGAAAGCTAGAGACCAAAGCTCAGTATACACACTTCCTTAGCTTTGTACCGATGAAATACAAACGCAATCTGATCAGATGCTTAGCATTTAGAGCAAGGTCGATTTGTTCCGAAGACTGTGTAGAGAAAGAACTCCAGGTCATCCGAGACATTCTAAGTGAGAACGGATATCCAGAGAAGTTCATTAAAGCAAACATAGGTTACAATAGCCGTAAACATGAACTGACAACGGTGGAGAAAAAGCCTCTGTTTTTACGTCTCCAATTCAAGGGAGATACTCCTGCGGAGATTCTATCGCAACGTTTAACCAGGGCGATCAAGAAAACTTTCTACTCTGCACGTCTGTGTCTATCCTTCAGTAGCCGTCCAATGTTCACCCAGCAACTCAAAGATGTTTTACCTAATCTTAGCTCTTCTTCATGCATATACCATTTCAACTGTTCCTGTGGTTCAAGTTATATAGGGCGCACGATTAGGCAGGTTCGTCTACGGGTTCGAGAACATTTACCAGCTTGGTTCAGCAGAGGGGAAATTAAGTGCATAAAAAGCTCGATCCTGTCACACTTGGTCGATACTGGACATCATATCGATGTCAACACAGCTTTCAGGGTTATATACCGAATTCCGAAGTCGTTATCACGTACAGTTCGCTTACGTCTTCTACACATAGCTGAAGCTGTTGCAATAAGATCGACTAAACCGGAACTTTGTATCCAAAAAGAACACGTCCAGACGCTGTTCCTACCGTGGCCAAACTTGGATTGATGATTCTTCTTCTCACCAAGAGTGCTCCTTCCCCTTAACCCTCTTGGCTTTTTTTTTTCCTTTGCTTATTATTACAATTATTATTAATATTATTATTATTCGTCATAATTTATGCCCTTCATGCAAACATTCTCTCAATACTATAGAATTTTTTTTCGTTTATACTATCCGGACTTATTATTAGTGATATTATCTCTTTTCTCAATATATGCCTCCACCTGTTTCATTTCACATATTCGTTATCTCATTATGAACCTCCCATTGCAGTTTTACTATCTCCTGTTTAACACAGACCACTTTGTACTAGCCACTCACCTGACACCTTTTATAACCTTGAACTGACTTGTCAATTTTCCTACCCCCACTCTACAAATCTATTATGATTAATCACCATTGTCTCCCGTTTTACATTATTTTGTAATCGAATTCAGCCTAGCACGTTTGTCACACAAATACGACTATTTATTTTGACACCCCATAACTAATCTGTTATTCTACGTTAAAAATGTATCTGCCGCATAACTGGCCTTTATTGTAACGACAACAAATATTATATTTTATAATTGTAAGAACCTGAAGAGAAATTATTGAAAAGAATATTCTTCGTTCAGATTGACTTTTAATTCATAATATGGGAATTTTCCACACTATCAAATCTTTCAAAATTGGTCTACTTTTGTTAAAATATATGTGCATATGCAGTAAACAATTGTGTGTGTTTATGTGTGTGGATGAAGTCATAAAACATTTGTTATTCCCATATGAGCTGTGATCAAGATTTGACCGGATAGTTACAAATAATTGGGATTTTTTACAAATATAATATAATTTTTTAATTTGTTATTCGCTCCATAAAAAGACGTAGACAATCGGGAATTCGATCAAGTGTGACTAGTTGTTGAAAACATATCCAATTTATTTATTAGTCAGGATTTGTCATGCATCAGCTAAGATCACACCTTCACGTCTGTTCGAACTGTTCGGATTCACCCATATATGTAGGGCTTCTGCAGTCAGTCTTTCTTTATATGAAACAAAACCTTTCTGTAAAACCTTAGTCTTATTAAAGTCGATTTTGTGTCCCGTTTCTATCGAATGCAGTGCAATCGCTGATTTGTTTTCTAGCTTCTTTAAGTCTGCAGAGGTCTTTGGAACCACCGTTAGACATTGTTTATGCTCTTTCACCCTTACATTTACCTGTCTGGAAGTTTCTCCTACATATACGGCGTTACAATCCCCATAATTGATCTGGTATGCGCAATTCTGCTGGTTTTCTTGTTCTATTTTATCCTTAATCTTAACCAGTGATGAGCGTAAGGTGTTTGATGCACGAAAATACACTCGTATGTTATGGTCGTTAAGGATTTGCTTTATTTCATCGGATGTTTCTTTGCGGTAAGGAATCACCGCTGTACTAACCCAACTCTTAGCATCAGGTTTCGATTCATTAGCACCTCTGATTGGCTAATGTATAAATACGTATTAGTGAAGTGTTCATGCATACCACACTGTCATGTAAATGTTAGCTAAGTGAAGTGTTTGACTACATCCATTCAAGTACCATTTATCAACTTGACTGAATGAGACTTTTTAATCACAGCGAGAGTTTTGTGACATATGATGTTTTAAATTCTTATTGATTTTTCATTGTTTCTGCTGTCTAAAGAGATACTAAAGAGGTGTAACACTCGCCTTAATCAGTCAATCAATCGATCAGTTAACATCATTTTTAAATAAGAACATTTTGATTGATAAAGTTTTGATAATCATTGAACAGAACACATTTAATTGGGTGGGGCGTTGGGGGGTTGGAGGGGGTGGATGTTAACTAGTTGTGTAGAATCCAGGACATACGCATTTCATCCTATTTCGGTCGGTCGGTTTTCAACATAGAACTTTGCACATATGTGCAGCAGTTCGAGTTGCCACACTCCCTCCTTGTAGCACACAAAGCAAGAGAAGAAAGTAGAAGAAATGCATATAAGAGACAGCAAACAGAGGTGTGAGACAAAGGTATAGTAATAACGAAGAACAAAACAGTTTCACTGGAAATCATGAGTCACAAGGAGTGGATGCATCTGCGCCAGCCAGCCATTGAGAACGATTTTGAGCCATGCCACCAATTGTTTCCAACCATTGGTTTTTACCGCCCCGAGGACCCCAACCAGTCGGGAAGTCTGCGCCTTCCTACGTGGCTGGCTTAAACTAACTGTTGTAGATTTCATTGACTGATGCCATGTTTTGGTTTGACCGCCACTAGCTCTTTTCCAGCCTGAACCTATGCCAATCAGCTAACATTGCCCGTCGAGGAAGGCGATGACTAGGCATACGTAACACATGTCCTAACCATCTCAGTCAATGTAATTTCATAGTCTCGTCGACTGATTTCCCCTCCTTACCTAGCACTCGACGCCTGGTTTGCTATTCATCGGGAGTACCTACCCACTAATGCTCAGGAATGGCTGACTGCAGGACGAAGTTGACTGGAGTTCTAGTGAGAAGTTTTACTGACCAGTGGGGTACATCAAGTCGGTCAGGAGTGAGGAATAATAATCACTAGAGATGACATTAGCTGGTGTCAGTCGCACAAAATCACGAATTGCCAGAGGTCAGGATTCATGGACTGGCCATTGAGGAGACGGGTCCCACAGTGGCTGAATAGTCTACGAGTTTGACTTGTAATCGGAAGTCGGCTCATAAGGTTGACGAGTCTCACACTGGGACGAAACACTTGTCCAGTACTTTCTGATAGTTTCCAATGTTTCTCTAACTGATTTCAATCTGTAGTGAACCATGAAACAAATCAAATTCCTGCAGACTAACTCTTGGGAGATTCACTTCGTATGGAAACTTGCGCTGAAGATTCTATCTAGAAGGAAAAAGACAACTTCACAATTAAATCAACCATCTCAGAGAACACAACTAAATTAAAACTGATCATTGAAATAGAATTTAATTTTAAAAATGTCTAAGATTTAAAGGTCATCCATAAAACGGCGCACTTTTTTTAACACACTAGAATATACTACTCATTACTGGGAGTAGTTGGGAGTGATTGATGTCAACGAGTGGTAATTTGAATTGATCCTACTGTCTGGGGTGAATCTAACCGGGTTTAGCTAGTGATGATATATTATCACTATTATTATTGTTCCCTTGGGTCCCAAGTAGAACATCACAGGGCTTCAATGGAAGATCTCCACGTTGTCCTATTCTTGGCCGTTATCTTTAGCTTGACCCTCGATTGCCCATGGTCTCTCATCTCCTTCATATAACCTTCGGACCACAGCCCCCCTCATTGTTTCCCATTCGAGTGATAGCCTGCCGCGTGAGATGTCTCACTCGACGGTTTCCTCAGTGTTGTGTGCCTAGTCCATCTAAATTTTCTTCAGGATATTTGTCGACCAACAAGCTCTCGATTAGTTCGTTTCCAGAGTTCTTTGATGCTTCTCCTTTATGGCTGACCATTTAATCCTCGGTATGGAGGGAGCAAACGACAACGGCACATGTCAAGTGATCCACAACGGAAAACTCAGCGAGGCGTTTGGAGTAAACACAGGAGTCAGACAAGGGTGCTTATTATTATCACCAATGATATTCCTAATTGTGGTGGACTGGACTGGATTATGCGTCAGACAGTGGGAAACGAGAAGACAGGGAAATCCTGGACCGTCGTGAAGAATCTAGAAGACCTGGATTTCGCGTGTGGATGATTTATGTTTGATGTCACACAAAATCGAAGACTTACAAGCGAAAACCGACAAACTCGTCGAAGAAGCAGCCAGAGAAGACAGGACTCCAGGTGAACATAGACAAGACGGAGGTTATGAAAATAACCATCCAAAAACAACAACAACAGCAGCAACATCCAGCGCCAATCGCCATCAATGGGAGGGATTTGAAAGAGGTTACTTCATTCACTTATCTACGTAGGGAGCATTGTCTCAACTACAGGAGGAACGGATGAACGAGGATGTTAAATCGAGAATCGGGAGGGCGAGAAACACATTCATCATCAACCTGAAACCAATCTGGAAATCTTCGTCACTCAGCCTGCATCAACAACAAAATGATTCGGATTTTCAATACAAACGTCAAGTCAGTCAGTTCTTCTACTATTCTGATCAGAAACTTGGCGGCGAGTCACAAAGAATATTTCTAACAGCCTGTTGCAGACCTTTATCAACAACTAACTGTCTTCGCTCTATACTGAAGATCAGATGGCCGGCCGGAAAGAATCACCAACAAGAAACTATGGGAACAAACAAAACAAGAAGCAATCGCTCAACAAATATGCAGGAGAAAGTGGAGATGGATTGGACACTCGCCGAGGAGGCCGTTGGGTGACATCGCGCGTCAGGCCAGTGCTCGAGTGGAACCCGAAAGGGAATCGGCAAGTGGGACGTCAGTGCAAGGGTGACATGGAGGAGATCGTGTGAAAAGGAGTTGTAACAGTATGGACTAACATGGATGAAAGTGAAAAGTGCAGAAGACAGAAGCATTTGGAGACGTGCAGTCGAAGCCCTATGTTCCACTAGGAACCCAAGGGAACAATAATAATATAGTAATAATAATAATAGAGGGAGCAAAAGTTGAGGATGCTGACAAAAGTCTACAGTCGACTGTTGGAAATGATTTTCGTGATATTTGAGGTAAGTTTCTGACGCACATAAAAGAACTGACTGACGAAATATTTGTGTTGAAGATTTGAACCTTGTTGTTTATGCTGACTGTGTACAGTAGATTTCCATACTGATCTCGAGGTGGTGAAGATGTACTTTGCCTTTCCGATTCTGTCTCTAACCTCTTCATCCGCTAGTAATGACCACGATACTAAATGAGCGGAACAGTCCTCCAGCGGTTTGAGACTTATCAGTAATACACACCCACTGTGACTGGTTAGGGCATGAAGTTAACGTGAGTTCTTCTAGTGAGAAGTTGCCTGACCACTGGGGTCTACCAAGTCGGTCAGGAGTGCGGACAAATACTCGCCAGCGATGATATTGGCTGGTATCAGTCGCGCGCTAAAATCACGAATTTTCAGACGTCAGGATTCATGGGCTGGCCATTGAGGAGTCGGGTCCTACAGTGGCTGAATGGTCTACAAGCTATCCTTCTAATGGGGAAGTTGATAAGTTCGAACTCGAGAGACGGGTTTGTTCTGCCAAAGACTCCGAAACTAAGGCAAAGCAACTGTCCAATACTCCATGTTGGTTTCCTCACTGACTGACTGATGTGCTTCCTGTCAAAATCAATATTACAACTAGTGATTATTGACAGCGCATAGTTGACAGTTTACTTACTATTTATAGCTTCATAAAAATTCTTTCCAACTAGAAAACATCAAATATTGTATTAGCTGAATAGTATTCTGTGTAGATCAATACAAATCAATGAATGATAAGAGAGTGTTTCACCTTCTAATTTTATATTTGAAAATGTAAACACCTTATTTATAGAAAAGTGATAACACTAGTAGAGTGCATTGTTTATTTGTGAATTGTGGGTGTACACGATGGAGTCAATGTTAATCAGAATTTACATTACAGCATTGTTGGAGGCGTCATTGACATTATCAACTAGATTATTTGCTCAAGTCAACAACACATCAAGAACAAAATCGATCCAACAAACTCCCCGATAAGACTGAATTCTTAACAGTACATTATGGTATTATATACTATACGAATATGTGTCGTTAAATCAATAAAACAGAAGTAGAAGCAATGTTGAATTAATTAAGAGAAAATTATGCGTAAAAGTATATACTACTAGTTGATTGAGATGAGTAGTTGTGTACCGCTCACTCACTCACTGATTGACTCACGTTAACCAGTAGGGCTCACCAGTCATTTAGTCAGCCAGACAGAGTATCGAAGTGATCTTCTAACCACCGTGTAGCCGTTTCGCTCGTTTCGGGGATGACATCACGAGGAGTATGCCCAGTCTGCCTAAGCTCAGAGAACCGAATCAGTTCAAGCCATCCGACAACTTATAGTTAGTTATTTGGGTCTAGTGGTAGTACCATAAATCAAACTCACAATCTGCAAATAAACTCGCAATATACACAGTTCGAGGAAGTAATTACTTCAGTACATTCTCTTGTAGGAACGCGGGTTATTCAGATTACAATATGTGATCCGAGCTTCTTCAGGAATATGAATTGAAATTAACATAACAGAGATCTATACATAAAAATGACATTTCTTGTTTTTTTAAAAACTTTTTCCAGTTATATGAGTCATGAAACAGGCATCAAAGTATGATTAATAAACAAAATTGCATGAACGGTGATCAAAATTTGACTTGTGTGACTTACAAATATTAACCTATTTTCAAGTATTGGTTTGTAGGGATTTTTCTGTTTGATTGGTTGGAGGATTTCATCATGAGCTGACATCGGTTAGAGAACCATTGAGAAACCTGGAAGTACTGAACAGCTGTCTGCTTCGTCCCCCTAGTTTCAGACTTCTCATCAGTACGCACACCAATTTGGAAATCTTCATCACTCAGCATCAACAACAAAATGATTCGGATTTTCAATACAAACGTCAAGTCAGTCACTTCTTCTTCTATACGGATCAGAAAATTGGCGGGTCACAAAGAATATTTCCAACAGCCTGTTGCAGATCTTTATCAACAACTGTCTTCGTTCTATACTCAAGATCAGATGACCGGAGAGAATCACCAACAAGAAACTATGGGAACAAACAAAACAAGAACCAGTCGGTCAACAAATATGCAGGAGAAAGTGGAGATGGATTGGACAATGGCTGAGGAGGCCGCTGGGTGACATTGCGCATCAGGTCAGTGCTCGAGTGGAACCCGAAAGGGAAACGGTGAGTGGGACGTCCAAGGGTGACATGGAGGAGTTGAAACAGTGTGGACTAACATGAATGCAGGTGAAAAGTACAGCAGGAGACAGAAGCAAGTTGAGAGGTGTAGTTGAAGCCCTATGTTCCACTAGGAACCGAAAGGAACAATAAAAATAAACATCAGTAAGCACACACTGCCAGGGCTCGAACCCAGGATCTTCTGATTACGAGGCCAGTGAGCACGTAGACCATTAAACCACTGGGACCCGATGCAACGGCCAACCCATGAATTCCTACTTTTGCCAATTCACAACATAGCGCGACCATTTCGCAATGTCTTCTTCTATGAGTGACTGTTCTCGCCTTCGAACTGCTGTACCTTATTGGTCACGGCTTCCCACTAGAACCCTAGCCAACTACCCGAATAAGGCCAGTCTCTACTGAGCATAAGATCAATTTTCAAGTATTGGTTTGTATGGATTTTGTTTGTTAAACACTGTGAACAGTGTGTACTTTTTAATTAGAATTTTATTGATTAGTTTCGACTAAAGTTCATGGTCATAGATAAGTAAATATGCAAAATATATACGTGTCTACACGGTATACAATGGTGTGTGTGCATGTGTGTATATGGAAACATTTGTAAATCATTTGTTAGCCACTTCCAAACAGGTAAATATAAGATTGAAAGAGCATAAACAATGTCTAAATGTGGTTCCAAAGATCACTGGAGATCTGAAGAAGCTAGAAGACAGATCGAAGATTGCACTGTACCCGAGAGAATGGAGACACAAGATTGATTTTGATAGGACTAAGGTTCTACAGAGAGATTTTGGTTCGTATAAAGAAAAACTGATTACAGAAACCCTACGTATATAGGTGAACCCCAAAAGCTTGAACAGACATGAAGGTGTGATGTGTGTTAGTTGATGCTTGGGAAATCCTGATTAATAAATTTTAAAAAATGGATTATTATTATTTTTATTATTGTTCCCTTGGGTTCCTAGTGGAACATAGGGCTTCAACTACACGTCTCCACTTGCTTCTGTCTTCTGCTGTACTTTTCACCTGCATCCATGTTAGTCCATACTGTTTCAACTCCTCTTCACACGATCTCCTCCATGTCACCCTTGCACTGACGTCCTACTACTCGCCGCTTCCCTTTCGGGTTCCACTCGAGCACTGGCCTGACGCGCGATGTCACCCAGTGGCCTCCTCAGCTCAGCGAGTGTCCAATCCATCTCCACTTTCTCCTGCATATTTGTTGAGCGATTGCTTCTTGTTTTGTTTGTTCCCATAGTTTCTTGTTGGTGATTCTTTCCGGCCGGCCATCTGATCTTCAGTATAGAGCGAAGACAGTTAGTTGTTGATAAAGGTGTGCAACAGGCTGTTGGAAATATTCTTTGTGACACACTGGCCAAGTTTCTGATCCATCCGTATAGAAGAGCTGACTGACTTGACGTTTGTATTGAAAATCCGAATTTTGTTGTTGATGTTGAGTGACGAAGATTTCCAGATTGGTTTCAGGTTGATGATGAATGTGTTTCTCGCCTTCCCGATTCTCGTCTCGATTTGACATCCTCGTCCGTTCCATGTGCCTGTAGTTGAGACAATGCTCCCTACCTAGATAAGTGAATGAAGTAACATCTTTCAAATCCCTCCTGTTGATGGTGATTGGCGCTGGATGTTGCTGCTGTTGTTGTTGTTGTTGGTTTGTTATTTTCATAACTTCCGTCTTGTCCATGTTCACCTGGAGTTCTGTCTTTGCTGCTTCTTCGACGAGTTTGTCGGTTTTCGCTTGTAAGTCTTCGATATTGTGTGACATCAAACATAAATCATCCACGCGCGAAATCCAGGTCTTCTAGATTCTTCACGTTGGTCCAGAATATCCCTGTCTTCTCGTTTCCCACTATCTGGCGCATAATTCAGTCCATCACTATTAGGAATATCATTGGTGATAATAAGCACCCTTGTCTGACTCCTGTGTTTACTTCAAACGTCTCTGTGAGTTTTCGGTTTTGGATCATTTGACATGTGGCGTTATCGTACAGCTGTTGAATAAGGTTGATGAATATTTGGGGAATTAATCATACTTGATCCAAATTCCCTCTTGTCTATATCTTCTTATGGTGAAGAGGCTATCAAATGATTTACAACTGTTTCCCTATGTACGCATATACACACATACTATTGTATGCAGAGTGTACATACCTACTTTTTTATATTCAGTTATCTACGACCGTGAACTTTAGTCGAACGTGATCACTAAAATTATCTAATACAAAAGTACACACTGTTCACTGTGTTTAACAACAAAAGTAGACTAATATTTGTAATTTTCAAGAATTAATTTGTAAGGATTAAATTTGTTTTTACGAGTTTGGCCACGAATTTGTTGATATCAGTTAGAGAACCATTGAAAACCCGCTATTTCATCCTAGTTTAGGAATCATCGGCAGTACGCACCCATTGGAGTTCAAACCCAGGACCTTCTGCTTACAAGGTCCAAATTTTGATCACAGTTCATGCAATTTTGATGCCTGTTTCATGTCGCACGTTTAGACAAAGTTTTTAAAAACAAGAGATGTCCTATTTATATGTAAACCTCTGTTATGTTAATTTCGATTAATTTCAATATATGTGTAAAACTTGGGCACTGTGGTAGTAAGTAATTCCATATTAGTTTGTTTATTAGATGTATCACACAGTGAGGAAACAGTATTATTTACTGGATGACAAAGTTTCGAACAAAATTTATTGTTCATAATCATATCATCAATTATAATCACACGACTTTGAAACTTGAGTTTTATAGTTTTCTTTGTTCTCTGCTATTTGATTGATAACGGAAGCTTTGTTTATCGAATCAACTGCAAATACGCGTAATAGGAATGATTCAACACCCGTCCAGCTGGGCATCTGGAAAATTCTACTACCCCAGGGACGACAAATAGGAGAGGACAAAGAAAACTATAAAACTCAAGTTTCAAAATCGTGTGATTATAATTGATGATATTGATTATGAACAATAAATTTTGTTCGAAACTTTGTCATCCAGTGAATAATACTGTTTTACTCGCTGTGTGATACATCTAATAAACAAACTAATATGGAATTTCGATTAATTTCCTTGAAGAAGTTCTGACCAGTTTGTCAGAGGCATTAAACTTTGGAATAACTTATTTTATTTTCTCTGATATTTTTACAAATATAATTTTTCATCTTTTGAGTTCTTTACATATAAAGTCCACTGTTTCCATGAGAGCTACATTGGTGAATAAAGAAGATACGTCAAATGATATCATGAATTCATTATCAACATTTAAATCTCTTATCCTTTCAACGAATCCAAAAGTATCCTTTACACTATGTTTCAACAACTCAGTATAAAGGGGGCTGTAAGAGTTCAACTAACCATTTGGTTACCAGATGGTATGGTGAATTTAGCACATTTAATACTGGCCGTAGCGGTACACCATTTTTGTGCACTTTAGGCGAGCCATATAGTCTTGGTGTGAACATTCCGGTGGGTTTAAGTGATGTGTACTGACTTTATGAGATGAACTGTAATAGCATTGATCATACTTTACAAATAGATATTATTTAAAAAACGCTAATATTGTTATTAACTACTAATTTAAAATATTCTATGTATATAAACATATATATAATTGTAGAGCCTGGAAGAGGAATTTATCGAAAAGAATATTCTTTGCTCGATTATTTTGTGTTTTATAGATGTCTGAATGAATATTTTTGCTATATTGAAATTTTCTGAGCATCGTTTTGCGTTAAAAGTACTCAACGAGTATTTGAAGTATAACGCAAGGCTCGGCGAAGCAAAGACTAGTGTTAACTTTATCCACCAGTGTATTGAAACAAACCGGTACCCGAAATCTTACTGGAAATCTCTATGCCGCTGCAGAGTCCCGCCTAATGATAAGACACTCAAACGCCATGCACGTAACCAAATTGACTCAATTCAATGGTGTATTACTGAGTTATCGAAGAATGTGACAGAAAGGTTCTATGCTGTCGATGAATTACCAGAAAACTTAAAGAAACTATTTTTAGATTATGTGGATGTAATTGTGAGTAATAGGAAAGAAAAGAAACGCCTGAAGCTGGTACAAAGCTTAGAGAACAAGGCACCTGAAACAAGATTTCCTCCGAACCCAAATCGTTTTGTGTTTAATTTTTTTAGATGTAATACTTAGTGAAGTGGATCTACAGGTTTTATCGCTTGGCCCTAAATTTTGTGATAGCCATGTAAAAATTAACAAAATGGATGCACAAATTCAGTTCGAAAGTCTCTACACTGAAACGGAAGGCCTAACACCCTCATCAACTGAAGATGTTGAAAGACTTAAATCAACGCTGGCCGATTGTTGCTATTATTACATGAACAGTAAACGCAATTCGGATAGTATCTTAACCAAAAAAACATAGAGAAGCCCTGGATGTTCTCCGCAAAAATGATAACACAATAATAACAAGACCGAATAAGGGCTGAGGAGTGGTTATCATGAACAAAGCGGATTACTTTGAGAAGATGAATACTATTCTTAATGATAATTTAAAATTCCAAAAAATCTCCTCTTCTCTGGATCCAATTGAAAAGATAGAGATACAATTAGCGGAAATACTGAAAAAACTGAAACAACAAGGCTTCATCTCACAGAGTCAGTACACATCATTTAAACCCACCGGAACGTTCACACCAAGACTATATGGCTCACCTAAAGTGCACAAAAATGGTGTACCTACGACCAGTATTAGATATGCTAAATTCACCATACCATCCGGTAGCCAAATGGTTAGTTGAACTCTTACAGCCCCCTTCATACTGAGTTGGTGAAACATAGTGTAAAGGATACTTTTGGATTCGTTGAAAGGATAAGAGATTTAAATATAATTTTTACTAATGTAGAATTAACTGACAATGTTAACTAACAGACTATCATTCCGTCGTATACTTGTACCTTAGCAATACAGTTTCTGATATAATTTTCATGGATTTACAGCTAACTGTAAAGCCTGAAGAAGAAGTTACTGAAACCTACCACAGATGGTTTGCTCAAGAGAAATTTTCTTCGTTCAGATTAACTTTATCCATTCATTCTCTCAGTCTCGCTCTCTCTCTCAAATGGCTTTCATCCCCCAGTCTAGAATAGTTTACTATCCAGGTAAATGTGATCCTTATAATAATAACTATTATTATTATCATACTGTGTGATTATAATTGCATATTTCCATCATAATTTCACAGTTTATTATCAAATGAAACCCTATTATTAGTATTATAATTATCTAATCGCTATGAGACAATAGTAATTACATTTTACCTGTCTACCTCTACCCAGACAATCACAATGATTGACTCCCTAGATTATGTAAGCACATGGGTAAATTTATCCTTGATTGTTGTGATTGCCTCGACTAGCATTGTACTAATTCGCATATGCTGCTTAGACTTTAATTCTATTGTCAAGACTTTGTTTGTTTGTAGGGACCATGAATTTATTGATATCAGTTAGAGAACTGTTTGAAAACCATCTTCAGGGAGTACTGGACAGCCAAGTGTTTCGTCCCTTTAGTGTGGAACTCATCGACAGTACACCCCTCCTGCCTGGATTCGAACCCACAAACTTTCGGTTGCAAATCAAGCTCGTAGACCATTCAGTCACTGTGCGACCCGACTCCTCAATGGTTAGCCGATGAATTCTAACTTCTATCAATTCGTTGTCTGGAGTCCTAGTGAGAAGTCACGTGACCAGCTATTACTACTATTATTTATCCTTCGGGTTCCGAGTGGAACATCAAAGGGTTAGCTTCAATAATACATCTCCACTTCCTTCTATTGTCTTATGTCCTCTTCAGCGGAGTCCAACATCGCTCGTAATTTCTCATCCCCCCCTCCTCCCCACACGATCTCCTCTATGTCACCATCGCACTGACTACCCACTCGTTGCGTGCTTCCTATTTGGATTCCACTCCAGCGACGGACTGCATTGAGCATGATGTCAATCGATAGCCTCCTCAACGAATCTTCGATTCACCTTCATTTTCTTCTACATATTGAGTCATAAGAAAAAGACGTAAACAGAGAAGAAAATTTTCACTTTTCGACGATTCATTTTCATAAGCTACTGTACAATAATCGTAATTATATTTAACAAAAAAATCTTTAGACCAATCAGATACTGGTAAACTTTGTCCTCGAAAATGTATTACGCAATGTAAGGTGCAACCTAGAAGAGATGACTAATTGGATTCCATATTAGTTTGTTTATTAGATGTATCACACGCTGAGTGAAACAGTATTATTTACTGGATGACAAAGTTTTGAACACAATTTATGCTTGTTCATGATCATATCAATTGTAATCACACGACTTTGAAACTTGAGTTTTATGGTTTACTTTGTCCTCTCCTATTTGTCGTCGTAGGGGTAGTAGAATTTTCCAGATATCTGGGACAGAAGATGAATCATTCCCATTACATGTATTTGCAGTTGATTCGATAAACAAAGCTTCTGTTATCAATCTCTCCCTATACCCTGTGACATTAGATTTTAAAACTCTCATCTTATCCCATCATCCTATTGTGTGGTTGTGTGCAATTGCAAGTAGTGCTATCTACGGCTGAACTATTCTCTAGATTTCTTATCTTATTCGGGTCAACCAATCTAGATTTTGCTAAGTTTTTATGTTCAGCTATTCTGACTGCCCTTATTCTACTACTTTGACCTATGTATTTGACCTGACAATCATTGCAGGGTATGAGATAAACTAAATTGTTTTGTTTTAAAGGCTCTACAGGATCCTTTAACCGACAAAGCTTGTTTCTAATTGAGTTTGTGGGTTTGAATGCCAGTCACCTTTATTCCTGCCTTGTTAAGAATTCTGCGTAAGGCTTCCGAGGTTCCTTCCTTGTATGGAATTACTACTGAAGATTTAGATTCTTTATTATTGGTGTCGTCATTAATATTATTATTATTATCACTATTATCATTATTATTGTTATTACCACTATCGCTACTATCATTATTTATTTTATTTTTACATTTCCTTACATATTTCCTGACTAATTTATCCGGGTAGTTATTAAGTTTCAAGGCTTCTTTTATGTGTATCCGTTCCTGTTTTAGATTTTCATTGGTACTACTTAGTTTTTGTGCTCTGTCATTTAAACATTTCACCAATCCTATTTTTACTGACACAGGATGGGATGATCGGAAGTTCAAATATCTGTTTGAATGTGTGTACAGGATATAGGGAGAGATTGATAACAGAAGCTTTGTTTATCGAATCAACTGCAAATACATATAATAGGAATAATTCATCACCTGTCCACTCAGATATCTGGAAAATTCTACTACCCCAACAACGACAAATAGGAGAGGACAAAGGAAACTATAAAACTCAAGTTTCAAAGTCGTGTGATTATAATTGATGATAGGATTATGAACAATAAATTTTGTTCGAAACTTTGTCATCCAGTAAATAATACTGTTTCACTCACCGTGTGATACATCTAATAAACAAACTAATATGGAATCCAATTAGTAATCCCTTCTAGCTTGCACCTTACATTGCGTAATGCATTTTCGAGGACGAAAGTTTACCAGTATCTGATTGGTGTAAAGATTTCTTTGTTAAATATAATTACCATGATTGTACAGCAGCTTATGAAACTGAATCGTCGAAAAAAGAAAATTTCTTCGCTGTTTACGTCTTTTTCTTATGACTCAATATTGAAATGTTTATTGCGTTCATTGAAGAACTCCAAGGATTCAACATACTTGTTGAGCAATCGGCTCTCGGTTGGTTGGTTTGTTCACAGCCAGTCAAAGTTTCTTGCTGCCAATTCTTTCCGGCCGGCCGGCCATTTTGTCTTCAGTATACAGAGAAGGCGGCTGTTGATGAAATTCTGTAGTAGTTTGTTGGAAATCCTTTTCATGACGCGTTCGCCAAGTTTCTGACCCTCACAGAAGAAGTGACTGACTAACGGACTTCATACTAATGTTGAACAGAATCTGAATATTGTTGTTTATACTGGCTGAGTGAGTGAATTAGAAGATTTCCAAATTGGTTTCAGGTTGATGAAAGCGTATCTTGCCTTTCCGATTCTGACTGGCTGGTTTTGACATCTTCATCCTTTCCGACAGCCTAAGGTTGAAACAAGTCTTCCTGGTCGGATAAGTGAAGAAGGAAACCTCTGTTAAATCTCTCCCGTTGGTGGTGATTGGTGCCGGTTTTTGTTGCTGTTGTTTGATTTTCTCCATCACCTCCGTCTTTTCTCTGTTCACCTGGAGTTCTGTCTTCGCTGCCAGCTACTTCAGCCAGTTTGTTAGTTTTCGCCTGCCTGTAAGTCCTCGAGTTTGTTTAACATTAGACATATGTCATCCACACGCGAAATCCAGATATTCTAGAATATTCTCATAGGTCCGACGTATTCCTGTCTTTTCTCTTTCTACAGTCTGACGCATAATCCAGTCCATGACTAGTGATGTCCATCAAGTCGGTCGGGTGTGAGGAGAGATACTCTCCAAAGATGACTCTAGCTCCTGCCACTTGCGCTGTAATCACGAATTGGTAGAAGTTGGAATATACAGGTTGGCCATTAAGGAGTCGGTTCCCAGTGGTTGAATGTTCTGCGAACTTGACTTGTAACCTAGAAGCTCCGCAGTTCGAACTCCCAGCGGGCGAGTATTGCCGATGAGTCCCAAACCAGGAGAAAACAGCTGGTTATCAAGTATTCCCTGGTTTTCAGTGGTTCTCTAACTCTTAAGTCCTACAAACCATAATCGTATGAAATATAGAAGTCTTTAATTAACACTTTTATTATGGAATCTTAAAGTCTTATAACAACAGAAGACAAGGGCCAGGCAACAGATCGTTTATTTAGGAAATCAACACATATTTATAGATTTTCATGTACATTATTATAGATTATTGTAAGCAAACAAACACAGTCTTCTGATTGGTGGTTTCTCGCTGAACGTTAATCTTTCATCTCTTTGTGGCCATTTATTGAAGTTCAGATTATCTATCTGCAAATTGTATCCGCCTACGCAAAGTCTGCTGTGATTGGTTGTTGAGTCAGTCTTTGTTCTTATTTTTCTCATGACCAATATTGGGGACGTAAACATTGACGTAAATTACTGTCTACCAATTTTGGCTAGCAGCCAGCTCTCACCATAGTCTGACTAGAAATTGTCGAAAATATGTGTGTTCGTTTAAATCGTGTTATTTAATTGTGATATTGTCATAGAGTATTATAAAAGAGGGGTATTCAAATATGAAGCCTGTGGCATATGAACCAATTTAAATTGGCGCCTAGTTTCAAGAATTCTTTAACTCATATTTACTGATGTCAAAATCTAACTTCACAGTTTAAAGGAAAACTCTTCTAACAAAGAACAGCTGTAAATTTCCAGACCATAGATGTTACCAATTTCCTGAAATAATTTGAGCGCCTAGTCAGATTGAATCATTATAAATTATTTAAAATAATCCCGGCGTGTTTAAGAATAAAGTGTTTAGTACTATGAACAAAGTAAGAGTGTAACAACAGAAGACAAGGGCCAGGCAACAGATCGTTTATTACGAAAAATCAACACGTATTTATAGATTTTTATGTACATTATTGAAGGTCAATGTTAGTAGAAAATACAGTCTGTTGATTGGTTGTTTCTCACACAAAGTTAACCTTGCATCTCTTGTGGCTGTGTTAGTTCATCTATATGTTAACTGTAACCGCCTGTCCACCTTGACCTTTGACCTAGATTACTGTCAACCAATTTGGCCAGCAACCATCTCTCACCACAACATGACTAATATTTGATACATAAACATTGACCTCAATTACTGTCCACCACTTGGCTAGTAGACCGCTCTCACCACACTCGTCCCTCCGTCAAATAGTTTGGACTGAAGTCGGCTCGGTCTTCTCGGTTCTTGGGGCTTTGCTCTGTTGTCTTGCTGTCTGGAATCTCGGCGCTTGCGGACGTCCACTTGTTTAACGGTGTTTACCATTGCGATTGTGTCTGCGTAACCCCATCTCAACGTGACCATATATGGTCCTTCCCACTTTGGAAACTGTTTGCCTGACCCTGTCGCACATTCGTAGGTATTTCGCCTCACACTTCCATATGCTGCTTTCTCCCGACCTCCCAGCAGCGTCCCAAGTAGAAGCCTTATCGCTGACAGATCTTGAACGCCACTCAACTGCGAATAAGCCTCAAAGTCCTGCCCGAAGATCCATATGTCTTCATCAAAAACTGCAGAGCATAGGCTTTCCATTTGTCGGTAGGCAGCGACACCAAATGTAACAACAGAAGACAAGGGCCAGGCAACAGATCGTTTATTACGAAAAATCAACACGTATTTATAGATTTTTATGTACATTATTGAAGGTCAATGTTAGTAGAAAATACAGTCTGTTGATTGGTTGTTTCTCACACAAAGTTAACCTTGCATCTCTTGTGGCTGTGTTAGTTCATCTATATGTTAACTGTAACCGCCTGTCCACCTTGACCTTTGACCTAGATTACTGTCAACCAATTTGGCCAGCAACCATCTCTCACCACAACATGACTAATATTTGATACATAAACATTGACCTCAATTACTGTCCACCACTTGGCTAGTAGACCGCTCTCACCACAAGAGCACAGGTATGTTATGTACTTAGAGAATTAAAACCAAAACTAAGGAATTCAGTTTAGTTTTCAGTAGCTCCCAAAACAAACACGGCCATGAGATTTTATGGAAGGCCGAAAATACACAAAATAAATGTTCCTTTAAGATCAATAAGTGATTTCACCAATTCAGTAACATACACACTTTATCAAAACACATACCACGAACACTGAAACCACTTCAATACAATACTCTTTCGAACATTAAAAACATTGAGGTGTTTAAAAGGAAAGTAATGGTCCTAATTATTGAAGAAGACGAAACTATGGCAAGTTTTGATGTGGTTTCTCTATTTACTAGTATCCCTATATTTGATTCACTTGATATTATGAAATGTGAACTTGAAAACAATCAGGAAGTATTAACTAAATCTTTATTAACAATAGATGAAGTTATAAAATGCTTAAAACTTTGTTTACAATCTACATATTTTACCTTTGAAGACAAACTATACTGTCAGACAATTGGAGTTGCAGTGGGGTCCCCAACACCTCTGTATATGAAAGCTCTGGAAAGAAAAGCACTAACAAGTTTTAGTTGTCATCCTAGAATATGGTACAAATACGTAGATGACACATTTATCATCATAAAGAGAGCTGAAAGAGAAAACTTTCTAACAGAAATCAACTTAATCTCAGAATATATTGAATTTACTAATGAAATAGAATCGGCTGAGGGAACTCTAAACTTTCTTGATTGTCTTGTAAAAAGACAAACTGACGAGAAACTAAAGTTTACCATATACAGAAAGCCGACACATTCCAACAAGTATTTGAATTTTCAATCACATCATCCAATAGGAATGAAAGTTTCAGTAGCTTTAAATCTCGTTAAAAAAGAGCTAGAAACATTATCACAGATAATGATGCAGAAAAATTTTGTTTAGATTTTTTCTTAAACACACTGGGATTATTTTAAATAATTTATAAAGAACATCTGATTTAAAACAATTAGTTCCTTTTATAAATTTCGAGGTGATAAAGATTCCTGGACGACAGCAACAGCAACCACAACAACAGACCACAATCAGCATAAATGGGAGGAACCTGAAGGAAACAACCTCCTTCACATACCCACCTACCTGGGAAGCATCGTTTCAAATACAGGCGGACAGAACTGACGAGGATATCAAAGCAAGAATCGGAAAAGCAAGACAAGCTTTCACTACTCTCAAGTCTGTGTGGAGGTCAACAGCACTTAGCACGAAAATGAAAATAAGATCCGGATTTTCAACTCCAATGGGAAGTCAGTGCCACTTACTATACGGATCAGAGACTTGCACTGCGCGTCATGAAGAGCATCTCAAACAAACTACAGACCTTCATCAACAGCTGTCTTCGCTCAGTACTCAAGATCAGATGGCAGGCCAGAAAAGATCAGCAACAAAGATCTCTGGAAGCGATCCAATCCAACAGGAACCAAGTGTGCAACAAATAAGCAGACAGAAATGGAGATGGATTGGCCATACTCTGAGGAAACCATCAAGTGACATTAACAGACAACCCATCGAGTGAAACCCGAAAGGGAAGCGGCTAGCTGGTCTTCAGTGTGAGGGTGACTTGCAGGAAGTCATGTGAAGAGGAGATGAAAGCATGTGAGCAGACTTGGAGCCGGATGAAAACGTTGACAGCGAACTAAACGCAATGGAGACGTGCGACTGAAGTCCTATGTTCCTCTAGGAATTAAAGGAAATAATAATAAATTTCGATACTATCATTACAAGACGGAGATTATCTGAAAAATGTGATGTGATGTATTTACGCAATATACATTTTGAACAATCTGATCACACACACACACACACCTACTTACTTGTCAAATCGATATATATGAAAAAATCAAAGGGCGATTAAATTACACAGTGATAAAAATGATTTAGGAATAATAAAAATACTTAATACAACGTTTGGCTATCCAATCAAATAAGGACTACCACATGCAAAGCGCAGTTACTCCTGCTTATGTATACGTGTCCACATACACACGTAAATGAGTGAATAATGTGGGATGTAACATAATCACTTGTACACTTTTGAGATTTGCAGTGGAGCATATTTTTGACTTTTTCCAATAGTAATTATAAATCGGGCTGCATAATGTAGGTTCTACAGATGACCGTGTTTAGCGTCTGTCTTAAAATCCTACTATTTACTTCCCCATTGCATGACAGTAATTTTATGAAGACACCTTTTTACGGACAGAATAGATCATAGGTTTTAAAATTAGCTGACTTCTTGACCAGTTTAAAAATTTTCTACACGAGTATCCATCAATACTTTTATTTTCATCCTTTATAACATCACCTATGATATTCTTAATTGTGGTGGACTGGATTCTGAGTCAGACTGTGAGAAGCGAGGAGTCAGGAATGCGCTGGATCACCGATAAGAAGACTCTACAAGACTTAGATTTCGTAGACGATATATGTCTCATGTCAGACAAGCTCGAAGACTTGCAGGCAGGCAAAAACCAACATAATGGCTGAAGAGATGGGCAGGCAGCGAAGGCAGGACTACAGGTGAACACAGAGAAGCCGGAGGTAATTAAGGCAACCAACTGACCGCAACAACAACCAGCATCAATCACTATCAACGGGAGAGATTTAACAGAGGTTACTTCCTTCAATTATTCAGCCAGGAAGCATTCCTTCAACTACAGGCGGAATGGATGAAGATGTCAGAGCCAGCCAGTCAGAATAGAAAAGGCAAGACACGCCTTCATCAACCTTAAAGCAGTCTGGAGATCTTCTGCACTTAGTCAGACAGCATAAACAACAATATTCGGATTCTGTTCAACACAAATGTGAAGTCAGTCAGTCAATCAGTCACTATTTCTATACGGATCAGAAATTTGACCAGCGTATCACGAAAAGGATTTCCAACAAGTTGCAGACTAACATCAACAGCTGCCTTCGCTGGCTCCATAGTGAAGATCAAATGGCCAGAAAGAATTAGTAACAAGAATCTCTAGTTGGGAACAAACCAACCGACTAAGAGCCAATCACTCAACAAATATGCAGGAGAAAGTGGAGATGGGTCGGGCATATATTGAGGAGACCGTCGAATGACATCACGCGCAAGGTCGGTGTTCGAGTGGAATCCAAGTGGGAAGCGACGAGTCAGCCGTCGGCGCGAAGGTGACATGAAGGAGATCATGTGAGGAAGAGGTGGGAGAGCTTGGGCAATTGTGTCCATATTTGAAGAGGATGGCGGTATATGGAAGAAAGTGGAGATGTGTTGTTGAAGCCCTATGTTCCGCTCGGAACTCAAGGGAATAATAATAGTAATAATAACATCAGCTGTACAAATAGGCTGAATTCTCTTGAATAAACACGACTTCACCAAGACTCTCTTCTAATGTACTGGATAGAAACTGTGAAAATTTAAATACTCCCTAGTCCAAAGAACAGCTGAAACAAAGACGTCTTACCATTTCCCCTTATCTCAAATTAACATTTCTTATGTCAGCCATTAATTTTTTCTCCTGGTGCGATCATATCGATAGTTATTAGTTAAGAGTCAGAAGACTTACAAGCGAAAACCGACAAACCGGTCAAAGAGGCAGCAAAGACAGGACTCCAGGTGAACATAGACAAGACGGAGGTTATGAAAATAACCATCCAAAAACAACAACAACAGCAGCAGCAACATCCACCGCCAATCACCATCAACGGGAGGGATTTGAAAGAGGTTAATTCATTCACTTATCTAGGTAGGGAGCATCGTCTCAACTACAGAGGGAACGGACGAACGACGATGTCAAATCGAGAATCGAGAAGGCGAGAAACACATTCATCAAACTGAAACCAATCTGGAAATCTTCGTCACTCAGCATCAACAACAAAATGATTCGGATTTTCAATACAAACGTCAAGTCAGTCAGTTCTTCTTCTATACGGTTCAGAAACTTGGCCAGTGTGTCACAAAGAATATTTCCAACAGCCTGTTGCAGACCTTTATCAACAACTGTCTTCGCTGGCTCTATACTGAAGATCAGATGGCCGGCCGGAAAGAATCACCAACAAGAAACTATGGGAAGAAACAAAACAAACAAGAACCAATCGCTCAACAAATATGCAGGAGAAAGTGGAGATGGATTGGACACTCGCTGAGCTGAGGAGGCCACTGGGTGACATCGCGCGTCAGGCCAACGCTCGAGTGGAACCCGAAAGGGAAGCGGCGAGTGGGACGTCAGTGCAAGGGTGACATGGAGGAGATCGTGTGAAGAGGAAATGAAACAATATTGATTAATATGGATGCAGATGAAAAGTACATCAGAAGACAGAAGCAAGTGGAGACGTGCAGTTGAAGCCCTATGTTCCACTAGGAACCCAAGGGAACAATAATAATAAGTTAAGAGTCAGGAAGTATCATTCAGATTGCTTCCATGTATAGTACAGATTAACTCATGTTAACTCCTAATATGATGCCTACAATTCTACAAAAGCTTCTCTCAGAGAAGCCTAAAGTATGTTACAACTAACTGCTTGTGTTAGCAACATTTTCATATATTTCCCTCGTCAATCTGTTAAGTGTCTCTGATCATAATCATAGTTAAATTTCAAGTGGCAAAACAATGAATTTCATGTATATAGAATAATTCATAGGATGTATTGAACTTGAAAAGGATGTGTAATTATAGGATTAGTTGGCAAATAGAATAAAAGTAAAAATGTTACGTAACACTGGGTGAAACATGATAACATAGAATTTAACGTTGCAAACGAAAATTGGTTTAGAATGAGAAGTGAATGACGAGTGAAATAATACCGGGGACAGTTCAAAGTAAGAATAGTAATAGTAACAATTGACGTAATAAAGGAAGAGAATACAAACTGAATAAACAAAACGAAATATGAATGGGGATTACCATACTTTAGTATAGAGGCATTAAGTTCGATGAAAGTCGAAGGGGTTGAACAAGCTTTTTCCGTATGCAGATAGATCTGTTTCGATAGCCAAGGCTTCAGCAATACAGATGAGTCGGATACCTAGTGATTTGGGCAAATTGTTTCTCACCTTGAGGATAACTTTAAAGACGGAGGCTGTAAAGATAGGGTAACCAGTGTCGACCAGATGTTCAGTGATCACGCTTCTTATTGCTCCACTTCCATCTATTCGAAACTATACAGGATAGTGTTCTTGCACCCTCTTGGACGAAACTCGAGTCGAATGACCGATACGCCTAGCTCTAGAAATCCTATGAATTGTTCTATATATATGACATTAATTGTTTTACCACCTCACATCGAACTATGATTGTAATCGCAAACATTCTAACCGAGTGATTAGTTTCAACAATAGGACTTTGCACCGATGTGTAGCAGTTCGAGCCGCCAAACTCCCTCCATGTAGCACACAAAGGAAGAGAATAAAGTAAAAGGAAATACAAAATACAGACAGTAAACAGAGATACGAGGTAAAAATAATAGTAATATCGAAGAACAATATAGTCTCATCGGGTATTATAAGTCACAAGGAGTGAATGCATCTGCGCCATTGAGAACGAAGATTTCGAACCAGCCATAACACCAACTGTCTCCAGCCAATGGTGTTTACCATCCCAACGACCCCAACCAGTTTGGAAGTTTACACCTTCCTACGTGGCTTGAACTAACTGTTGTGGACTTCATTGACTGATGAAGCCATGTAGCCGTGTAAGGGCTTATGGGGAATTGTCATCTGAATTGATAACAACCAGTGGTGTCCATCAAGGATGTCCACTTTCCCCTTTTCTGTTTAACTTCATCATAGATATGCTAATGGAAGTATCCTTAACTGAACTTAACGACTTAGAAATCGACTTGTTACCAGGGAATAGTCTTATGGATTTAGAATATGCAGATAACATAGTCCTGTTAGGGGAGGATGCTGACAAAATAGAGCAGAGTCCTCTGAACACATTGAGCAGCAATCTTCATATGTTTGGCATGTGATTCGCCCCTGTAAAATGTAAGATGCTGCTACAGGACTGACTGGACTACGTCAACTCCTAGCTTAGTGATAGGGAGTGAAGTGGTAGAACATGTTGACCACTTCACCTATTTGGGAAGTTGTATCAACATCAACGGACTGCTTGGTGACGAAATCTCAGCACGGATCCAAAAAGCTCGGGCTGCTTTCGCTAACTTACACCGTCTCTGGCGTAGGCGTGACATCCAACTATCAACCAAGGGACATGTGTTCTGCTCAGCACTTCGCTCCGTCCTTCTCTATGGCTCTGAAACATGGCCAATACGAGTTGAAGACATGAAAAGGTTGACTGTTTTTGATCATAGATGTCTACGATCTCTTTCTCACGTTAGGTGGTATAATAAGGTAAGTGATGTTGACGTTAGGTTGGGCGTAGAGTGTTGGGTAAAGAGGGAAAATCAATCGACGAGGCTATAAAGTTACATAGATTGAGATGGCTAGGTCACGTGCTGCGTATGCCTAACCATTGCCTCCCCCCGACGGGCACTACTAGCTGATATAGGTGCAGGTTGGGAAAGAGTAAGTGGTGGCCAAACAAAAACATGGCCTCATCAATCCATGAAATCCTTGACAGTTAAACTGAATCAGGTAGAGAGATGCAGACTTCCGGGTTGGGGCCCTCGGGACTCTAAGAATCGATGGCCGAAAACAATAAGTGACATGGTTCAAAATCGTTGTCAATGGCTTACGCAGATTTATTCGGTCTCTGTAATCTTTCATATTCCTTTCTACCATTACTCATTCTGTTTCACTCTTATACTTGTCAAAACTCTATTGATTCTCTTCACTCATTTTTTTTGTCTACCTTTGTGTGCTATTTGGAATGTGGCAACTCGAACTCCTGCACTTCGGTGCCAAGTTCTATGTCGAATCGAGACAGACAGAAGCCATGTTTTGGTTTGACCACCCCTGGCTCTTTTCCAACGTGATTCATTCTGTGTCAACTAACATTGCCCGTCGAGGAATGCAATGGCTAGATATGCGTAACACATGTCCTAACCATCTCAGTCGATGTAGCTTCACAGCCTCGTCGATAAATTTCCCCTTCTTACCTAACACTCGACCGAAGCCTAACCTCAATATTGCTGACTCTATTATACCACTTCACACGGGAGATAGAACGCAGACACCTATGATCAAATACAGCTAAGTGTCCTTTCCATGTCTCCCACTTTCATTGGCCAGGTCTCGTTCACAGCCATAAAGTAGGACAGAGCGAACTGGTGCTGAGCAGTACACGCACACCCTTTGGTCGGCAGTCAGCCGGCTATCTCGTCTACGCCAGAGATGGCGTAATTTGGTGTATAATAAAAGAGCCTTCTGTATCCATAGTGAGATTTCGTCAGCAGTCAAGCAGTTGGTGCTGGCTGAGGTAACTCCCCAAATAAGTGAAGTGGTTAACATGCTATATCTCTTTACTGCCTATCTTTAAGTTAGGAGTGAGTCGATGTACTTTAGTCATGTAGCATCATCTTACATTTGACCGGAGCCAATCGCATGCCAAACATTCGAAGATTGCTGCTCAAGGTGTTCAGAACACTATGCACTTTGTCGGCGTCTTCACCTAGGAAGAAGAACTATATCATCTGCATATTCTAAGTCAACGAGATTATTCCCTAGTGGTAACAAGTCAATTCCTGAAGTCAGTTAGGACTAAGTCTATTAGTACATCTATGGTGAAAATAAACAGAAATGCGGACAATGGGCATCCCCCCTGACGAACACCACTACACTGCTTGTCACAACTCTCCGTAGGCTTTCACCTAACTGACCTCGTGAGTTCGACTCTACTGAGCGCCTGCCTGTTTTCGACATAGAACTTTGCACATATGTGCGGCAGTTCAAGTCGCCACACTCCACGTAGCACACAAAACCAGAGAAGAAAGTAGGAGAAATGCATAATATAGACAGTAAACAGAAGTGTGAGACAAAGGTATAGTAATAACGAAGAACAAAACAGTTGCATTGGTAATCATAAGTCACAAGGAGTGGATGCATCTGCGCCAACCACTGAGAACGATTTTGAGCCATGTCACCAATTGTTTCCAACCATCGGTTTTTACCGTCCCGAGGACTCCAACCAGTCAAGGAGTCTACACCTTTCTACGTGGCTTAGACTAGCCGTTGTAGAATTCATTGACTGGTGCCATGTTTTCGTTTGACCGCCGCTAACTCTTTTTCAGCCTGACCCTATATCAGCTAACATTGCCCATTGTCGAGGAATGTGATGACTAGGCATTCGTAGCACATGTCCTAACCATCTCAGTCGATGTAATTTCACAGTCTCGTCGACTGATTTCCCCTCCTTACCTAGCACTCGACGCCTAACCTCAATATTGCTCACCTTATTATACCACTTCACACAGGAGATAGAACGCAGACACCTATGATCAAAGATCTTTTCATGTCTTCCGCTCTCAATGGCCAGGTCTCAGCCATAAAGGAGGACGGAGCGGAATGTTGAGCAGTACACACGCCTTTTGGTCGATAGTCGGATATCACGTCTACGCCAGAGACGGCGTAAACTGGTATATGCGAAACTAGCCCTCTGTATCAGTGCTGAAATTTCGTCAGCGATCAACCCGTTGGGGTTAGTGGGACTTCCCAAGTAAGTGAAGTGGTCAACGTGCTCTACCACTTCACTTCCCATTTCTAATCTAGGGGTCGGTGTAGTCCAATCCTGCAACATTATCTTACATTTTACAGGGGCGAATCGCATGCCAAACATACGAAGATTGTTGCTCAAGGTGTTCAGTAGACTCTGCATTTTGTCAGCATCCTCGCCTAGAAGGACTATATTGTCCGCATATTCTAAGTCGACGAGATTATTTCCTGGTAGCAAGTCAATCCCTGAGTCGCTGAAGTGAGTTAGGGTTAGGTCCATTAGTACGTCTATGATGAAGTTGAATAGAAATGGGGATAATGGGCATCCTTGACGGATGCCACTAGTCGTCACCACTTCAGATAACAACTCACCGTAAGCCCTCACCTGGCTGCATGAGTACGAGTAGAGTGTCTTAATCAGTGCAATGTATTTTCTCGGCATTCCCTTTACAGCCAAGCATCGCCAGAGAACCTCTTGGTCGACAGAATCGAATTCCGCCTTTAGGTCAAGAAATATAATGAATCAATCTGACTCGGCGCTCAAATTATTTCAGGAAGTTCGTAACAATTTCGGCCTGGAAACCTATAAATATAGTGATTGTTGGACGCCAGTAGGAATGCCTATGTTCTATAATCTGTCGGAAGGCGAAGATATGATCAATACACCCTGGTTTTCTCGTGTTTGTGCCCCCCGAGCACCACTTATTCTACGCAGCATTATTGAGCCTAGGACTTTAGATACTATATTAGTCAAGCTAATCCCTCTGCGATTATCACAAGAAGATTTGCCTCTCTTCTTGTATATCGGGATGATCAGTGACTTACACCAACCCGATGGGACTTCCTCTGATTCTCAGACGCTGCCTAGAACCTCAGTCAATGCAAACAGTAAACTGTCTCCACCGTACTTAAATAGTGCGATATATTTTCTCGGTATTCCGATACAAATGCAACGTATTTCCAAAGAATAACGCCACCGATAATATGTATTTATTTAAAAAGCATATATAGAATTACATAACTTATCGTTAAACCACATTAGATAGATAGAAACGGTCTACAGCGCCACAATTAGCAAGGACAGACACTGGGATTCCTTCAACTCTCTTCAAGAAAAGATCGACACTGACACTCCTACTACAGTCAACTTGCAAAAGTCAAAAGCAATAGGAAATATTGATCACTGATGATAATAATGAAGTGCTTCATGAAGTTCAGTATGGTTTCAGTAAAAGTTTTCATATGCACATTGATTCGTCCTGTGTTTCATACAGCTAAATAGCACATATATAGACATGAAAGTGAAGATTCTTGTTAACGTGATGGTAGAGATCTTCTGTCAAACTAATCTAAAGAAGATAAGTTATTGATATAAGAATACAAAATTGTGCACTGTGGTAGAGTATTATAATTCCATTGTGGGTAAAATTATTTTTTGGTAAAGTCTCACAGGGTTATACAGTTTCGAGCACAATTTATATACACTGCTCATAATCCCAATATCAAGGCATTACTCACACAACTTTCCAACTTCATTCCTCTATGATTCCATTATTTCAATTCATCGCTTGACTTGATTGGTGGTAATATTTTCCATATCTCTGGTATGAGTGATAAGTCATTCCTAGTGGATGTGCTCGGTGTGTAGACTCGATGAACAAGGATCCAGTAATCAACCTCTCTCTATCTCTCCACCTACCTATATTAATTTTTAGAATTTTAACCCTCTCCCACCCTATGTTATGTGACTGCGCGTTGTCAGTGCATGCAGTGTTGAGTATTTTTCTGTATTACTTATGTTCACTGGGTCAATGATTCTAACCTTGGCTAAATTCTTATGTTCTGACAAATCTGACTGTCCCCGATCTACTAGTGTGACCTATTTAGCTGACCTCCCCTTTTCCTGGAAAACAAAATGAAAATAATGGTAAAACTAATAATGATAACATAAATAAGAGAGAGTATAAGTCATCCGCTGTTATACCATATAAGGAGGGGACATCTGTGACCCTACGTAGTAGGATTCTTAATAAAGCAGGAATTTGGCTGGTGGCATTCAAACTTACAAACTCACTCAGGTAGGACAAGCTCTGTAGGTTAAAGGACCCAATTAGACAAAGTAATATAATTTACGAAATACCTTGCAATGACTGTGAATGTGGTCAACTATATAGGTCAGTGAGTCAGACCAGTGGATTGTGGGTAGTCACATTGTCGGAACATAAGAATTTAGCTACGGTTAGAACGATTGACCCCACGAAGATAAGTAATTTAGACAAAACAACTCAGCACTGCACTGCATTCATTAACACACAACCACACAACATAGGGTGGGAGAGGATTACAATTCGAAGAAGTAATATAGGTAGGTGTAGGGAGAGAGTTTGATTACTGAATCTTTGTTCACTGAATCTACACCCAACACGTGCAATACAATGCAATGACTCGTCACACTGATACCAGAGATATGGAAAATATTACTACCAATCAAGTCAAGCGATGAAAAATAATGGAATTATATAAACGAAGTTGTGAAAGTTGCGTGCGTAGTGCCTTGATATTGAAATTATGAGTAGTAGCAAAAATTGTGCCCAAACGTGGTCATCAGTAAATATTACTACTGTATAACACTGTGAAGCTTTATCAAAACCAATTTTATCCACAATGGAAGATAAGTTGTCTTGAATTAAAAAAAAACGCAGGTAGAATCAGGTTCTACCGTTGTCAAAAACGTTAATTACCTGACCATCTAAGATAACAGTCACACACCAAACAGACAATGGTTGTTAAAAGAGGACTGCTGAAGAAGTGTACAAGATGAGACTAAACTCATAACAATGTTTTATGTGCAGTATCCTGGAATTGTCAGTGGGTTACATGGAAGATAGGCTTATGTACGATATGTTGTTCCAGCAACAGCAGCAACTAGTCAGGTAGATGGAAATCATTGGCATTGTAACAGCAAGTATCAGCAGAGTGGCTTCACCTATATATATATATATATTCCTTACATCTGTAGTGATCAACTCTATCAAACGTGTAAGTAGTGTTAAGAGACTGACATCTAATTACTCACCAGTCATCTGAAGGCCTTAGTTCCACTGACGATTTTACTCTTCTATCAACAAACACACACACACATACAGCCATGGTATCTGATATAATGGAGGAACTGATCGATAACGCCCGCAGCACGTGGTAAAGTCGATTTATTGACACTCCAGAAATCAATATCAGATACTACAAGGCGAATCTCACAGACAGCAGCTGCGAGAATCATCACGAAACGTCTGCCCAGAATCACAAAACAAACAAGCAAAACACCTTAATTTTTTAATTTAATTTAATTTTAATTTTTTAATTTTATCATAGATTGACTCCACACAGTATTTTTGATACAAGTATGGAATTTTCAGCATGTGACATCGGTAGCCCAAATTTTGCAGGCCGACCATTGATATCGGGTGTGCGTCGGCCGGGGATCGAACCCCGAACCATGTGCATGGTCGGCGAGCGTCCTAACCGCTATGCACAGAGGGAGATTGAGAGTGAGGGAGTTACAAATTCCAGCTAGCATTGAGTTCGGGGTGAACTGCATATATTTTGAGGGAGATTTCAGCCAGACTTGAGAAACTTTGGGTAAGACTGGAGATGATTATGTACTGTCCCACGTTCTGCAATCCGCCCGAGCATTTTGCCCCGAAAATTCTGCAGGGCACCCGAAGATAATGCTAGCTAGCTAGGATCAGTGCGTAGACGCAATGATTTGGAGAGCCAGAGTAGAGTAGAAAGTGACGACCTCCAGGATGAACCGACCGACTGTGACACACCTCAGATCTGATTGATATGCAGGCGCCAATGAATCAGGAGCTGTCAGTGGGACTGTGTCACGTGGACTGGTGATGAGCAAAACAGTGAGTAGTCAGTGAGTGAGTGAGTGACGTCGTCCTAGCTGGCTAGGTCAGTCGACTGACTTGTTGCACTTGATGAGTGAAGTTGCATTGATTCAATTCAACAGACCGACCGGTGGGGACAGCAGACACCGTTGACACATGGCCGGTCGGCCGGCCGGCCAGACAGGCAAGTAGATTGACTGACTGACTGTCAAGCACTAAAAGCCTCACGAGCCTGCCAGGATTCGAACCTGGAATACGGTTTGTTTCGGAGACCAACCACTCCATTTGTCACCCGTCCTTGGACTCTTTCTAAGGGTTTGGCGTTTCTTGACAATCAATATCGGTAAAGAGTATCATCATTCTTCCCAAGCATGCCAGGTAGAACATGGCATCCTGGCAACAACTATCCATAACACTCTACTCTCTGTCACTACTTCTAAATGATTCTATGACCGCTGACCGGTTTACATTTCCCTTTCACATAATATTCCGAATGCTGTTTATGGATGTCCAAACCACTGACTCTCATTTGCGTTTCACATATGTATGCCCGTTGTGAATCTGTGCCTCACCCTCCGGTACCCTCATATGAGGAACCATGTAAATTCATTTGACGTATGGATAAATTCCTTGTCCTAGGCAAAATAGGCCGCGAAGACTCTTTTAGTACCTACCGTCTAAAACCTGCCTACTTGGAAGGCAATCCCATGAGCCTCTAACGAAGCATTCCAAATAATACACGGCTGACTGATTGCCTGTTAGTCCTCGAAGAAATCACTAGCACTGCGAAGGCACCCGAACCTTCTATCAGAAATCCCATAGAAAACGAGTTCTGTACGAATCTTGAGATTCCCAGAACACCTTTACACTTATCTCCCATAAAAAGATGATGCGATCCACCCAAATTACCGCGCTTGTGGTACATTTTCTGATTGCTTCCCGCAACTTAAGTCACACATTACATCAACTAAAAAAACTTTATTTTTTTCGATGTTCTATTTTTCGTATTATATAACTTTGTGGTAGAGGTTTACCATTCATGAAATGTAATTTTTGATGAATTTTCCTTGACAACGTTCTTTGCATTCTTGTTTTCTTTACCAGGTGCGATGGGCACTGGACAAGAAGGAAACAAAGTACGAAATCCAACGGACAAGCATCAGCGAAGTGATGTACAGGCACCCAATAAGCATAGGTGGACGACCAGTAGGCAATCCATTAAGCCGATCGGAAAAGTCATACTGATGTTAACACCATTGGGTTTTTACTTCAGCCTGGTTTCCTCTTAGTTTCCTAGCAACCCCACTAGGGGGGAGTGAGCTGAAGCGGTAGGTAATTTTTCAGAATCATTGACCGAGGCATTCATCAATGAACATTGGATGCTGCACCTCACTATTTGAGTCGATTTTTTTAGCTGAAGGCTTACAGCCAAGCATCCATGCCATTCGGCACTCCATGGTGTTACGTTCGTTCTTGCACGATCCCTAGCTCGTTAAACAGTTATCTTGCACTTCAACTTAGTTCCGAAACTTGCTTCGTAATTTGGACGGGCAATTCTGATGTTTTGCTTCGCCCTTGGTCTGCGCTGAAAGAATACTGTAGAAGTTGTGGGTATTCGCCAATTTGTTCGTACATATCGTGCTATACGTGAACGTCAACACCCTCAGCCTCTAAACTAGCAACAAACCTCTTTCCAATCTAAACAAGATGCCATGAACACTAATGGGAAATCTCATGAAGGGCCTTGCTTTATTCTGCAGTATTATTATTATATTATTGTATCCTTTAATTCCTACAGGAACAAAGGGCTTCAGCCGTGCGTCTCCGTTGCGTTCGGTTCTCTGCTACAGTCTTCACCTAACTTCAAGTCTGCCCACACGTTTTCAACTCCTCTTCACATGACCTCCTCCAAGTCACCCTCGCACTGACGACCAACTCGCCACTTCCCTTTCGGGTTCCACTCGAGCTATGGCTTATCTAGTGATGTCACTTGATTCATTGTTTCCTCAGAGTATAGCCAATCCATCTCCATTTCTTCCTGCTTATTTGTTGCACAATCGGTTCGTGGTTGGTTCGCTCATTGCCAGAGATCTCTGTTGCTGATCTTTCCTGGCCGGCCATCTGATCTTGAGTATTGAGCGAAGACAACTGTTAATGAAGGTCTGTAGTTTGTTTGAGATGCTCTTTATGACGCACTGGCCAAGTCTCTGATCAGTATAGTGAGTAGCACTGACTTCACATTGGAGTTGAAAATCCGGATCTTATTTTTCATGCTGAGTGTTGCTGACCTCCACACACACTTGAGAGTAGTGAAAGCTTGCCTTGCTTTTTCGATTCTTGCTTTGATATCCTCGTCAGTTCCGTCTGCCTGTAGTTGAAACGATGCTTCCGAGGTAGGTAAAGGAGGCTGTTTCTTTCAGGTTCCTCCCATTTATGCTGATCGCTGACTGTTGTTGTTGCTGCTGGTGGTGGCGTTGCCCAGGAATTTTCATCACCTCTGTTTTATCTATGTTCACCTGAAGTCTTATCTTTGATGCTTCTTCTGCCAACTTGTTCCTTTTCGCTTGCATATCTTCCGGTTTGTGGGAAATCAGACATATATTATCGGCGAAGTCCAGATCCTCCAAATATTTTGTGTGTGTCCATTTTATGCCTGTTTCCTCATTACCCACTGTTTGTCGCATTATCCAATCTACTGCAATCATGAAAATCACTGGACATAGTAGGCAGCCTTGTCTTACTCCCGTCTTCACTTCGAAGGATTCCGTAAGTTTCCTGTTGTGGATTACTTGGCATGCAGCACCGTCGTATAGCTGTTGGATGAGATGTATTACTGTCGGTGGCACCCCGTAGTAGCGAAGTAGTTTCCAAATCACCTCTCGATCGACGCTGTCAAAGGCCTTTTCAAAGTCGATGAAGTTGAGATAGAGAGGTGACTGCCATCCCAGGCTTTGTTCAATGATGATCCGTATTGTGGCGATTTGATCAATACATGACTTCTTTTTCCTGAATCCAGCCTGTTCTGGTCGAAGTTTTTCATCCAGGGCATGTTTGATTCTCTCCAGGATGATGCGGCTTATTATTTTGCTTGGGATGGACAGGAGCATAATTCCGCGCCAGTTCTTGCATTGACTTAAGTCTCCTTTCTTTGGTAGTTTGAATAAGTATCCTTTCTTCCAATCCTCGGGTACTTTGCCTTATTTCGACACCTCCAGTAGTGGCGTCATCAAGTCCTCCGTTGTCTCTGGGTCCGTTTTCAATGCTTCAGCTGGGATTCGATCTGGTCCTGCTGCTTTTCCAGCTTTTAGCATCTTGATTGCCTTCAGGACTTCTGATTTCGTCGGGGGGTTGGTGTTCACTGGTAGCTCTGTCTCCGTTGTTGGTATTGTTGGGCGCGTTGTAGGTGGTGGTCGATTTAGGAGTCTTTTGAAGTGTTCAGCCCAGTATTTCCTTTGCTCCACTTCTTTGTTGAGTGACTTTCCATTGTCATCCTTCACCGGCTTGATTTGTGTCAAACGTTTGCCCGATAGGTGTGTAGTAGTTTGGTAGAGTATTGCGAGGTCTCCTTTGCCTGCAGCTTATTCTGCCTCACTTGCCATGGTTTCATAGTACTTTCTTTTGTCTTCCCTGACACTCTTCTTTACTCTTTTGTTCAGTGTATTGTAGCTTGCATTCAACTCCTGTTTTGTTGCTCGTCGGTGAACTGGAGAATCTTTTGTTTCACCATCCCTCTCTCTTCTCTTAGTCTCCAAGTGTCCGTAGTGAGCCACTGTTTGTCCTGTCTCTTCTTTTTTCCTAGAACTTCCATGCAGGTTTGACTCCACACTGTCTTCAAGTTGTTCCAGTGCTTTTCGACGCTGACCTCTTCGCCAGTGTTGATTTGTGTCTCGGCTTTGTCTTTTATACTTGCAGTGAAGATGTCCTTTGTGTTCTGGTCCTTCAGTTTTTGAGTGTTGAACTTGGCTTGTGGTCTATCTGCAGCTCCTGATTCTCTGAAAGCTTTTAATTTGATTTGGATTGTCCCTTGTACGAGATAGTGGTCTGAGCTTATTCTGCAGTGATTAACCCTAATTAACCCCAGTGATAACCCTATGGACGTTTAGAGCAACTTTTCCATACCAGTGAAATTTTGAGCAGAGACGAATTATCTGCACTAACACCATTCCTTTCCTCGGACGGATGTTCACTAAACTCAATATGCTGAATAACGGAATCGCCGATAATTTATTCTAGTGGTTTAACAGTATAGACCAGAAGGGCTGTAATTCACGCCAGAATTCTAGGTAAGGTTTTGTGGATCACACTTGTAGTTGCATTCTTTCAGTCTCTTAAGGACTCAGATTAGCTAGAATATATACTGAAATCACCAACAACTGCTCAACTATGGCCTCAATCAATGTCTACAATATTTGTGGATGGATTTCAATTGGACCAACGCACTCTTGCGGATTAACCTTTGGCAGAAGTCTAGAATGGTTTTATCCCTATTGTTTATTGGTCTGACTTCAAGACCATCCTCTTAAAATCTGCTATGTGTGAGCTACCATTCTTCGACAACATTTCACTTGCACAGATTCCAGATCACTTCCAAATGGCTACAACTTGGAAAATCTGCCTTGCTCATGTCCTTTGATAATTATGTTCACCACCATGTGTCTCAGTCCGCATGTATAAACAAGTTGATCATTGACAGTACAATGGATGAGATTCAAGTGAACTGATGGAATTCTTTGATCGCCTACATTACTCCTCTGTCAGAATCAGCTCTAGTTCCTTTGGTTCAGCGTTAGAAGTTGCTGCGAGTAGAGGGATCTTGTGGAACTTGAAACATTTGTTGCTCGTTGGGTATCTTAAGCCGAAAGCAGAAAAACAGAAACTGGTAAAGGGGAAGAGTTTATATTTGGTAGGAAAGTAGCGGTACTAAAAGTGTGACAGAACAATCGGTTCAGAGTTTGGTAGACGTAGTGAATAGGTAGGCTACTATAATTTCGTGACATCTAGGCACGCAAAATATCCTCGGTATGGAACGTGATTAACAGCACATGGACATGTCGACAACTAGTGGAAATATATTATTATTTAGACAGCGTATGAGCATGAGTGTTTCCGGAGTGGATTGAATTCCCAACTCGTGTTCGAAGGGAGAAAAGAAATTTTAGCATCCTATGCAGACACTGTTGCATAGAAACGTTAGTTGGATGAAAAAGGGACATGAGCGTAACTAAGAGAGATGAACTCCAAACTCAGCGTCCAGTGATACCACTTAGTGAACTTACACAAAGTAACTATTTGGTGATGTTGAGCACCAAATGTTGGTAGATTAGTGGCAATATGCACAGTGCTGGTTATTCTGTGTATCTGCGAGGGGAATTATATGTGTGTACCTGTAGTGCACAGTGGTAACTACGAGATGATAAACTGGCCTGGTTGACTTCTCGGTTAGCCTCTGAGACTGATGTTCCGCCACCGTATGGGTAGAAAGGTGAATATAATCATTTCGACTGGCGAGGCTGTAGAAAAGACAAAAGACTTCTGATATACCTACAAAAAATACCGAAGATCACAATGGTTGGCTCGGCACTATGCAAGTGCCATACCACTAGCATGATCAATCAGGCAATTAAAATGTATTTCTTGCATACATCAAAGATTCAGATACAGTTTGACAAACCAGGAACGACTTCGTTAGCTATGAGGAACGCAGAAGTAACCGCTTAGTAAAAGTTGTTTACGGACACGGATGACATCTCATTAACTTAGAAACATTAAAAAGATATCGGGGACAGGTGATGAATCATTCCTATTACATGTATTTGCAGTTGATTCGATAAACAAAGCTTCTGTTATCAATCTCTCCCTATACCCTGTGACATTAGATTTTAAAACTGTCATCCTATCCCATCCTATTGTTTTAAAATCTAATGTCACAGGGTATAGGGAGAGATTGATAACAGAAGCTTTGTTTATCGAATCAACTGCAAATACATGTAATAGGAATGATTCATCACCTGTCCCCGATATCTGGAAAATTCTACTCCCCCTACGACAAATAGGAGAAAACAAAGAAAGCTATAAAACTCAAGTGTCAAAGTCGTGTGATCACAATTGATATGATTATGAACAATAAATTTTGTTCGAAACGTCATCCAGTAAATAATACTGTTTCACTGTGTGATATACCTAATAAACAAACTAATATGGAATTACTTACTACCACAGTGCCCAAGTTTTACACATATATTAAAAAGATCTTATGCGGCATGTTTCATCACTGTGATCTAACTTGGTTTCTTTAAGTCAATGCTCTAATTAGTCACAGGTACATGAATGCCAACACACCTTTCCACGTTAGCATGTTGCGATAAATTATCCATGAGTATTACTTGCTATGATTTAGATAATTAATCTCTCAGAAAATATACTGACATCGGTTCTTTCTTCGTTCAAAGTGGATACGGCAACAGGAGAAAAAAGGGCAAAGTTCAACAATTGCGCCCCAAGGGATGTGAACGCACGAATGACCTTCAGCCGACCAATTGCAAAAATAAGTGACTTTTGCACAAAAATGAAGTATATTTACAATAATATGCATGAAAACACATCAAACAGAGTATCTTTATCTAACATGACCTAAAAATACGTCCCAGTTATAATAAGGAGTATCAGTTTTTAGGTGAGACTAGTTTCTGTACATTTATTCACCAGGGTGAACTACAGATGCTCTGCTTTTGCGAATTGTTTATCTCTCTTATCCTGTTGTGCAGTCTTCCCGAAAACCCTCGGTTGAATCACTATGGTTTCCAGTGAGAGGATCGACGGTTACTTACCAGGAAAATGTGGATAAGAAACCAAATTGAAATAAATGACATCAGCCATAAATCCATCCCTAACCGTAACACTAACATTAATCCTAACCCTAATCGCAACCCTTATCCAAACCGTAATTCTAACCCTAATGCTAATTATAACTCTGACCCTAAACCTAAGCCTACTCCTAACTCTAACGAGCTTTTAACACATTGTCCAAACGAGATCTGTGTGAAATTTGCTATTTAGCTGGGGAATAGAGTTGATATTTCAGCTATGATAATGACAGGTGCTGTTAACCAACGACTAGCATGCGTTCAAGGTCATTGGAGCGTTCACATTCCTCGGACGTTATTGTTAAACTTCGCCGGAAATAGATCCGCTTTAAGTGATTTTGAGTTATACCACGAAGTCAACAAGTTTATACGAACTCATCTCAAAGTTTTGGTTATTGGACCTGATCCTGTAAGGGAGGGTCTTTCAAAGCTTGCGTTACTTTTGAATGATAGTAGGCTGCACGTGGTTTGGGGATTTCTAGGATATGTGTAAGTTAAAATTACTCTATATTTACATGGATACTAAAAAATCAAAAAGTCCTACGTCACCTGATCATTTTGTGATTACTAGTGGAAGTGATAATGTTAAATATTTTAATGCTACTTATAATGTTTTATTGCATAGTGACTTCTTCTTAGACGTTTTCTGGACCCTAGGTTAACGTTTATGTCGCATATATTTGTATCTAACGAAGAAACAAGCATGAGTGTATATTTTGCAGTCCACTATGTGTAATTGTCAGTTTATCGCCAAGTGGTCACTTGTTACATTGTTTGACTTAAACTTGTACTCGTAATATTATTAGGCAGTTAAATAATAAAGATCGCAATTTTACGTGTTTTCTGCGTCAGTACATTCTATCATCCTCATGTTATATTTCTTCCTCTACAACTATGTGTATCTCCACCTAGTTAACAATCAGCTATACTTATTTCATTGTACCTGGTAGTACTACATTGTTGTCCCAACCCATCATCCATTGGTTCAGAGTCGAGTGATTACACCAATGGGACACAATCGGGCAGTTTAAATAGTATTAGGTAAGCTGCTACATAAAAGGCTTGGAGTCTATGTCAATCCTTATCTAGTAAATTTTTGTGCTTAACCGAACTCTTCCTGAATGAATCAGTTAAGGTTGCAGACACCACTTCTTCTGGGAGTCGGTTCCAAGAGTTTATGACTTGGTGTGAGAACCAGTACTCCACAGCAATATGGTTTCTCCTTGGCTTTTGAACTCTCCTGCTATGTCCTCTAAGATATTCCGACCTGGTGGGAAGGAAAAGAGGGAACAGATCAGGTCCGTAGTCATTATTTGACATTTTAAACATTGTGATTAAATCTCCTCTCTGCCTACGGTATGATAGGGAAAAGAGGTTTAAATTGTCTAGTCATTCCTCGTATGATAAATTAGTCATGCCGAAAATCATACATGTTGTGTCATCGTCCGTTGTATCTTTTTCTGTACCTTTATGTACTATATAGTGTTGCCACTTGAACTGCGGCGCTTTTGTGTGAAGTTGTACGTTGAATATTCAGTCAATCTCTGATATTCTAAAGTTGTGTGAATGGTTGATTAAATTATACCCCGTCCATTTATTAGCTTAAATAAAGAAAATACGAACATATTTGCAGGATAATACGAACTCGTTTTATTTCGTGGATTCTCTCCAACTGCATACATCCTAAACAATATCAATTTTAAGTTGTAAAATGATGTCTGAACATACTTTTCTCACAGTGATTTCAACTTATAGACAGAAAGTATAGGCAACATAATTCCAAAATGGAATTATTCTCTACCACAGTGCCTAAGTTCCATTCTCATATCAATGATGTTAGTAGACAAATTATACAGTGTTAAAAGAGTAACTGTGCGTCGGTGGCATAGCGGTTAGGACGCTCGCCGACCATGCACATGGTCCGGGGTTCGATCCCCGGCCGACGCACTCCTTTACCTCGCTTAGCCAGAAATAATGCTGGTGAAGAGGGAAGGTTGGGCATGAGGCTAGCAACCCCATCCTGTAAAAACAAACACCACTGCTACAGAAACTTCAAGCCACTAGCTTGAAGCCCTATGTTCCACTGGGGAATGTGAAGGAAAAAAAAGAGTAACTATTGATAAAATAATTAGACGGAGAGGAGAGCAGAGTTGGGATTTCGCTTGGATACATGGATGGACTAGGGGTTGGAGATGAATAGTAAGGTAAAATTTTAAGGTAGATAAAATAATGTAATTTAGTGGATTTGGGAACTTAATAGTGAGTGAAAATAAAAGTCTAAATTAAGTGGAACGTTATGCAGCAGTACGAAAGCACATGAACAAAACAATTACAGTCCTCGGAACGGTAAAAGCCAATGGTTGGAAACAATTGGTGATATGGCTCAAAATCGTTCTCAATGGCCGATGCAGACGCATCCACTCCTTGTGACTTATGATTTCCAATGAAACTGTTTTGTTCTTCATTATTACTATACCTTTGTCTCACACCTCTGTTTACTGTCTCTATTATGCATTTCTCCTACTTTCTTCTCATGCTTTGTGTGCTACATGGAGTGTGGCGGCTTGAACTGCCGCACATATGTGCAAAGTTCTATATCGAAAACAGACAGACAGAAGGTGGGTCGAAGCGTTTTGACAGCAATATCTTCCGTGAAACGAAGTAACGATCGTTTTATTTGAGTATTGATTATTTTAAAAGCCTGAATAATTTTTACTATATGTCCCGTGTTGTCAGTTAGGTGTTTGACAGTTGCCAAATTTTGTGCCAACCACCTGGCTAGTTTATGGACACACTCTGAGGAGATCAATGAATGCCATCACGCACAGCGCAGGTCTTTGAGTGGCACCCAAATGGGAAGTGATGAGTTGGGTGTTAATCCGAGGGTGTCATGGAGGGGATAAAAATTATGAGGGATAATGCAGACAATTGAAAAATACTTCAGCTAACAGGGTGAAATGGATATGTGCTGCTGAGGCCCCCATATTCCACTTGAAACCCAAGGACGGTCACTAATCCGAATCTTTCACCTTCATCATCATCATAAGTAGAGTTGCCTTTCAACATAGCACTTTCTTGAAGAGACTCATTATTATTTATAACATATATCATCAAGTTATATTACAAGAAGATGCACCAGTTACAGAACCACTGAAAACCACGGTGTACTGGACAACTACTTCGTGTTAGTTTAGGAATTTTGGCAGCGAAATGACCCTGAACCAATTAGTCAAATAGCTCAACATTACAAAACGATGCTTTTCGTTGTAAGTTTCACCCTGACTTTGGGTTAGGGCTATAGTTAGGGTATGATTAAGTTTAGACTAGGGTAAGGGTGAAGCCCAGAGTTAGGGTTAGGGTTGGCCACCCCTCCGCACACCCCTCGAAATGCTCCCATATAACCGGGCGTCTTACATAGCCTCTCCTGAGGGAGTCCTACTCACCGCCTTCACGTGGCGGAGGTGTTTTTCACCAAAGTGAGAGGGCGAAAGCGGATGCCCGGCGCTCTTCACCGGGTTGACTGTCCATTGGATGACAGTCTAGAGGAGATGGCTAAACCCTGATTCCAAACCTCCAACCTCTACCACTTCACTTCCTATTTCTAACAGGAAGTGAAGTGGTAGAACACGTTGACCGCTTCAATTACTTGGGAAGTACCATCAGCCCCAACGGGTTGATCTCCGACGAAATTTCAGCACGAATACAGAGGGCTAGGTTCACATTCGCCAGTTTTCGCCGTCTCTGGCGTAGACGCGATATCCGACTATCGACCAAAGGGCGTGTGTACTGCTCCGTCCTCCTTTATGGCTGTGAGACCTGGCCATTGAGAGCAGACGACATGAAAAGATTAGCTGTCATTGATCATAGGTATCTGCGTTCTATTTCCCGCGTGAAGTGGTATAATAAGTTGAGCAATATTGAGGTTAGGCGTCGGTTGAGTGCTAGGTAAGGAGGGGAAATCATTCGACGAGACTGTGAAATTACTTCGACTGAGATGGTTAGGACATGTGCTACGTATGCCTAGTCATCGCCTTCCTCGACGGGCAATGTTAGCTGATATAGGGCCAGGCTGGAAAAGAGCTAGCGGCGGTCAAACGAAAACATGGCACCAATCAATGAAATCCACAACAGTTAATCTAAGCCACGTAGGAAGATGTAGACTTCCTGGTTGGGGCCCTCGGGATGGTAAAAACCAATGATTGGAAACAATTGGTGATATGGCTCAAAATCGTTCTCAATGGCCGATGCAGACGCATCCACTCCTTGTGACTTATGATTTCCACTTAAACTGTTTTGTTCTTCGTTATTACTATTCCTTTGTCTCACACCTCTGTTTACTGTCTCTATTATGCATTTCTTCTACTTCCTTCTCTTGCTTTGCGTGCTACTTAGATTGTGGCGACTTGAACTGCCGCACATATGTGCAAAATTCTATGTCGAAAACCGACCGACCGACCAAACCTCCAACGACTGGCGTATGAAGCTCACTGGAGCTCACCGGCAAACATATGGACAAAGGGCTTGTTGGATGTCCTGGATGTCTGGCCCCATTTAAAAAGGCGTATGAACCGAACTCCGGTCACCGGCTGCCAATGGATAGTGGACTCCCTACTCCACTCCTACTGCCTTGTAGGTCACACTTGGTTGTGTAAAGGCTAGAGCTGCACTCTCAAACAAAAGGCCGGGCGATTCTGGGGACATCACTCGTACCAAATTCCCATGAAACTTCATGAACTCTCTTACAAACGATGTCGCAGGGGTGGACAGCTGAAAACATGGCTTGGTACAGTCAAGGCTGATATGGAGTACCTGGGGCTACAAACCATCTACGGACTCTCTCTGTGGAACAAGAATTGGATAACCCTGTCGCAAAACCTTGCATCAGATCGCCGCGCCTGGGCAGCGATGATTCGAGATGTTCATGAAGCCGGCTCATCCTCCCGTAGGAGACAGCCGAAGTAAAGTAAGTAAGGGTGAAGCCTGCAACAAAAACTGTGGACAACATCCATTTCATCAGTTTCAACGGGTTTGTCGCTGACGAATTCTCAGCATGGATACAGAAGGCTTGTTTAGCATATGCCAACTTATTCCATCTCTGGCTTATTAGACGTAATATCTGGTTGGCTATAGATCAAACGAAGTGTGTACTGCTCAACACCAATTCACTGCGTCCTCCTTTGTGACTGTGAGCAAGACATGGCCATTGAAAGTGGAAGATACGAAAAGACTGGCGAGCTGTCTTTGATCATAAGTGTCTGCGTTCTCTCTACATACCGTGTTAGATGGTATGATAGGGTGAGAAATACTGAGGTTAAGCATATGTCAAGTGTTGGGTAAGGAGGGAAGAGAAATCACTCGATGACGTTATGAAGTTACACTGATTGGGATGGTTAGGATATGTGTTACGGCTGTGTACGGATTGCCTTCCCCGACAGGCAATGTTAGCTGTTGACAAAGGATCCATCAAGTTGGTAAAGAGCTAATGGTGGTCAAATTTTAAAAAAATGGCTTCATCAATCAATGAAATCCACAACAGTTAGTTTAAGCTAGCCAGCCACTTAGGAAGATGTATGTTGGATGCTTGGTTGGGGTCCTTGGGATGGTAAAAACCAATGAAGACTAGAGACAACTGGTGATATGGCTGACTCAGATGCATTCACTCTTTGTGATTTATAATACCCAGTAGAATTCTATTGTTCTTCCATATTACTGCTCTTGTCGCCTAACATCTCTGTTTATAATCTCGCTGTCTCTTTTGAATCTCTCTTCTCTTGCTTTGTGTGCTGTATGGAGGGAGTGTGACCACTCGAAATGGTGCACATCTGTGCAAAGTTCTAAAATGTTGAATGTTGCGGTTATCATCATCAGGATATATTCATCATAAAGTCAATCATTCATCAGGATCAGAGGGTCCTAAAATTGGCAGTCATAAAAATTTTAACCAAAGGATTTCGAGCCTATTGAAAAAACTTACTAGTACAATCTACATCTATAGCCACTTCTATTAAAAATTGGGACCTGTTATTACAGCCTATTAGATGCATATACACTGTATAGACCATTTTTATTATGTATATGTGTTGTTATTATTATTTCCTTGGTTTCCGAGTGGAACATAGGGCTTCAACAACACATCTCCACTTTCTTCTATTTTCTACCGTCCTCTTCTGCTGGCTAGTCACACGACTGGCCGTAATCTGTTATCTCCTCCTTCCAACACACGATCTCCTCCATGTCATCCTCGCACCGACAACCCACTCGTTGCTTCCCACGGGGATTCCACTCAAGCGATGACCTGCGTTGCTCGCGATGTCACTCGATGGCCTCCTCAACGTATGCCTGGTCCATTTCCTCTTAGGTATTTGTTGAGCGATCGGCTCTCGGTTGGTTGGTTTGTTTCCTAGCCAGCCAGAGTTTCTTGTTGCTAATTCTTCCTGGTCATATCTATTCCATCTGCTCTCATAGATTCCCAGAACTTCTATTCCCTATCTTCTCATTTCTTTGGTTACCTAGGCAGCCTTCCCAATTATCCTCGTACATCTGACGTATATTCCACGCCCCCATTCTTATTCTTGCTTTTATGGAGAGAAGACACATCGGCTGGCTGACTGACTGGCTTTCACCAGCTCGCTTTGTCATTTCACCTCTCCGATTCGAGCGAAAAATAAGTGGTTTTTTTTACAGTTTTTGTATTTTTTAAAATACCTTTCTTGTCCGTTGAAGTTTCTGTAGCAGTTTGATAATTTTTTTGGGGGGGGGGTAGAGTCGCTAGCCCCATACCCAACCCTCCCTCTTTACTCGGACTTGAGACCCGCTAGAAAACTAGCGAACTAGTATGTTTTTCACCCTAAAGAATATAATTGGTTAGTTCAAGGTCATTTGGCTGTGGTACCTATTCTTTATTATTGTTGGAATCTTCAGCAGTACTCATCTACGGTCCATCAGGGATCGAATCCTTTATCTTCAAATCAAGATGCCGGTCTACTGATCTTTCAGCTAGTCGGACAGAAACTAATAGGTTATAAATTTTTCAAACTTCACGGTACATAGGTGCTTACGCCATGTCGTTGACGAGCAGTAACTGATAGGGTCATGAATGCACATACTGCTGAAGAGTTCAATATTGTGGGTGAAACAACTGTCCATTAATTTTCAAGTATTGGTTTTATAGGGATTTTGTTTGATTGGATGGAGAATTTCATCTAGATGAGCTGAAATCAGTTAGAGAACCATTGGAAAACCAGCCCCGGAGTACTGGACAGCTGTTTCATCCTAGTTTGGGACTTCTCATCAGTACGTACCCACCGGGGGAGGCGAACCTAGGACCTTCTGGTTACAAGCCACTCACTGGAGCCTGATCCAATGGCCAGTCCATGAATTCTAACTTCTGGCAATTCATGACATAGCGCAACCATTTCGCGCAATGTCTTCTTCTCCGATGAGTTACCTCCTGCCTCCTATTGTTTGTTTTCATTGCTTTTCATTTTCTTATCAAATTTTTGTTATATTCTAATATTTTTAGAAGAAGAAAAAGAAGAAGAACAAAAACAAGAAAGTTGCCAAGTAATTATGCTTGAAAGACATTCAAATCCACCAGTTGGCCTGGAACGTGTTCATCGATATTTTTGTTATGTTTGTGGTACTCTATTACCGCATAAACTAGAAGCGAATGATTCTTTAATTTGTCGAAAATGTAAAACATCGACATTTATGCGTTGGTTTAACAATATAGAGGCAAGTTTTAATACAGAGAGTAAATCAAAAAATAACACAGTTAACGGGATCGATGTCCGTAATGATGGCGATGCCGAGGAATCAACGTGTTTATTTTTTCCATCAATGATAAAAGGGGCTAAAAAAATTCTCAAATCTGAAATTGCCTTAAAACAAGCTTTAGAAGCACAACAATTTGAAAATGACACACCTCAGGCGGCGACAACCACATTTGATGGGCCAAGTATACGTAAAGAATGCGCTTATTGTGGTAATGACAGGATGACTTATGTAACATTACAAACTCGTTCAGCAGATGAAGGACAAACGGTTATTTATACTTGTACACAATGTGCTAAAAAAGAGATTGAAAATACATGAATTGTATATAAATATGTATGTTATTGACTCATTTAGTCCCCAGAAGAGGAACATAGAGCTTCAGCTGGACGCACATCTCCATTATTATTATTATTATTGTTTCCTTTAACTCTTAGAGGAACATAGGGCTTCAGCCGTGCACGTCTCCATTGCGTTCGGTTCTCTGCTAGAGTCTTCACCTGGCTCCAAGTCTGCCTACACTTTTTCATCTCCTCTTCACATGACCTCATCCAAGTCACCCACCCTCGCACTGACGACCAACTCGCCGTTTCCCTTTCGCGTTCCACTCGAGCAATGGCTTGTCTAGTGATGTCACTTGATGCATTGTTTTCTGAGAGTATGGCCAATCCATCTCCATTTCTTCCTGCAGATTTGTTGCACAATCGATTCCTGCTGTGTTGGTTCGCTCATTGCCAGAGATCTCTGTTGCTGATCTTTTCTGGCTGGCCATCTGATTTCGAGTATTGAGCGAAGACAACTGTTAATGAAGGTCTGTAGTTTGTTTGAGATGCTCTTTATGACGCGCAGTGCAAGTCTCTGATCCGTATAGTAGCACTAACTGATTTCACATTGGAGTTGAAAATCCGAATCTTATTTGTCATGCTGAGTGCTGTTGACCCACACACAGACTTGACAGTAGTGAAAGCTAGTCTTGCTTTCCCGATCCTCACTGTTTTGATATCCTCGTCAGTTCCGCCTGTAGTTGAAATGATGCTTCCCAGGTAGGTTGGTAGGTAAAGGTGGTTGCTTCTTTCAGGTTCCTTCCATTTATGCTGATTGTTGTCTGTTGTTGCTGTTGGTTGTGTTGCCCAGGAATCTTCATCACCTCTGTTTTCTCTATGTTCACCTGAGGTCCTATCTTCTCTGGATGCTTCTTCTTCTATCGCCAACTTGTTGCTTTTCGCTTACATATCTTCCAGTTTGTGGGAAATCAGACATATATCATCAGCAAAGTCTAGATCCTCCAAGTTTTTTTGTGTGAGTCCATTTTATGCCTGTTTCCTCGTTTCCCGGCCCGCTGTTTGTCGCATTATCCAGTCTACTGGAATCAGGAAAATCATTGGCGATAGTAGGCAGCCTTGTCTAACTCCTGTCCTCATTTCGAAGGATTCCGTTCGCTGTTCTCCGACAACATTTTCATCCAGCTTCACGTCTGTCCACATGCTTTCTTCTTCGGTTTACATCAACCTCCTCCACCTCTTCCTCCATGTCACTCTCGCACTGACCACCAACTAGCTCACCACTTACCATTCCATTTTCCACTCGAGCTATGGCCTGATTCGTTCTTTTCTGGTCATCTGATTTTTGCAAAAACGTTTGGTGTATATGTCATGGAAAATTCTCACTGGGATATTTGGAAAATCAAAACAAGTGATTCACTGAAGAGACTCTTTCCAACAAGAGAATTTATTATTAAGCAGTACAATCGTGTGTATATATATGGTTTTCCTTAAGAAATTATATGCAGTGAGGGAATCGAATCATAGGTGTGAATACATTAAAAATTATAATAATAATAATAGTAGCATAGCGACAGAAGACAAGGGCCAGGCAACAGATCGTTTATTAAGGAAAATCAACACATGTTTATAGATTTTAATGTAGATTATTGTTAGTATAAAATGCAATCTTTCGATTGGTTGCTTCTCACAGAAAGTTAACCTTGCATCTCTTTGTGGCTGTGTCAGATCATCCATATGCTAACTGTATCCGCCTACGCAAAGCCTTTGTTCTCCCTCATTTTCTCACCACCAATATTGGGGACATAAACATTGACGTCAATTACACTGTCTACCAACTTTGGCTAGCAGTCAGCTCTCACCACAATAGCAGTGTAGCGATAGAAGACAAGGGTCAGGCAACAGATCGTTTATTGAGAAAATCAACAGATATTTTTTATGTACATTATTATTCGTCTTCTGACTGGTTCTCTTCTTGCTGAAGTTTATTCTGTCATCTCTTTGTGACCCCATTTCTTAGAAAGTCAGGCTATACATATGTATCTGCGAATCGTACTTGCACACGTTAGGTCTGTTGTGATTGGTTGTTGAGTTCCTGAAGGTTAAGCTTTTTTATTGTTTTTTCTCATGACTCCGGTTCAGGACGTTACATTGATGTCAATTGTTGTTTACAATTTTGGCTTGCAGACAGCTCTCACCACAGTAGTAGTAGTAGTATGAAGTGCAATTCAACTTTGAGTGTTTGTGATTATAATCATGGTTTATTGTGAAATGATAAAACATTTAATGTCATATGTATATAGAACAATTCATAGGATGTCTAGAGCTAGGCATATTGGTCGTTCGACTCGAGCTTTGTCCAAGAGGGTGCAAGAACACTACCTTGCATGGTTACGAAGAGGTGGAAGTGGAGCTATAAGAACCACGATCATTGAATATCTGGTCGACACTGGTTACCCTATCTTTACAGCCTCCGTCTTTAAAGTTATCCTCAAGGTGAGAAACAATTTGCCCAAATCACTAGGTATCCGACTCATCTGTATTGCTGAAGCCTTGGCTATCGAAACAGAAAAGCCATATCTCTCTGTATACAGAAAGTTTGTTCAACTCCTCCAACTTTCATGGTCTTAATCCCTCTATGCTAAAGTATGATAATCCCCAATCATATTTTGGCTCTACTTATTTTTCCGTTTTCTTTATTCAATTTGGTATACTCTTCCTTTATTACGTCAATTGTGTTACTATTATTGTTCTCACTTTGAATTGTTCGCGGTATTATCCCACTTGTCATTCTAAATCAATTTTGTTTTGGAACGTTGAATCCTATTGTTTTCGAACGCATAAAGGTTTGACTAAGGCTCCCACAAACTTTGGAATACGCCCTTCCTCAAACACGTTTTGTAGATAGGTTTAAAAGACGTGTGGAAACATCAATTTTATGTCCTGTCTCTATAATATATTTCCACACAGAAGAGCCAGGTATCCTGTTGTCGCGTATTAATGGGTTTTGGGATTCAGTTTGCTTCTGAAGCCACTTAGGAATATGCTCTGAAGCCAGTCCTTACTTTCAGAGATCGATGAGTCCTCTCTATATATGTGTGGCCACACGTACATTCGAATTGGGAGGTGACATCATTTTTCGCATGTTCAAAGGGCTTAGATGGATGGATATATCGGCTTCACATTCTCAATTATTATGATATTAGCTGTATAAAAAGTCTCTTTAAACACAGCAGCGTTCGGTCTTTGTGTAGTTGTCAGTCATTTAATTTAGAATGTTTTGAATGACATTTTAGAAAACCACTGTATCGTAAGATAAACTTGGCGCACTCTTAAGTATGATTGAAATCCCCACAAGTTCAGTCAAATTAGCCGATGATGGCAATATAATATATTTGAGTTTAAGCTTGATTGGGTGAAGAAAAATATGCCGAATAGGTCTACGGCGATGGTTGTGCCGAAAGCTGTTACTGGCTAGAAATAGGTTGTGATTTCTCTTTGACGTGTGAAAGACGGTCCGTGTTGTTCTCCACCTAATCGAGTTTATTCCGGGCCTAGAAATTCGACGCATACACTGACGTCTCCAGCTACCTCTACGATATCTGTTGTTCACGTATGCTTCAGAAGTTCAGTTCTTTAATAATAGAACTCGTCTGGGTTACCATCTGTTGTTGCATATTTAGCGATAACTTTTCTTTGGCCGGTTACTTCTTTTTCTAGTGTAAACTTCTAGCCTCAGGGTACATAAGTGACTGTTAATAGGAATTCAGTCGAGTAATATGACCCCATCCACCCGGCTAGACCAAATATCAGTGTTCCCAGATAAGTGTACATAAAACTTACTACCCAGCCTTGTAGATGGAGAAGATATTCTTGAAGCACTTCACTAGGATCTTGTATGTAAGTCTTTGAAATGCAACAGAAAGACTTCCCAAGATCATCATCAAATATATCTGTTGTCCTATTTGCATCAGTGTAGAAACATTGCAGATGGTAAGGTTGAATGTGACGTGGTAGAGCACGTTGACCGCTTCACTTACTTGGGAAGTACTATCAGCCCCAACGGCTTGATCTCTGATGAAATCTCAGCACGAATACAGAGGGCTAGTTTCGCATATGCCAGTTTACGCAGTCTCTGGCGTACACATGATATTCGACTATCGACCAAAGGGCGTGTGTATTGCTCAGCAGTTCTCTCCGTTCTCCTTTATGGCTGTGAGACCTGGCCATTGAGAGCAGAAGACATGAAAAGATTAGCTGTGTTCGATCATAGGTGTCTGCGTTCTATCTCCCGCGTGAAGTGGTATAATAAGTTGAGCAATACTGATGTTATGCTATAGTCGAGTGCTAGGTAAGGAGGGGAAATCATTCGACGAGACTGTGAAATTACATCGACTGAGATGGTTAGGACATGTGTTACGTATGCCTAGTCATCGCCTTCCTCAACAAAGGGCATTGTTAGTTGATATAGGGTCAGGCTGGAAAAGAGTTAGCGGCGGTCAAACCAAAACATGGCACCAGTCAATGAAATCTACGACAGTTAGTCTAAGCCAAGTAGAGAGGTGTAGACTTCCTGATTGGGGTCCTCGGGACAGTAAAAACCAATGATTGGAAACAATTGGTGACATGGCTCAAAATCGTTCTCAATGGCGCAGATGCATCCACTCCTTGTGACTTGTGATTTCCAATTAAACTATATTGTTCTTCGTTATTACTATACCTTTGTCTCACACCTCTGTTTACTGTCTCTATTATGCATTTCTTCTCTTGCTCTGTCTGCCACAAGCAGGGAGTGTGGCGACTTGAACTGGCGCACATATGTGCAAAGTTCTATGTCGAAAGCAGGCAGACAAACAGAAGGTTGAATGTGACACATAGTTTGAGAATAGCTGTGTTAGATATTGCATTGGAGGCGAAGTTTCTGATAATAACGAATTAGAAGCTGGAAGTGGTACGGAGAGGTTGAGATTTTAAACAGTAAAGAACGGTTGACGAAGGTGATTGTAAAAATAAAAACGAAATGGTTTATATATATGAGAATAAATGGCGAAATAGTTTGTGACACTGTGTACAGACGACTAAAGTTTTGTATTGATTTTTGTAATAGTTGAGATTCTGCCTGAACTCCCCCCAAACAGAAGCAGGTGACTGTTTTACGGAGTAACTTCCTCAGCCTTTGACTTGGAATCTGATCTATAGAACAGCAGAGCTAAATTCCAATAGTTACCGGTGACTGGTCAGGTTTGTTCTTCTCAGATACTGGAGTTCATATGCACCATAATAATAATCTGCTTTATTCCAAAAACAGCACCACTTATAATACAGAATGGAATTCTCAGCATTTGTCACAATATTGCATCTGATTTACTCAATATATAAATAAAATTAAAACAAAATTAACCAGAGGAATTTGTTCATATTTACGGTATAAAGTCAAAAATATTCCAAGTACAAAATGAGAATAGTAAATATAATAATAATAATAATAACAGTGAATTTGTTTCAAACAGTATTGTCGATTCAGTTCGGAAATTTTAGCATGTTATAGATTATTGGATCTAATGTTCTGTTGATATAGTATAATGGTGAGAGGAAATACAAAATTAACAGTTATAACACAGCTTAAATGATGTTTTCACACTTATGAAAAGATAAATAAACAAAACAAAAAATTGAGAGGATTATGAATATAATAACAATAATAGGTTGATATTGTAAGGGTGGAGGAAATGGTTTATTTAGTAGTGCAAAGAAGGTTAGTTAGTTTATGCCTAACACTGTTTTCATCACATAAAACAATTTGTACCAAATATTGTATAGTCGGATTTTTATACTTAGACGTACGTGCATAAATTCTTCTGAAAAGACTTCTTGTTTTACCTGAGGAGACACAAGGTTGGAGCTGCCGGTAGAGTGGGTGCTCAGAGTCTGACAAAATTCCTTTAGCAAATTTGTTGCATGAAATCAAGTGCCTATCAATGACAATGTCAACGATATGGCCCAATGGGATACCACTCGCCCAGCTGACTGACAGTCTTCAGAGTTCTACGAAGTATGACATAGTCTTTTTTAAGCAATCCAGGAGAGAATAAGGGTGAAGAGTAAAGAAGAATAGGTAAGATACACGAGTTGACAAACTGTCAGAGGAGGAGTGGTTGAGTTATGCCTGAGTGCCTTAACTTCTTAATGTAAAATGTCGGACGAAATATTCTTTTAGAAATCTCTAAGACACGGGAAGACCAGGATAGGTCAGTAGAAAGAATTAATCCAAGATACTTAACCTCAGACCTGATTTCTATATCGCTATCATCAATTTTGCAACGGTCATAGAAACCAGCAGCTTCATTTGACTTTATGAAATGAAAAGTCCGACATTTGGAAGGATTTAGTTTAAGGCCGTTAGACGAAGACCATTCGCTGATTCCTGATAGAAAGCTGTTCATCTTAGTACAGTCAAGCTGGAAGTTAACAGACATTGAAATAGTTAGATCATCGGAATACTTAAAAAAGTTCATTTCATCATCAGAGTGAGGCAAGTCATGCAAGAAGAAAGAAAACAGAAAAGGAGGTAGGACAGCGCCTTGAGGGACACAAGCCTCAGTAAGCAACGAAGTGGACGACTTCCCCTGACATACAGTGTACTGCTTCCTTCCTGAGAAATAAGAATGGAGCCATTTGACAACCCAACAGTCAGTTTGAGTTTCAGCAAGCTTATTTAACAAAATGTCCCTAGATACTGAGTTGAAAGCAGATGTGTAATCTATGAAGGTGCAGCGAACAAACTTAGCCCCCTTGTCTAAGCTGGAAACAATGTTATGGTGCAAGGCTGCAGCTGCATCTAAAGTACTTCTAGTGTGTTTATAGGAGAATTGTTTGGGATCGTTAAAGGCTTTAAGTGAGGGTTGAAGATTAAGTAAGAGTAACTTTTCCATAATGTTTAGAAAACGAAAGGTAATAACAATAGGTCTAAATTTAAAACATGTTCCGGTAGATGACTTAAGTATAGGTACAATTTTAATGTCCTTCCAAACTGCTGGCACGAAATTTCTGAAAAAAGATTCATTAAATATATCCATGAGAGGATAACACAGGATATCTGCACATTTTTTAAGAATAAGGCTATGCAAACCATCTGGACCTAGGCTACAAGAAGCGTTCAGAGACTGGAGACATTTTAGAACATCATTTGGGATTAGCATTTTCTAACTCCCCTAAGGTGGTCGTTTTGTGTCCACAGGTTAGGTGTTAAGCGACGAATATTCTCATTCAACTTTTCACTTTTCTAAATACACCTTCCTTCATGTGATAGTGCTGAATAGGATTTACCTGAAAGTGTCTATAAACGCATGGCTGCATGAGAGAACTTTGAGGTGATGACAACCGGAATTCACATATCTTTGGTCATAACTAACCATTTACGAGGGATAGAGACATATCAACCGAATATCTTCAATAAAATCTCCTGCTAAAACCAATAGGATGAGGGAAATGGAGATAGATAAGACATATTACTGAGAAGACTTTCCAGTGACATTAAAGGCGCCAAAAAGCTCCTTGATTGGAACCCGAATAGGACACAGTGGATTGAGCATGGGTCTTAGGGTGTAAGTGGAGAGGATTGTGTAAGCAGGAGGTGAATTTAATCATAGAAGGAGGGGACATCTGAGACCCTACGTAGTAGGATTCTTAATAAACCAGGAATTAGGGTGGTGGCATTCAAACCTACAAACTCATTCAGATAGGACAAGCTGTGTAGGTTAAAGGACCCTGTAGGTCGATCCAGTTAGACAAAATGATATAATTTACAAAATACCTTGCGATTCCTGTGAGTGTGGTCATCAGCATAGGTCAAACTGTGGTGAGAGCTGTCTGCTAGCCAACACTGTACACAACAATTTACGTCAATGTTTACGTCCCGAATCAGGGTCATGAGAAAAAACAATAACAAAGCTTAACCTTCAGGAACTCAACAATCAATCTCAGCGGAGTTGACGTGTGCAAATACGATTCGCAGATACATATGTATAGCCTGACTTTCTAAGAAATGGGGTCACAAAGAGATGACAGAATAACCTTGAGCAAGAAAACAATCAATCAGAAGAGACTTTTTCCGCTGACAATTATATACATAAAAATCTATAAATATCAGTTGATTTTCTCAATAAACGATCTGTTGCCTGGCCCTTGTCTTCTGTCGTTACAAAACTAATAGATCAAGGATAGTTAGATTGTCAGAATAGAATAATTTAGCTAAGTGTAGAATAACTGACCCCGAGAAGATAAATAATCTAGAAACAAAACTCAGCACTACATTGCACTGCACATATTAACACACAACAACAAAATAGGATGGTACAGAGTCAGAATTCTAAGAAGTAATACAGGTAGGTAGGCAGGTGGCGAGAGGGAGAGGTTGATTACTGAATCCTACCTGGTTCATCGAGTGTACACATGCAACAGAAGTAACTCAACGCAAATCCCAGAGATATGGAAGATATTATTACCACCAGTCAAATCACGGGATAATGTTAAGATGTATTCAATTCACATTATAACAAGTTGCACATTTATTTTGACTATAAAAACATCTTATTTCCCATCTGATTGTATTTTGTTAATAACACTAATATTACTTCCCAATGTACTTTATCTTATATTGATTTTATTCAAATGTCTAATCATCAATTTTCTAACTCATGTATATAAACGAAGCAAGAAAGTTGTGTGACTACCTTGATATGATTCTGAACAGTGTGTAAATTGTGCTCGAAACATGGTCATCAGTAAATATTACTGTATAACAAAAACACTGTGTGTGGTTTTATCAAAATAAAATTTTATCCATAACAGGCGATGAGAATTTATGGGAAATTATGGAGTCAGGGAAAGAGGATTGCAGAACACTGGGTGGAAAGGAGAGGTGCTGTTGAAGCCCCTCTGTCCCACTCGGAACCCAAGGGATTAATAATTTATGAATGACCTCTTTAATTTCCGCTTTTTAATTTATGAATATTCCTCTGCGTCGGTGGCACAGTGGTTAGGACTCTCGTCGACCATGCACATGGTCCGGGGTTCGATCCCCTGCCGGCGCACACCCGATATCTATGGTATGCCTGAATTTGGGCTACCGATATCCATGCTGAAAATGTCATACTTGTACTGAAAATACGGTGTGGAATCAAGCTGTAAATCAAAAAAAAAATATTATCCATCTTTTATATGTGTATCTTTTGTTCATACTACTTTTTTTATTTAAGTACTATATTGCTTAACTTTTCTGTGTTTCAATAAGCGTATTAACACCTCATCATTTTTATCCATTCAACTCTGTGTGTACTCACAATTACATTACGTAATATTCGATATATAACTGATTTCATTATCCGAATTATTATTATTGTTCCCTTTGGTTCCTAGTGGAACATAGGGCTTCAACTGCATGTCTCCACTTGTTTCTGTCTTCTGCTGTACTTTTCACCTGCATTCATGTTAGTCCATACTGTCTCAGCTCCTCTTCACACGATCTCCTCCATGTCACCCTTGCACTGACGTCCCACTCACCGCTTTCCTTTCGGGTTCCACTCGAGCACTGGCCTGACGCGCGATGTCACCCAGCGGCCTCCTCAGCCATTGTCCAATCCATCTCCACTTTCTCCTGCATATTTGTTGGGTGACTGGTTCTTGTTTTGTTTGTTCCCATAGTTTCTTGTTGGTGATTCTTCCGTCCATCTGATCTTTAGTATACAGCGACGAAGACAGTTGTTGATAAAGGTCTTCAACCTGTTGGAAATATTCTTGATTACCCGCCAAGTTTCTGATCCATCCGTATAGAAGAACTGACTGCCTTGACGTTTGTATTGAAAATCCGAATTTTGTTGTTGATGCTGAGTGACAGCGGAACATTTTCAGACTGGTTTCAGGTTGATGAATGTGTTTCTCGCCTTCCCGATTCTCGATTTGACATCCTCGTCCGTTCCTCCTGTAGTTGAGACAATCCTCCCTACCTAGATAAGTGAATGAAGTAACCTCTTTCAAATCCCTCCCGTTGATGGTGAATCTTAGCATAATTATATATTACAGCTTTGATAGATTGTATGAAGGCAATGAAACACAATGGTTCCAAGAATTGGTCTGCAGGAACTTGATCGGTTAAGGGATTTTCATCATAATGAGGTGATATCGATTTGAGAACTAGTGTAAAACTCAACAGGGAGTACTGGGCAGTCAGCTGTTTCCTCCCACTAGTTTGGGACTCTTCAGCAGTTCTCGCCCACTGCCAGGGTTCGAAGCCAGGAACTTCCGTCCGGTTACAAGACCAGTGAACTCGTAGACCATTCAGTCACTGGGACCCATTCCACTGGCTGCCAGCCCATGAATTCCAATTTCTGCGAATTCAAGCACGACTCCCACTAGGCAGTACCATTGATGGCGAGTATTTGTTCTCACTCCCGACTGACTTGAAGAGACCCACACTAGGACGAAACAGCTGTTGGGTTTTCCAATGGTTCTCTAACCGGTGTCAACTGGTGATGAAATCTTGAAAATAAATAATTTCACGTTCCTCTTACTTTGTTTAAATTTATCAACGGAGAAGAATTATGTGAAATAAAGATTATTATTATTCGTTGCATATTTCAGTGGCACATCTCCATTGCGTTCGGTCCTCTGGCATCTTTATTGCTACTGCCGAAAAGCTTTCACTGTCTCTACACATGGTCTTCTGAATGTCACAATTGGACACGCAATTCATTTCTTTTCTCTTTTTTAGGTTCCACTGAAGAGCTTGTCTGATATCGTATGATATCACTTGACGTTCGCCTAAGCATTTATCCAGCCCATCTGAGTTTTTTTGGTGCATATTATTTGTTGTCAAGCTGTACAATCGTATATATATGGTTTTTATAAAAATTATATCCGGTGAGGGAATTAGGTCAAAGGTGTGAATACATGAAATAATAATAGCAGTATGAAATGCAATTAAAATATTTATGATTATAATCATAGTTTAATGTCAAGTGGCACAATAATTAATGTCGTATATAGAATAATTTTTTTTTATTCCTTCACGCTCCCAGTGGAACATAGGGCTTCAAGCTAGTGGCTTGAAGTTTCTGTAGCAGTGTTTATTTTTACAGGATGGGGTTGCTAGCCTCATGCCCAACCCTTCCTATTCACCAGCTTTAGTTCTGGCTTAGCTAGGTAACGGAGTGCGCCGGCCGGGGATCGAACTCCGGACCATGTGCATGGTTGGCGAGCGTCCTAACCGCTATGCCACCGACGCACTGTATATAGAATAATACATAAGGTGTATAGATTTTGGAAAGGGGTACATAATTATAACATTAGTAGACGAATATAAAATGTTACATAACATGGTATGAAATTTGATAAGACAGAATTCAATATTGTAAAAAATTAATAATTTTAGGTTTAAAATGTCAAGTGAAAAAGATTCAGAGTGAGAATAGTTATAATAATAATGATAATAATATTAATAATAATAATAATAGTAATAAGGGAAGAGTACATAGAATAACTAAATAAACAAAATAAATAAATAAATATTTATCCCTCTACAGCCAAGGCAGAAGTAGGGATTGTACATACTTCTTTTGTACACAAAGGTCTGGATGGCTTAAAGTCATGAATTGCCAAGGCCTCAGCTGTCTTTAGAAGTCTGTAACGAATAAAACGCGGGAAGTTAGCATGGTTTCTATATATGATCAGGGTTGACAGAGTGACAGAAGTCGATCAGGTGTTCCAAAATAGAGCTTCTCACACACTTCCTTTCTCCCTTATAAAACTAAGCTGGAATATGTTCTCGTATCCGTTTGGAAAGCGTCCTCTGACTACGGCCAATGTACCTAGCTCCACAAGAGCAGGTGAACTGATAGATGCACGTGGAGGCGGCCAGACGGGGGAGGTTATCTTTTATAGAGGTAGAGAACAACTTGCGGCTAGTGAACGTCATATGTAATTTTGCTGCATAGAACGTCTTACTGAATGATTTGGAGAGACAATTGTTGAGCATATCTGAAGCTTGATCACCTTTGAATTCCAAGTTCATGAATAAGGTTTTCTTTGGAACTGTGTCAGTGACCAGTTTAGACTGCTTTTCTTTCATGTTACTGTCAATAAATCGGTTAGGGTAACAGTTTTCTGCCAGCGTTGCTTTTAAGAAGTCAAGTTCCGAGTCAACGGAACCTCAATCAATGGATGCTTGATTGGCTGGTTGCGCCTAGAGTTCCTTGTCACTCACTTATCCTTTCTAGCTGATGGATCTTCAGAATCAAGAAAAGGCATCTATAGAAGAGATGAATATCTGAAGTAACCTCTTGCAAATGCTTTAGGTGACACATTTTTAGACCCTATATAAGGAAAAAACTTGACATTAGTTTTTGAAAATTCTTATCATGTTCATTGTTTCGAGTGTTTTTGAAAATCTCTACACCAATTCCACAGTAACGACATCCTAATATGTTATAGGATTTCATTATGAGGTGACATTAGTTAGAGAACCATTGGAAAACCTGGGAGTATTGGAGAGGGGTTTCGTCCTAGTTTGGGACTTTTCACCAGTACGCCGCACCCACCGACAGGATTCGAACCCAGGACATTCTGGTTACAAAGCGAGCTGGCTCGTATACCATTAAGCCACTCTCACCCGATCCAATGGCCCATGAATTTTAACTTCTGCCAATTCACGACATAGCGCGACCCCTAGCCAATGTCTTCGGCGAGCATTTGTCCTCACGCCCGACCTGCTGCACCCTACTGGTCACGACTTCTCACTAGAACCCCAGGCAACTACCTACCTGAATAGGGCAAGTCGTTAGTGAAACAGCTGTCCAGTACTCCCAGGTTTTCCAATGGTTCTCTAACTAATGTCACCTCATGATGAAATCCTGTAACCAATCAACCAAATCCCTACAAACCAACACTTGAATATCCTAATTTGTACCAACTATAGCTAAAACGAAGTTGTTCAACTAATTGAAATCAACGACTTCCTTTAGATTTCTCTAATAGTTCGCTGTTTGTATTTATTGTTGTTGTTGTTAGTTGGGTGTCTCTAAGTCAACTTGAAGTCCTCTCTTCACTACCTCCCCCCCCCAACTAGTTAGTTTTCATACATTTATACACCCTTTAATGAATTTGAACAAGGCAAGAACTAAAGTTTTAGCAGAATATCCTGCAGCTAAGCTCGTCCCCGTCTATCGAACAACTTGCTCTTTGATGCAATCAAAAATCGATAGATATCCTTCTCATGTGAACTCCAACTGTATGTACAAATTTACATGTATCTGCGGGAGCAGTTACATTGCAAGAACAGAAAGAAGGGCAAGTCTACGGTTTTCTGAGCATGAACCAAAAAGCTTACGTCTAAAGGGAACAAGTGCTTTCAGCAGCAGTGCCATCGACAGGCATCTCCTCGACACGGGTCATGAGGTGGAAGTCGAAAGGTCATTCAAAATTATCAATAAGCAAAAAAAGCACAATTCTCAAGCGCCTGAAACCTGATTTATGCGTTAAGAAAGAAACAGTTATCAGCCTTTCTTTGACCTGGTAACTGAATATTTTTCATCCGAATGCGAGATGCTGAAAAGTTTTCACTGCATATGATTATTATTGTTCGGATTAGTGTTCAATATCGCATATATTATTAGTGCATATATTATCAGTGTATGCGCATATCGATCGCTTGATTTCTGTTTAAAATGAACTATGTGCAAATAAATAGAAATTATCATAGTAGAAAAGTTTAATAAAGTATTTGCCCTGCAAAAGCTAACGAGAAGTGACCGAAACAAAAGATTGTATATTTTAATCTCCTAAAAATAAGCACGGCCAGTCAACCACACTAACTCACCCTAATCCTGACATCGACTACTCCATTCAATCGTCCACAATCCACTGCGGCCAATGGCCTACCACATTCACTAATCAATAACAAACAGAGGAAAGACAAACGAACCGACCCAACAACCAACCAACCAACCAACCAACCAACCAAGAAACAAACAAGCAAACAAACAAGCAAATCACCTTAATTTTTTAATTTAATTTAATTTAAATTTTTTAATTTTATCATAGATTGACTCGACACAGTATTTTTGATACAAGTATGGAATTTTCAGCATGTGACATCGGTAGCCCAAATTTTGCAGACCGACCATTGATATCGGGTGTGCGTCGGCCGGGGATCGAACCCCGAACCATGTGCATGGTCGGCGACCGTCCTAACCGCTATGCACAGAGGGAGATTGAGAGTGAGGGAGTTACAAATTCCAGCTAGCATTGAGTTGGCGGTGAACTGCATATATTTTGAGGGAGATTTCAGCCAGACTTCAGAAACTTTGGGTAAGACTGGAGATTATGTACTGTCCCACGTTCTGCAATCCGCCCGAAAATTCTGCAGGGCGCCCGAAGATAATGCTAGCTAGCTAGGATCAGTGCGTAGACGCAATGATTTGGAGAGCCAGAGTAGAAAGTGACGACCTCCAGGATGAACCGACCGACTGTGACACACCTCAGATCTGATTGATATGCAGGCGCCAATGAATGAGGAGCTGTCAGTGGGACTGTGTCACGTGGACTTGTGATGAGCAAAATAGTAAGTCTTAAACCTACTGGAAGTAATACTTCACGTCTGTACGGTCTGCCCAAAATACATAAACCAGGACTTCCTCTTCGCCCAGTCCTGGATATGTCAAATTCTACCTACCATGTAGTGGCTAAGTGGCTAGGTGAACTCCTCCAACCGCTACACAAGTTGGTAGTAAACCATAATGTTAAAGACGTTTTCGAATTTATTGCTAACGTGAATGATATCAGTGTAAATGGAAAGCAAATGATTTCCTTAGATGTAGCGTCACTGTTTACCAATGTACCACTTATGGAGACTGTGGATTTCATATGCCAACAGATACTAGAAAAGCAGATTGACATCGGAATTCCAGTTATTAGTCTGAAAGAGTTGCTTTTAAGATGTACTATGAATGTACATTTCTTATTCAACAACCTTTACTACAGGCAAATCGACGGTATGGCCATGGGTTCTCCATTGGGGCCAATTTTGGCAGATTTCTTTCTAGCCAAGATTGAAAATGGTCCATTGAGACAAGTAATAGAGGAAACTGATTCTTATTTTCGTTATGTTGATGATACGTTCATTATTCTTGATGTGAAAACTGACAAGAATGAAATGTTAAAAAAGTTTAATGATGCACATCCATCGCTCATCTTCACTTGTGAAGAAGAACATGATGTTGGATTACATTTCCTTGACGTCCAATTGAGCAGAAGAGAGGATGGTTCACTCAAGAGAGATGTCTATAGAAAACCTACATCTGTAGGACAATATACACATTTCCTCAGTTTTGTACCAATCCGATATAAAATCAATTTGGTCAGATGCCTTACGAATAGAGCAAGACGTATTTGTACAGATGACTCCCTAGAAAATGAGCTAGGATATATCCAAAATACGCTGGTCCAAATGGGTTATCCTAGTAGATTTGTTAGGAGACACATGAATACCAGGTACAACAAAGAAAAACTGACAACAGTAAAAAAGAAAGAACTGTTCATGAAACTTCAATTTAATGGGGACGTGGCTAGTGAAGTCTTACATCTGAGATTATCGAGAGCGATAAAACGGACTTATACTGTCGCCACCCTTTGTTTGTCATTTTCCAGCCGACCAATTTTGATTGCTCAAGTGAAAGATAAGCTACCCAGTTGTGCCACTTCGATGTGTATCTATAAATTTAGTTGCTCCTGTGGAGAAAGCTATATAGGGCGAACAACTAGACAGCTGAACAAACGCATTAATGAGCATCTTCCTTCATGGTTCGGAAAAGGTCAAATAAAATCAATACGAAGTTCTATTTTGGCTCATTTGATTGATAGCGGTCACCAAGTGGACAAAAATAGTGCTTTCAAAGTTATCTATCGTATTCCATCGAGTCTTTCGAATGGAATCAGAAACCGTCTTTCACACCTAGCCGAAGCTATGGGAATTCGAGAGAACAATCCTAGTCTTTGCATACAAAAGAAGTTTGTTCTACCTTTGTCTCTCCCTTGGCCTAGGTGAACTGTATTCAAAACCCTCCCACCCTTTCTTATTTTCCACCTCCTTTGTACTTTTATAATATTTATTTAAACTCTGATTATCGTTCCACTTCACCTTTTAAGATTTGACCCAATTTATTTATACACTTATATACATATACTATCTTTGTTATTCTTATCACGTGCATAAACCTTATTATCAATATATTTTGTTATCATTATAACCATCGTTATTAACTACGTTCAAAACATTTACCACAATATTAATATTATTATTATTACTAAGACTATTAAGATTATTATTTGATACCCAAAATCACCGTCATTCGTTAAAAATTATATATATATATATATATATATATATTTATATGTATATATATATATGTAAATTAGAGAAAAGCCTGAAGAAGATCTAATTGAAAACAATACTGTTCGATTATATGTCTTGATATACAACAGTAAGTAGTCAGTGAGTGAGTGACGTCGTCCTAGCTGGCTAGCTCAGTCGACTTGATGCACTTACTTGATGAGTGAAGTTGCATTGATTCAACAGACCGACGACCGGTGGGGACAGCAGACACCGTTGACACATGGCCGGTCGGCCGGCCGGCCAGACAGGCAAGTAGACTGGACTGACTGACTGTCAAGCACTAAAAGCCTCACGAGCCTGCCAGGATTCGAACCTGGAATCTCCTGATCCGTAGTCAGGCGCGTTATCCATTGCGCCACAGGCCCACGCCATCCACATCCCATCACATCTCAAACTCAATACACCCTATCAACAACACAGCCCTCCCTACTCACACACAATCACACTCACACTCATACACACACACGCACGCGCGCGCGCGCGCCCATTCATGCACACACATGACCACCAATTCACCATCACATCACATCACATAAACAAACACAACTCTCTCACACAATCGAGTAACTCGTCAAAATCAACTGAAACTAACTAAGCACGGCCAGTCAACCACACTAACTCACCCTAATCCTAACATCGACTACTCCATTCAATCGTCCACAATCCACTACGGCCAATAGCCTACCACATTCACTAATCAATAACAAACAGAGGAAAGACAAACGAACCGACCCAACAACCAACCAACCAACCAACCAAGAAACAAACAAGCAAACAAACAAGCAAAACACCATAATTTTTTCATTTAATTTAATTTTAATTTTTTAATTTTATCATAGATTGACTCCACACAGTATTTTTGATACAAGTATGGAATTTTCAGCATGTGACATCGGTAGCCCAAATTTTGCAGACCGACCATTGATATCGGGTGTGCGTCGGCCGGGGATCGAACCCCGAACCATGTGCATGGTCGGCGACCGTCCTAACCGCTATGCACAGAGGGAGATTGAGAGTGAGGGAGTTACAAATTCCAGCTAGCATTGAGTTCGGGGTGAACTGCATATATTTTGAGGGAGATTTCAGCCAGACTTCAGAAACTTTGGGTAAGACTGGAGATTATGTACTGTCCCACGTTCTGCAATCCGCCCGAAAATTCTGCAGGGCGCCCGAAGATAATGCTAGCTAGCTAGGATCAGTGCGTAGACGCAATGATTTGGAGAGCCAGAGTAGAAAGTGACGACCTCCAGGATGAACCGACCGACTGTGACACACCTCAGATCTGATTGATATGCAGGCGCCAATGAATGAGGAGCTGTCAGTGGGACTGTGTCACGTGGACTTGTGATGAGCAAAATAGTAAGTCTTAAACCTACTGGAAGTAATACTTCACGTCTGTACGGTCTGCCCAAAATACATAAACCAGGACTTCCTCTTCGCCCAGTCCTGGATATGTCAAATTCTACCTACCATGTAGTGGCTAAGTGGCTAGGTGAACTCCTCCAACCGCTACACAAGTTGGTAGTAAACCATAATGTTAAAGACGTTTTCGAATTTATTGCTAACGTGAATGATATCAGTGTAAATGGAAAGCAAATGATTTCCTTAGATGTAGCGTCACTGTTTACCAATGTACCACTTATGGAGACTGTGGATTTCATATGCCAACAGATACTAGAAAAGCAGATTGACATCGGAATTCCAGTTATTAGTCTGAAAGAGTTGCTTTTAAGATGTACTATGAATGTACATTTCTTATTCAACAACCTTTACTACAGGCAAATCGACGGTATGGCCATGGGTTCTCCATTGGGGCCAATTTTGGCAGATTTCTTTCTAGCCAAGATTGAAAATGGTCCATTGAGACAAGTAATAGAGGAAACTGATTCTTATTTTCGTTATGTTGATGATACGTTCATTATTCTTGATGTGAAAACTGACAAGAATGAAATGTTAAAAAAGTTTAATGATGCACATCCATCGCTCATCTTCACTTGTGAAGAAGAACATGATGTTGGATTACATTTCCTTGACGTCCAATTGAGCAGAAGAGAGGATGGTTCACTCAAGAGAGATGTCTATAGAAAACCTACATCTGTAGGACAATATACACATTTCCTCAGTTTTGTACCAATCCGATATAAAATCAATTTGGTCAGATGCCTTACGAATAGAGCAAGACGTATTTGTACAGATGACTCCCTAGAAAATGAGCTAGGATATATCCAAAATACGCTGGTCCAAATGGGTTATCCTAGTAGATTTGTTAGGAGACACATGAATACCAGGTACAACAAAGAAAAACTGACAACAGTTAAAAAGAAAGAACTGTTCATGAAACTTCAATTTAATGGGGACGTGGCTAGTGAAGTCTTACATCTGAGATTATCGAGAGCGATAAAACGGACTTATACTGCCGCCACCCTTTGTTTGTCATTTTCCAGCCGACCAATTTTGATTGCTCAAGTGAAAGATAAGCTACCTAGTTGTGCCACTTCGATGTGTATCTATAAATTTAGTTGCTCCTGTGGAGAAAGCTATATAGGGCGAACAACTAGACAGCTGAACAAACGCATTAATGAGCATCTTCCTTCATGGTTCGGAAAAGGTCAAATAAAATCAATACGAAGTTCTATTTTGGCTCATTTGATTGATAGCGGTCACCAAGTGGACAAAAATAGTGCTTTCAAAGTTATCTATCGTATTCCATCGAGTCTTTCGAATGGAATCAGAAACCGTCTTTCACACCTAGCCGAAGCTATGGGAATTCGAGAGAACAATCCTAGTCTTTGCATACAAAAGAAGTTTGTTCTACCTTTGTCTCTCCCTTGGCCTAGGTGAACTGTATTCAAAACCCTCCCACCCTTTCTTATTTTCCACCTCCTTTGTACTTTTATAATATTTATTTAAACTCTGATTATCGTTCCACTTCACCTTTTAAGATTTGACCCAATTTATTTATACACTTATATACATATACTATCTTTGTTATTCTTATCACGTGCATAAACCTTATTATCAATATATTTTGTTATCATTATAACCATCGTTATTAACTACGTTCAAAACATTTACCACAATATTAATATTATTATTATTACTAAGACTATTAAGATTATTATTTGATACCCAAAATCACCGTCATTCGTTAAAAATTATATATATATATATATATATATTTATATG
>OX235273.1:6874805-6951920 GCA_944472155.2 Trichobilharzia szidati
GATTGATTATTGATCAGGAAGGATTAACCAATATTGTGTTAGTTTTATCGTTCACTTTTTTGCGTTTTCCAAGTGAATACAGAAGGCAGTGTGGATGTGTTTTTCGACGGGTTGAAGTTGCTAGCTAGCCTGATGAAACCAACCTTTCCCTTCTTTCCGGAGCTTAGTATCAATAAGTTTCAGTGAACGAGGGTAAAGTTTACGAGTACATCACCAAGGGATCGAACTGTGACTCACGTGTGTGGGTTTTTTTATTACAGCTTGAAACCACACCGTATTTTCGGTACAGGTATGGAGTTTTCAGCATGTGATATCGGTAGCCCAAATTTTGCAGGCCGATCATAGATATCAGGTGTACGTCGGCAGGAGATCGAACCCCGGACCATGTGCATGGTCAGCGAGAATCCTAGTCACTGTGCCACCGACGCGCACGCACTAACGTTACATTTATGGACCTTACAGCTTGGCGCTAACCCAGTTCTACCAGTGTTATCCATAACAGTCCTATAAGCAGCCGATCTTAACCTTCAACAGCTCATTAGTAACTCAAGACATCAGCTCCCTGAGTGAAATGTAAATCCAGAGCTTGTTATCCTCCTTTAATCTACTAGCTACGGAGAGGAAAGCTTTTCAGCATGGAGGTACCAACCCCCCCTTGATCGTAAAAACAACACCAACGCCTACTGAAATTTCAAAGCTTGAAGCTGCATACTCTACTTGAAACTGAAACGGGATGAAAATAAACAAGGCTCAGTTGATTTGGTGTGTTGTGTTCCGCTTGTTCATTATCATCGTCGAAGCTTTACACCTACTGAAGCATTTCACGTCAGGTTTCTTCAGACATTTACAAGATTTACTCACAAATTAGTACTAGTTAGAGATAGATTATTGAAAAGCAACAGGGAGCACTGAACAGCCAGCTGTTTCGTCCTGTTTCTGGACTCTTCATCACTAGCTACCCATGACCCTACTACTAAGGTTCGAACCCGAAACCTTCAGGTCAACGAAAAGAAGCTCATTGATTGATCGTTTAGCCACTTCGGTTTGGGAATTCAATGAACACCTGTGAATTATGATTTTGGGAATTCATGAAGTAGCGCTATTCTCAACCCCAAGGCTTATGGTGAGCATGTAGTCCACTTTGACATGGCATCTTTCACACCCATAGATTTCTTTGGAGTATGCTTCAATAATTTTGCTTAAAAGTGATTCTAGGCGAGGTCAATTTTCGATTAGACAATTCAAGTCAAAGGCTGGTAAAATGGTTCAATAGGACTGCTTTTACTTGCTCCAATTTTGATGTACCTGGCCAACAGCGACAGCAAAAACAACAGACAACAACCAGCCAGAATAAATGGGAGAAATCTGAAAGAAGCAACCTCCTTTACCTATCCACCCACCTACCTACCTACCTGGGAAACATCGTTTCAACTACAGGCTGCTGGACTGATGAGGATATCAAAGCAGAGAGGATTGCGAAAGCAAGGCAAGATTTTATTTCTCTCACCAAGTCTGTGTGAAAGAGATCAACAGCACTCAGCATGGAAATGAAAATAAGATCCGGATTTTCAACTCCAATGAGAAGTCAATCAGTGCTACTCTATATGGATCAGAGACTTGCCGCATCACGAGGAGCAAGGAGGACAAGCTACAAACCTTTATCAGTAGCTGTCTTCACTCAGTACTTCGCTGAAGATCAGATGGCCGGCCAGAAAAGATCAGCAACAGGGAGGGATCTCTGGGAACGAACCAACCAACCAACGAGGAACCTATCGTGCAAGAAATTTACAGGAAGAAATGAAGGTGAATTGGGTGGCCATACTATGAGAAAACAACCCATCAAGTGAGTGACACCACACGCTAGGCAATCACTCGAATGGGGAAAGACGAGTTGATCGTCAGTGGGAGGGTGGATGACATAGAGGAGGTCATGTGAAGAGGAGATGAAAGCGTGTTGGCAGACGTGGAGCCAGGTGAAAAAGTTGGCAGAGAACCCTGGAAGCAATGGAGACGTGCAGCTGAAGCCCTATGTTCCTCTAGAAACTAAAGGAGACAATAATAGTGTAGTAGTAATCTCAGCCATTAAACGAATCAACAGAAAAATTTACTGTATTCTACTGACAGCATGAAGTTTAATAGAAATGCTGACTGTAAAAACACTTCAGGTTAATATCTATAGCCAAGAAGAGTATCCAAGGAATAGTGCAAGTTTTATACAACTGGTCCCCTTTATTACTCGTTTTATTCCGTCGATTCTCTGTCTACAACTGCCTACATCACAAACTAAATCAAATTATAAGTTACAAAATTCCGTCTGAACACCATTCATTTCTCACAGTGTCGTTGAGTTATACATTAAAAGTAGAGGTACTATAATTCCGAAAACCATGTAATTAGACGAATTATTCAATGCTATAAAGGGACTCAGGTATTTACGGTATAATTAGACAAGGTGGCAGAGGTGGGGTGTGCGGGTTGTGTTCAGATTTCTCCTGGAAACAAGGATGGACTAGAGACAAAATACAAAATGGAACAACAGAGTGAGTTTATACGTATTATGGTGTGGAGAGAGTTCAGGAGGGTGGGGGCGGGAGTGAATAGTAAAGTAAATTTTTAAGACAGATAATATAGTGAGTTCAACTCACTAAGTGACAGTCAAAATTCAGTGAAATGTTACGCAACAGAAGAAAACAATTACAGTTACCAGGGTAGTGAGAGATTAGTCACGCTGTCTTTGATAGCAGTAGCTTCTGAGAACGGAAGTGACCATACTCTTCTCTGTGTATTGATTATTTTGAAAACCTGACTAATTTTCACTGTATGTCCCATGTCATCAATTAAGTGTTGTCCAGTGAATGCACTTGAGAACAGTTTGGTTCCTTTCATGCGGAAACTTTTACGGATATGCTCAGAAAATCTAGTAGATGATCTCCTCTCAGTCCTTCCTATGCAGTTGAGGCAGTAAATGCCGGTGAATTGGTAAATGCAGTTCGATGAGTTGACATGCAGAGCACGATACTTATCTACTGTTGACTGGGTTAACGACCATACTGTGTTGAAAAGTGGAATGAGTGTCTGGTGGCGAGAAATGTTCTTAGATAGTTGGAGGTAATCGGTCACAGGAACCCTTACCTGGACATAGGTTTCTTGCTAGTTGGTACTCACTAATCAGCAAGGCGTATCTGCAACTGCCTTGAAGGAACAATTTATATCCCTTCCGAGATTCGAACCCGCGTCACCCAGTGAATTCTGCAGTCAGAGACGTTACCACTGAGCTATTCGGGCTGGCTCGCGATTGACCTCCTGTACGACCGTAGTGGGTATTTTGATTGGACACTAGTAACTAATGTGATGTGTCTCTCATCGTTTCTTTGGTGCAGAATGAATTCTGTCAGTCAGGTTTGCAATGTGGCCACCATGCCACTAGGTAGCTCGTCATCATGTTCTTTTCAATGCATCTTTAATTCTGTTTTCCGTTCTTATGGATACTTGTTCTCCTCTGTAGGCTAGAGAGATAAAAACTGGTTTATTTTCAACTATTTCGGGTTTCGGTTCACGTGTTCTTTTCACTTCCCCCTTATTATTTTACGTTACTATTCACTCCCACCCCCACCCTCCTGAATTCTCCCCACACCATAATATGTATAAATTTACTCTGTTGTTCCATCTTGTATTTTGTCTCTAGTTCACTCTCGTTTCCAAAAGAAATTTGAACACAACCCGCACACCCCACCTCTGCCAGCTTGTCTAATTATACCTATTTTAAACCCTGAATAATTCGTCTAATTACATGGTTTTTGGAGTTATAATGTCTCTACTTTTAATGTATAACTCGACGACACTGTGAGAAAGGAAGGGTGTTCAGACGCCACTTTTTAACTTGTAATTTGATTTAGTTTGTGATGTAGGCAGCTGTAGGAAGAGAACGGACGAAATAAGAGAAGTTCGTATCAACCTGATTGCAAATGTGTTCGTTCGTTTTTAGGGATTTGGTTGACTGGTTAAAGGATTTCATTATGGGATGACATTGGTTACAGAACCATTGGAAAACCCGGGAGTACAGAACAGCTGCGTTGTCCTAGTTTGGGACTCTTCATCAGCACACACCCATCGGGGTTCGAACCCAGAACCTTCTGGTTACAAGGCCAGCGAGCTCGTAGACCATTAAGACCATCAGCTCATTATGAACATCAATAAGATGCTCACTGGCGACTGGCCCTATTCAGGTAGGTAGTTACCTGGGGTTCTAGTGGGAAGTCGTGACCAGTAGGGTGCAGCAGGTCGGGTGTGAGGACAAATACTTGCTGAAGACATTGGCTAGGGATTGCGCTATATCGTGTCTTGTAACCAGAAGGTCGTGGGTTCGAACCCTGTCGGAGGATGCGTACTGATGAAGTAGGATGAAACGGCTGTATTCGTTCATTCTTTCTGTATTCAAAATACTGTTAAACCTCTAATGGAAGTTTATTCATCGGTAAATAATTTGCAGTTTTACTAGTGAGTGGGTGGATGTCATCGTTGAGATTTGTGGGTCTTCTCTTTCACCTGAAAAATCCAGATAAGTCCTATTTATGTGCTCTTTCCATGACAGAAGGTAGTTCTTATCAAAGGGAAATAGGTGAATTTGAATATTCAGCATTTATCGCCAAACTAGTTGAGATGAGGGGTCTACCCAGGGGAGTTTCAACAAACCCTAATCCCAAAACCATCTTGAACATGGGTTCCAAAATCCTAAGGGAATGGATGCAGTGTATGGACTTGTGATATGCGATGATCACTTCATCCATGTTGTCAAAAATATTGTGATGAAGACAGTGTTGAATTTGGAGTTCGTTCCTTGCTGTTATTTGTTAACACCTACTAGCTGATGAGTCCAGAAAAGGACGAAATATGATGTATCCTAGTAGATCCCCGCTGTTAGTCACCATCTACCAAAATTACTTCAGTAAAATGTTACCTACAGATTGTGGATTCGAGTAATATTGACAAATATTCCCAGTTTTATTCTCAGTCAACCAGTCATTACACTTAAACTCTTTCTATGCAACTGATGTTTTGGTATTTTTAATGTCTGGGACTACTCCAGACCAGACTAGACCACACACACACACAGAAGTACCTCGTAAAATTCTACTAAAAAGGCAAGTCACTTCCCGTGATAATTTGAGCACTTTATATTCTAATGCCAAGTATGCATTCACATGATGAAATATTGTTTGAGTGACTTTTCTTTTTGGCATGAAATTATCATTCTTAACTAACCACAACTAATCGATTTCTAATGTAAGTGTGTGTTTGTGTATCTATATATTTATCTTGTGTACTTTGAGATTCCCTGCATGGTTACGAAGAGGTGGAAGTGGAGCGATAAGAAGCGCAATCATTGAACAGAACATCTGGTCGATAATGATCACCCTATCTCTACAGCAGCCTCAGCCTTTAAAGTCATCTACAAGGCAAAAAAGTAATTTACACAAATCACTAAGTACCCGATTCATCTGTTGTATTGCTGAAGCCATCTTTGGATAACGAGTAGTAGAGGAGTAGACGTAATCCTTTCAAGCCGAAACAATCTCTTTGGGTACAGACCATTTTCACAACTTCCAAAGTCGATTTTGCCAGCAAACGAAAGTACCTTACCATATCTATTAATAGCAAACCTATTCGTCTTCAGTTGAATACAGCATCAAATGTCACCCTAATTTCGCGTAACACGTGGCGCAAACTTGGGTGTCCACAGATTCTGTCGACAGAGCATGTCGCTAAGAATGCCTCTGGAGATGAGCTAAAAAGCATGGGTGAGAGAGAATGCCATGTTCATTTTGATGAGCATGAATTTCATGGTGTATGTTACCTCTTGACTGGTTGGAAAACCTCAGTCTCTCAAATGTTCCATTAAACATGTCACCTTCATCAAATGATATCATTTCAAGTGATGCTTCAAATACACATCTGCTGCAACACTCGTGTCAAAAGCATTCTCCAGCCTTCCAGGCAAAGTTTAGTTGCCACAAGTCTAGTCAAATATCTTCGACTCTGAAGCCGAGTGACAGACGAGTATTCCTTCCTAAACGTGTAATTCGTCACCAACCTCAATCCTATGAACAAGGTGAACACTTCGTCAATGCCTCTAAGCGTGCTTTCAAGAGAGCGAAAAGCGGGGGGTAGGGAACAATAAGAGATATCTTGGATAGATATTTACTGCCTTATCAAACAGCAACCAATACTTCTGCCTCAAATAAGTTTACAGTTTACAATTTATTTAGAATAGTAGGCTATATGCCTGTGTTAATCCTTTCGATTTGTTACACACAGGAGGTCCAATATCGCCTTGAATGAATCAACGGATGGCGTTGATACGACGTGTTCCGGTAGGGAGTTCCAATGGTTCACAATTAGATGCGAAAAACGGATCTCCTGACGCATACGATTTGACCGTGGTTTTTGAACCTTGAGGTGATGTCCTCTCAATTGGTTGGTGCTAGAAGGAAGAAATAAATTAGATAAATTAGCTCCAAAATCATTTCTTAGGATACGGTATGCTAGTATTAGGTCACCCCTAAGTCGTCTGTATGACAGTGGAAATAAACCCAGTCGACTTAACCTCTCCTCATATGAGAGAGTTGAGAAACCCTTTATTAGCTTAGTTCCTACTCTTTGCACCCTTTCTAATAAGTCTATTTCGTATTTGAAACACGGGCTCACTGCCTGGAACCCATATTCCAAATGAGGTCTGATATAAGTCGGATATAATATACGAAATATATCAGCGTCAAAGTTCGCAAAAGCTTTGCGTATGGCTCATAATATTCGAAAACCCTTAATGGCTGCAGCTCTACAGTTTGTTGCTGTTTTCAAGTCATGCTGCACAACCACTCCCAAGTCCTCGTACTCAGTGACCACTGGGAGAGTAATGCTATTCATTGAGTAATTGCGCACGTGACTATGAGATACATGCATAACTACACTCTTGCTTAAGTTAATCTCCAAGGCCCAGTGCTTACACAAATCACTTAACAAGTTTAAATCTTCCTGCAAAGCAAGTTGATCACTGTCATCGTGTAAAGCCCTCCATATCTTGATGTCATCAGCAAACAGTAAGCAGGATGACTTAACTACCGATGGAATCTCATTAACATAAATCAGGAAAAGAAGTGGGCCTAGAACTGTACCCTGAGGAACGCCACTCTTAACCGATTCCCATGTTGGTAAAACCCCGTTAACTCGTACTCTTTGTCTTCTGTCCTTTAGAAAGTCTTGAATCCAGTCGACAACCACTTTATTGATTTCTAGACTACCTAAATTTACTAGAAGACCTGAATGAGAAACCCTGTCAAACGCCTTGCTAAGGTCGATGAATATGGCATCCACCGGTATATTAGCATCAGCTGAGCTTGCCCAACTTTATCTCAGGCAGGAATTATTTTCGGTCGAAAAATCAAAACTTCTCCAACCAGATCCAAAAAGCAAGTCCCACACATTTTATGGAAGGGGGGTGGTGATAGGATTCCGCATAAAGTAGTATATCATCATTTCTCACGGCTGTTAGGCCGACTTTATTGTTGTTGTTGTGATCACAATATACAGTCACAGGCCAGCCTTTGTCTTTTGATATTTGAGTGGCTCAGTGAATCGGAAGGTAGTACCACAAGCAGATAGGCATATCAGCCAGGCACAGAGAGAATAAAGTGACTACGGTTCTCATTCAATTCAGTAGCAGCTATAACAAATTGCCGACGGTGTCATTTCAGTTCCCTGAAGTCATAACACCTACTAACAGTGACACGTTTGATATGACAGCTGGCTGATTTAAGGTTTGTCCACGAGTCGACATTAGTTTAAAGAATCATTCAAAATATAAGAATAAAACGTGTACACTGTGATAGAGTATAATTCCATTATGGGTAAAATTTATTTTGATAAAGTCTCATAGCGTGTTATACAGTAGTAATATTTACTGATGACCACGTTACGAGCACAATTCATCACCGCTCATAATCATATCAAGGCACTATTCACACAACTTTCTAAATTCGTTTATATAATTTCACTATTTCTCATCTCTTCATTTAATTGGTAGTAATAATTTCCATATCTCTGGTATCAGTGTGATGAGTCATATTGCATCCTACTGCACGTGTTGGATGCAGATTCTATGAATAAAGATTCAGTAATCAACCTCTCCTTCTCTCCACCTCCCTATATTACTCTTTAGAATTCTGACTCTGTCCACCCACCCTATTGTGTGGTTGCGTGTTAATGCAAGCAGTGCAATGTAGTGCTGAGCTTTTTTCTAAATTACTTATCTTCGTGGGGTCAACCATTCTTACCTTAGCTAAATTCTTATGTTCCGACAAGCAGTCTGACTACCTCCAACCTACTAGTTTGACCTATGTAGTTGACTTAACTCACAGTCATTGCAAGGTATTTTGTAAATTATATTATTTTGATTGACATTATTGATTGACATCAGCTCGTGATCAGACTTACTTCTAACCAACTAATCAAACCCCTTAAAATTAATACCTGATAATCAGTCTGATAGAACACTAGCGACTGGTTATATACACGAAGTTATCTGGAATTTTCTATTGAGAAGTCGTGACCCACAGGGTCCACCAAGTCTTGCAAGAGGACACGTATTCGCCAATGATACTAACTGGTCGTTGTGCTGTATTAAATCACAAATTGACAGGCCATTGGATCAGGTCCCAGTGGCTGAATGGTTGACGAGCTCGCCCTGAATCCGAATTTCTTGAGTTCCAAAGTGGAATGAAACAGTTGACTGTAAAATTAAGTGGAGCGAGATATATAGGGGTCGTTCACAATGCGTGTTTCGTCCAAAAGCGTCAAAGAACATTATCCCACTTGGCTACGTAAAGGTAACAGTGGATCAATAAGGAGTGTTCTATAATTGAACATATATTGAACACTGGTCACTCAATATGCAAGGAGAATTCATTCAAAGTCATTTACAAAGTCACAAGAAGCCTCCCGTTGAAAACAAACAGTAAGCTTACATATACTTTGCATTGGCGAACACAAGCCTTAGCGATCCGGATAGAAAACCCTGATTTATGTATACACAGAAGAAACTTCTCCACTCCCTCCTTTTCTACCATGGATACAATTCCAAGTTCTACGACTTTGTTAATAAGGCTATTTTTGAATTTTTGTATGACCTCTTAGTAACATCTTTTTCTTAACCAACCATTTATTATTTACTCTTTCTACCTATTACGTAAATTATTTTGGACGCGTGGTTTCATTAACACCCCACTTCATATTACACAACCCTTGTCAGTACTTAGCAATCTTCATCCCCACCCACCCTAGTTACAATTTTGATTATTCATCACATTTTTGAAATATTTTGATGACGTCAACAGTAACCCTAACTAATTTTTATTTTATCTTTATTTTGACAATCTGGAAGATATGGAAGCGAAAAGCAACAAGTTGGCAGAAGAAGCATCAAAGATAGCGAGAACTTCAGGTGAACATAGAGAAAACAGAGATGATGAAGATTCCTGGCCAACACCACCAACAGCAACAACAACAACAGACAACAATCAGCCAGGATAAATGGGAGGAACTTGAAAGAAACAACCTCTTTCACCTACCCACCTACCTAGGAAGCATCGTTTCAATTACAGGCCAGCGGGACTGACGAGGATATCAAAGTAAGAAAAGCTTTCACTACTCTCAAGTCTGTGTGGAGGTCAACAACACAACTCAGCATCAAAAATAAGATCCGGATGTTCAACTCAAATGTGAAGTCAGTCAGTGCTACTTACTATACGGATCAGAGACTTGGCCAGTGCGTCATAAAGAGCATCTCAAACAAACTACAGACCTTCATTAACAGTTGTCTTCGCTCAATACTATTCAAGATCAGATGACCGACCAGAAAAGATCAGCAACAGAGGTCTCTGGCATTGAGCGAACCAACCAGGAACCGATTTTGAAACAAATAGGCAGGAGGAAATGGAAATGGATTGGCTGGCCATACTCTGAGGAAACAATGCATCAAGTGACACCACTAGACAAGCCATTGCTCGAGTGGAACCCGACTGAATGGGAAGCGGCGAGTTGATCGTCAGTGCAAGGGTGACTTGGAGGAGGTGATGTGAAGAGGAGATGAAAACGTGTGGGCAGACTTGGAGCCAGGTGAAAACTCTAGCAGAGAACCGAACGCAATGGAGACGCACGGCTGAATCCGTATGTTCCTCTTGGAATTAAAGGAAACAATAATATTATAATAATTGACAATCTTAATGTACACACACATACACACACACAATAATTATGTATGTTAATGCAATTGTACAGCTAGGTGAATGAACTCGCCACCTCAAAGAGACTCTTCACTGAAATTTTTTCATATGTCTGAATGGGTATTTCCCGTGAATGAAAAATGAAGTATCACATCACAATATTTTTGACAGTTATCATGTCATGAATATTTTGGCACTGGATGGACGCCCTTGAAAGTAGCTACCACTTCTCACATCATCACATACTCACTCACTGACTGACTGACTCACGCACTCATCTTTTCATCTACAATGAAAATGTATAAGGCCCGAAATGAATATGCGTAGGCGGATTGATCTAATCATATACTAACAGCAGTAATAGTAGTAGTGATCGTAAGACGAACATGTCAAGGTTGTTTCGCTCCCAACATGTTTGTCAGTGAGCGTGATACAAACACACATATATGGCTAAAATACAGTGATCTTAGGATCATACATCACTTAAGGATCTAACAGTAATACCAAACAAAAAAACTCATCCGTCACCACATCATATCGAATTGAGAGACAGTAGTAAATAGTCTATCGTGACTTGACTGTGTTCAGTTAACACGTAGACTCTCTAAAAATCAATATAATTCAATGCTGATTTAAACAGAAATGTGAGTGAGTGGAGGTAATTCAAAACCATTCCATCATCTTCATCATGAGCATAAATAAAGATAACAGGATTTGGAATTCTTTTTGGATGATTTATCTGCACTTAAAACTCAATAAAACATGAATTTATATTCTCTCTCTCTCTCCCTCTCTCACTCACTCACTTTATAAATCACAATTCAAATTGAAACCAAATGAGAAAAATAAACATGAAATGAATGAGACAAACTATCGATCGTCTCTGTTTGAAGTCCAACATTGATTTAGACGTGGTTTAATAAATACACAAAAATGTACTGTAATTTACTCATGGGGGTTTATGTGAGTGCAGAGGTGGGGGTGTGAGGAGCATTCAGTTAACTTGCGGATATATATATTTATGGCAAAGTTTGAAAATTCTCAACTTAGTCAAACCATCGGTCATTTTGACATTTATAAAACATATGTAGACGACACTTTCGTTATCTGCGATAAAAATTTAATCCTTGATGATGTCTTGTTTGCTTTCAGCAACTGTCATCCTTCTTTACAATTCACCGTTGAAAAGGAGTCCGAACTAAGTATTCCCTTTCTTGATGTGTGCCTTAGCAGACGTAATGATGGATCTCTAAAAAGATCCATCCACCGGAAACGTACATGGAACGGACAACTAACTAATTTTTACAGTTGGGTGCCTATTTCCAGGAAAAGGAACTTGATTCATTCGCTCTGCTCTAGGATGAGGAAAATTTGTAGTTCTGATTGCGTTGACTTAGAACTTGACTTCTTAAAAGCCACGCTCGCAGAAAACGGTTACCGACACAGTTCCAAAGAAAACCCTATTCATGAACTTGGAATTCAAAGGTGATCAAGCTTCAGATATGCTCAAAAATCGTCTCTCTAAATCAGTCAGTAAGACGTTCTATGCAGCAAAGTTACATATGACGTTCACTAGCCGCAAGTTGTTCTCTACCCCTGTAAAAGATAAGCTCCCCCGTCTGGCCCCCTCCATGTGCATCTATCAGTTCACCTGCTCTTGTGGAGCAAGGTACATTGGCCGTAGTCAGAGGACGCTTTCCACACGGATACGAGAACATATTCCAGCTTGGTTTTACAAGGGAGAAAGGAAGTGTGTGAGAAGCTCTATTTTGGAACACCTGATCGACTTCTGTCACTCTGTCAACCCTGACCATGATTTTAAAATCATATATAGAATCCATGCTAACTTCCCACGTTTTCTTCGTTACAGACTTCTAAAGACAGCTGAGGCCTTGGCGATTCATGACTTTAAGCCAAACAGACCTTTGTGTACAAAAGAAGTATGTACAATCCCTACTTCTGCCTTGGCCGTAGAGGGATAGACATTTATTAATTTTTCATTATAAATTATTATTTTGATGATTAATAAAAATCCGAATAAATCTGCTGAAGAAGCTGTGGCTTACATAGCGAAACGTTCAGAAAAACCTTTTTTTGATTTTCTTAACACGCTGGGATTAATTTGAATAATTTATAATGAATCAGTCTGACTCGGCGCTCAAATTATTTCAGGAAGTTCGTAACACCTACGGCCTGGAAACCTATAATTTATTAATTTTGTTTATTTATTTATTCTATGTACTCTTCCCTTATTACTACGATTATTATTATTATTATTACTGTTCTCACTCTGAATCTTTTCCACTTGACCCACTTGACATTTTAAACCCAAAAGTATTAATTTGTATATTTTTATTTTTGCAATATTGAATTCTATCTTATCAAATTTCATACCATGTTATGTAACATTTTATATTCGTCTACTAATCCTATAATTATGTACCCCTTTCCGAAATTCTATACACCTTATGTATTATTCTATATACGACATTAATTATTGTGCCACTTGACATTAAACTATGATTATAATATATAATATTATAATAATATAACATATTTTCCCATTGATTAACTGGACTGAAGTGCTCGGTCTCAGTTTGATATGTGGGTTGTCAACCTGAGACCAAACTGCTCGGCTGCTCAAGAGGTGACTCTTTTGACTCAAGTGGTCAAGTGGATAATGCTTTGGTGTTTGTAACTATAGTCAGTGGGTTCGAGCCTCGGCGGTGGGAACACCATCACTCAATGACTGGGGAATGCAGGTACATCCAGCTAGCTGACGAGTCCTAAATAGGACGAAATGCGCATCCTGGCTGGATTCCACTGCTAGTCACCATTCCCCAATTGAAGACAAATGAAGCATTCGTCTACAATACAACGTTGAGCACAAAATTCACAGTTAAATAGAGTATCGGAAGCATGTTTCTTCCTAGTTTGCCACTCTTCAGCAGTGTAGATACGTGACTTCACTGTGGATCCAACTTAGGAACCAAGAAGTGTAACTTTCGTCATTAGATTCCTTCCTAGTCCTCTCATAAACTGGACGTTCAGGCTTCTATCCTCCAGTAGGGTCATGGGTGTGTACTGCAGAAGACTTGCGAATGAGGACGAAATAACTATCTCATCTTCTCTGGTTTCCATAGCCCACTAATGGATGTTAGTTCCTGATCTAAACTGAAGTTAATCCATCGTCTGTAAATCAACATTTGATAATGATTTTGTCTTCATTATTAGCTACCTTCAAGATTAATTTCTCAAAGTCCTGATGTAATCTTTTCGCTAGGTGGATATAATTAAACTTTATATTCCACAATATTGTCAGTTGGGAAACATGAGTTATTGGATTATGAATAAGTGGTATATTCAGTTGTTTGGAGGCGATCAGCAGGAAGAAGCCGTAGGCCGAGGTCTTGTGCCTCTTGGTACTTGTCCTTGGAAGGGACTAATATCTCCTCGGAGGTTCAAGACTGCTTCACCCACTACTTTAGTTAGAGAGATAACCACTGAGCTGTTCAAGCTCACAAATGACCTCCAGTAGTGGTTGAATGATACCGCTGACGAAATGTCAGCACGAATACAGAGGGCTAGTTTCGCATATGCCGTCTCTGGCTTAGTAGACGTGATATCCAACTATCGACTAAAGGGCGTGTGTACTGCTCATCAGTTCGCTCCATTCTCCTTTATGGCTATGAGATCTGGCCATTGAAAGTGGAAGACATGGAAAGGCCATTTAGCTGTCTTTGATCATAGGTGTCTGCGTTCTGTCTGCCGTGTGACGTGGCATAATACGGTGAGCAATATTCAGGTTAGGCGTCGCTTGAGTGCTAGGTAAGGAGGGGAAATCAATAGACGAGACTGTGAAATTACATCGACTGAGATGGTTAGGACATGTGTTACGTATGCCTAGTCATCGTCTTCCTCGACGGGTAATTTTAGCTGATACAGGGCCAGGCTGGAAAAGAGCTAGCGGTGGTCAAACCGAAACATGGCACCAGTCAATGAAATCTACAACAGTTAGTTTAATCTAGCCACGTAGGAAGGTGTAGACTTCCTGACTGGTTGGGGTCTTCGGGCATCATATCGATTTTCAAGTATTGGTTTGTAGGGATTTTCTTTATGGGTGAGTACTGCCGAAGAGTCCCAAACTGCGATGGGGGAAACAGCTATCCAGTACTCCAGTGTTAGTTTTCCAATGTTTCTCTAACCGATGTCAGCTCATTTTGATGAAATCCTCCAACCAATCAAACAAAATCCCTACAAACCAATAATCATTATGATGATTTGATCCACAAACTCACCGCCATTGGTTCAATTCTACTTTATTTTATAAATCTACGTGAATTAGAGTAATACCTGAACAAGAAGATCTAATGGAAAACGACAATATTGTTCGCTCACTATATGTCTTGTTCTAATATTAACAGTGCGAATATTCAAAGATTAGAAGTGTAATGTAGATAAGATAACAGTGTAGCAACAGAAAGCAAGACACGGATGCAAAGGTATATTTTCCATTGATCAAACCGCTATTTATATCTATACAGTTTTATGTTCTTTAACCAATCACTGAGCGCGTGAATTTGGTTTATATTAAACGACGTTAAATTATTATTATTATCATTATTGTTCTCTTGGGTTCCTAGTGGAACATAAGGCTTCAACTGCACGTCTCCACTTACTTCTGTCTTCTGCTGTACTTTTCACCTGCATCCATGTTAGTCCATACTGTTTCAGTTCCTCTTCACACGATCTCCTCCATGTCATCCTCGAACGTCCCACTCGCCACATCCCTTTCGGGTTCCACTCGAGTGATGGCCTGACGCGCGATGTCACCCAGTGGCCTCCTCATCCAGTGAGTGTCCAATCCATCTCCACTTTCTCCTGCATATTTGTTGAGCGATTGGTTCTTGTTTTGTTTGTTCCTATAGTTTCTTCTTGGTGATTCTTTCCGGCCATCTGATCTTCAGTATAGAGCCAGCGAAGACAGTTGTCGAAAAAGGTGTGCAACAGGCTGTTGGAAATGTTCTTTGTGACCCGCCGCTAAGTTTCTGATCCGTATAGAAGAACTGACTGACTTGACGTTTGTATTGAAAATCCGAATCATTTTGTTGATGCTGAGGAGTGACGAAGATTTCCAGATTGGTTTCAGGTTGATGAATGTGTTTCTCGCCTTCCCGATTCTCGATTTGACATCCTCGTCCGTTCCATGTGCCTGTAGTTGAGACAATGCTCCCTACCTAGATAAGTGAATGAAGTAACTTCTCTTTCAAATCCCTCCCGTTGATGGTGATTGGCGTTGGATGTTGTTGTTGTTGGTTGGTTGGTTGGTTATTTTCATAACCTCCGTCTTGTCTATGTTCACCTGGAGTCCTGTCTTCACCGGCTGCTTCTTCGACCAGTTTGTCGGTTTTCGCTTGTAAGTCTTCGATTTTGTGTGACATCAAACATAAATCATCCGCGAAATCCGACGTTAAATAGAATGTTCAAATAGATATATGTAGGTTTCTGTTGCTTATGCACTATTGAACTGTGGGAATATGTGGGAGTCATATTCCGTTGGAACACACATTGTCTGTATCACAGTACCACAATAGTACTGGCATATTTCTAGGGTGTATTTTCCCCTTCTATTTTCAATCGGAAAACTTCCCAACTATCCGATTTCATCTGATAAAAAATAGAAATGTCAATATATTTTTCTTCTTTTTAGTAATTTAAAAGTACACGAAAATATCATAATTTTACGTTACTTAATTGATTGTTTATTTGTTTGTTTTTTATTTATTTCAAGGAAAAACTGAAGAACTTTTAAACTTTTCTTTTTTGTTTGATTTATAACCTTCATTATCTGCTTTTCATCATGAATATCCCATTGAAAAAGGAAAAAATCGATATTCATTGATCGATTTCTGCCATTAACTGTTAATGGTGATGATAATAATAATAACTGCTTTGGTTATAGCATTTCATCACCATTGGAAAACCAGTACTGGAATACTGCCAGACAACTGTGGCTGTGACCGGCCCTATTCAGGTAGGTAGGTAGGTAGTTACCTCGGGTTCTAGTGGGGAGTCGTGACCAGTATGGTACAGCGCGTTGGGCGTGAGGACAAATACTTTCCAGCGATGACATTGGCTAGTGTCAATCGCACCATGTCGTGAATTGACAGAAGTTGGAATTCACGGGCAGGCGGCCGTTGGATCGAGTCTCAGTGGCTGAATGAATGGGCTACGAGCTAGCTCACCTTGTAACCAGAAGGTCCTGGGTTCGTACCATGTCGGGGAGTGCTACTGAAGAGTCCCAAAGTAGGAAGAAACGTCTGGTTGTCCAGTACTCCCTGGCGGTTTTCCAATAGTTTTGTAACCGATGTCAGCTCATCATGATGAAATCCTCCAACCAATCAATGAAATCCCTACAAAAACCAATACTTGAATAATTGCCTTATTCCAAACAGTAATTTTTGGGTTACAAATATGGAATTTTCAGCATTTGGGTAGTACAGTATAGCAGCTAAAAATTGAATTAAATAATTAATAATATGACCTGCTGCACAAAAGGTGGCTGGTCCTCGTCACCCAAGTGGTCTAGTGGATAATGCTTTGGCATTTGAAACTATGGACACTGGGTTGGAGCCTCGGCGGCGGGAACATCATCACTCAATGACTGGGGAATGCAGATACATCCAGTTAGCTGACGAGTCGAAAATTAGGGGGAAATGCGTATCCTGGCTGGATTACACTGCTAGTCACCATCCACCAAGTAACTTCTAATTACATGTCCAGACGCCGTCGAAGCATCTGGACAAGGAGTCGCTGACATGTCAGCCTGATACCATGCACTTCGGTCCAGTCAATCGACGGCAAAAACTAAAAATTGAATTAAATCCGTAGAATGTCACAGGCAACCAGATATAACAGTGACAGTGTTTGATTGAGATCTCTGACTTTATCCGACTCAAAATAGGTGAAATCTTAGAAGTAAAAACATATCTAATCAATAAAGTTCTAAGATTGACTGACTGGCTGAGTTTCAACGAAGAACTTTTTACAGAAGTGTACCACTTCAAGTTTTCATATACTCCATATAGCACACAAAATCACGGAAATGAGATTCAAAAGAACTTTCATGTAAGCAGAAATGTACGGCAGAAAGAATAGTAACACTGAGAAACACATGACGGTTTAATGGGTCTGGGAGATTACAAACAGTGAATGTATTTGTGTCACTGACAAAGATTTTCAACCAAACTGTGGCGAGTGTTACTGATAAGATATATCAGTAGTATATAAAGAGACATTCATTGGCATAAAAACATCAAATAGGAAGAAGATACATTTGATGTGAGAGAAGGCAAATGATAGAGCGTAACACAGATACATAGGAGACGTGAAAGGAACACAATGAAACTCACACACAATATGAAGGGAGGCGATAAGTAGCACAACATGGGAGATCTGTGTAAATGGTGATTTGGAGATAAGGTGTACATAATTTAGCTACACAGAGATACCAAATTGCAAATACACATTCCTTTTCCAAGTCTTTCGTCTTCTACCGTTTCAAAATCAGAAATAGTCTCAAATCATTGGTTCTTCACATCCCGAGGAACTCAAGCAGGCAGGGTAACGGGGAAAATTGTTTGAAAAATCCCTCCCAGTGAACGATCTTATAACAATATTCATACTCACTTATTTGACTTTTCTCCTAGACTGCATATCATCACGTTAACGTTTTGATGCTTCTCTTTTGTGGTTGTATTATTATTATTCTCCTACCTGATGGGATGCGAGGAGATAGTTGTCCATAGAGAGGATTCTCAGGGACTGACAAGATAATCTTCAACAATCTCTTGCAGCAGTTCAGCTGTCTATCAACAACAGTATTAACAAGTCGCCCTACCGACAGCTTTTAGTGCCCTTCTCAACTTAACAAAGTCTTCCTTAAGAAGTACGGGAAAGATTAAGTAGGAGGGAGGAATATTATTATTGTTTCCTCTAATTCCTAGAGGAACATAGGGCTTCAGCCGTGCATCTCCATTGCGTTCGGTTCTCTGCTAGAGTCTTCACCTGGCTCCAAGTCTGCCAACACGTTTTCATCTCCTCTCCACATGACCTCCTCCAAGTCACCCTCGCACTGACGACCAACTCGCCGCTTCCCTTTCGGATTCCACTCGAGCAATGGCTTTTCTAGTGATATCACTAGATGCATTGTTTCCTCAGAGTATGACCAGCCAATCCATCTCCATTTCTTCCTGCCTATTTGTTGCACAATCGGTTCCTGCTGTGTTGGTTCGCTCATTGCCAGAGATCTCTGTTGCTGATCTTTTCTGACCGGCCATCTGATCTTGAGTATTGAGCGAAGACGACTGTTAATGAAGGTCTGTAGTTTGTTTGAGATGCTGTGTGTTCTTTTACCACTGCGATTTTGTTTGAATGAACCAAGGTCACTCTGACCATGGACTGTCTATGTGAATTGTTGGTGTGATTCTTGTGCACAGAATTTTCGATCCCACCTTGTTCCATGGGAATGCTCCTCTTGATTCAAACGTACACTCAAACTTACCTGGCGCCGGGTTCAGGGTGGTCAAGAATGCTCTGACCCCGGGTGGAGGCTCACCATTGCACCTCGGTGGGTTGAAACTCGCGACGGACCCTAATCGGGTGTGCTCGGGCGTATAGTTTTTGTCAGTGGGGAGGCCTCACGGTCTTCCCTTTTGTGCGTCGGTGGCACAGTGGTTAGGACTCTCGCCAACCATGCACATGGTCCGGAGTTCGATCCCCTGCCGACGCACACCCGATATCTATGGTCGGCCTGCAAAATTTGGGCTACCGATATCCATGCTGAAAATGCCATACTTGTACTGAAAATACGGTGTGGAATCAAGCTGTAATCAAAAATTAAAAAAAATAAATAAATTTTACAGTTGAATTCAGGTTGACAAATTTTGTTCAACAGGACTCGTTTTCTACCTAGAAAGTTAGTTGGGCTGGACTGTATAGCTGTCTGATGTCACTGTTGACGTAATCTTCATAATAGTAATAATAATAATAGCTTTATTCTGAAACAATATATTGATATAATGTACAGTATTTTCAGCGGAGCCTTTTGCATATTATCTTGTCTTGTTCCGTGATCTTCAAATAAAAAAATAATCGACAGTAGATCGGGTGACATAGTTCAATCTCAGCTGGAGCGCAAACCAATCCATCATTATGATGATATCTCTTCTTTTTCTCCTTCGAGAAATACACGACAACATTTTGTTGTTGAATGCCAATTATATAAAAAGTTCAGTACAAGAACACCATTCAGGAAAGGTCATCTCATGTATTGGGATAAGCTGCCCTCCATCTAGGATAATACTCTTTGGTTACAGGATTTCATCATGATGAGCTCACATCGGTTAGAGAACTATTGGAAAACCAACAAGGAGTACTGGGCAACCAGGTGTTTCGTCCCACCAGTTTGGGACTCTTCAACAGTAAGCACGCACCGACAGAGTTCGAACACAGGACCTCCAGATTACAAGGCCAGCGAGCTCGTAGACCATTAGGCCCGACCCAGTGGCCCATGAATTCCTGCTTCTGCCAATTCACGACATAGTGCGACTGGCACTAGCCAGTGTCATCGGTGTCGAGTATTTGCCCTCATACCCGACCTGCTGTACCCTACTGGTCACGACTTCCCACTACAACCGCAGGTAACTAACTACCTTCCAGAAAACGGGCCACTCGTTAGTGAGCATCTCATTGATATTCAAGCAACCAGAGGGTCCTAGGTGGGTGCGCACTTTTGAAGAGTCCCAAACTAGTCTGGTGAAATAGCTGACTGTCCAGTACTCTCAGTTGGTTTTTCAATGGTTCTCTAACCGATGTCAGCTCATGATGAGATCATGTAACCAATCAATCGAATCCCTGCAGACCAATACTTGAATAATGCTTTTTCACATGTTTAGTAGGAACTTAAGAACTGCGGGTTGTAAGCATCTGAAATACTCGCCAGAGTAAATAATACTATTAGAGGTCATATTTTACTATATCTAAACATACTGAATAAGGGAAATCATGTGCAATATGCAGTGGTAGAGGTTTCCATAGCCCAAGTTTTAATCAGCCCGACCATTTGCATTTGGTGTTATTCTTGTTGAATAGAACCACATAGATCCAACCAAGAATAACCGTCTTTTTGCTATCATTGGATAGTTTTGTGACTGTGGTTATCTCAAGGAAGTTTTGATCAGTAGTTATACAGCAGGAATTATTATTATTATTTTACTGAGTTCAGCGCAGTAACGAATCAGTTGCCGACATTACAGGCAGTCTGTGGCTGTTTACATGATTGGCTGAAACCAGCTGTTAAACATTTCATGAACTGATAATGTCAGATCTTGGTTTGACCACCCTTATGCCATTTCCAACTTATTATTATTATTGTTCCCTTCGATTCTGAGTGGAGCATAGGATTTCAGCAAAACATCTACACTCTGTCATATTCTCTGTTGTCCTCTTCAGATGGCTAGCTCAACGATTGACCATAATCTGTCATCTCCTCCTCCTTCTCGCCGCACGATCTCCTCCATGTCCTCCTTGCATCGATGACCACTCGTCGCTTGCTTCCTATTGGGATTCCACTTGAGCGATGTCATTCGACGGTTTCTTCAATGCATGCCCGATCAATACATCTCCATTTTCTCCTACATATTTGCTGAGCAGTCAGCTCTTCGTTGGTTGGTTTGTTCTACTACAGAGTTTCTTGTTACTAATTCTTTCTGGCCTGCCATTTGATCTTCAGCATGGAACCTGAGACCGCAGCTGTTGATAAACGTCTGCAGTGGCCTGTTGGAAATCCTTTTCATGACGCACGTGCAGTGCAAGTTTCTGATCCGTATAGAAGAACTGACCGACTTGAAATTGGTGTTGAAAATGTGAATCTTGTTCCTTATACTGAATGTAGAACTTTTCCAGCTTGTTCCTCGAGACTGAAGCAGTGGCTTGGCATGCATAACTTCTGTGCACACCAACTCAATCAATCGAGCTTCACAACCTCATCACTGACGTACCGTTCTTGTCTAACACACTAGGCCTGTCTGTCTGTCCGTCTGGATTCAACATAGAAATTGGCACCGAAGTGCAACAGTTCGAGTTGCCACGTTCCAAATAGCACACAAAGGTAGACAAGAAAATGAGAGAAGAGAATCAATAGAGTTTTGACAAGTATAAGAGTGAAACAGAATGAGTAATGGTAGAAAGGAATATGAAAGATTACAGAGACTGAATACATCTGCGTAAGCCATTGACAACGATTTTGAGCCATGTCACCTATTGTCTCCAGCCATTGATTCTTACAGTCCCGAGGGCCCCAACCCGGAAGTCTGCATCTCCCTACCTGACTCAGTTTAACTGTCAGGGATTTCATGGATTGATGAGGCCATGTTTTTGTTTGGACACCACTTACTCTTTTCCAACCTGCACCTATATCAGCTAGTAATGCCCGTCGGGGGAGGCGATGGTTAGGCATGCGCAGCACGTGACCTAGCCATCTCAATCTATGTAAATTTATAGCCTCGTCGATTGATTTTCCCTCTTTGCCCAACACTCTACGCCTAACGTCAACATTACTCACCTTATTATACCACCTAACGTGAGAAAGAGATCGTAGACATCTATGATCAAAAACAGTCAACCTTTTCATGTCTTCAACTCGTATTGGCCATGTTTCAGAGCCATAGAGAAGGACGGAGCGAACTGCTGAGCAGTACACACGTCCCTTAGTTGATAGCCGGATGTCACACCTACGCCAAAGACGGTGTAAGTTAGCGAAAGCAGCTCGAGCTTTTTGGATCCGTGCTGAGATTTCGTTACCAATCAATTCGTTGGTGCTGATATAACTTCCCAAATAGATGAAGTGGTCAACATCACTTCTATCACTTCACTCCCTATCACTAAGCTAGGAGTTGACGTAGACCAGTCAGTCCTGTAGCAGCATCTTACATTTTACAGCGGCGAATCGCATGCCAAACATACGAAGATTGCTGCCCCTCAAGGTGTTCAGAAGACTCTGCTCTATTTTGTCAGCATCCTCCCCTAATAGGACTATGTCATCTGCATATTCTAAGTCTATAAGACTATTCCCTGGTAACACTAAGCCTAACCTCAATATGACTAACTCTATTATACCACCTAATAAGAGAGATTAAATGCAGACATCTATGATCATAGACAACAGTTAACTAGCCTTTTCATATATTCCATTTTCAATAGGCATGTCACACAGTTAAATAAAGTTCTAAAATTGATAGCACAATGGAACACTTATTTCATGACTTACACAACAGTTTGATTGATTTTGTTTTTTCAAAAAAAATTCTACTGTGAAGTGACTTTGACAGACAATGACACTAAATTATTATTATTATGCCTCACTGTATTATTTACATTGTCACCCGTCTTCTTTTTATAGTCTTCAAACATGCATACAGATCTGTAACCTTCAAGGAATCAGTAGCGTTGTCTAGTGTTAAGTAGTAGTATTTATTGATCTCAGAATTTTTATCGATCAATTAAGCGAAGTGGTAAGTAAACTAACTGACATACACTTCAGTGTATTTACATAAGAGTTAACCAGCGGGGAAGGTATCTGGGACTTAGCTTACATGTCTTAATCATATATGTGTAAAACTTGGCCACTGCGGTGGTAGTATGTAATTCCATGTTAATTTGTTTATTAGTTATATCAAACACACACAGCGAAGAAACAGTAAAGTAAATAAGCTCTCTATGACAAAAACTGAGTCCTGGGTCACTAACTGGTTGCATTCCTACTTCTCTAACAGAATGCAGTACACCGTATACAAAGGTAAATCCTCCTCTGCTGTGCTCACTGAAGCTGGTGTCCCCCAAAGTGCTGTACTCTCCCCACTTCTCTTTTCTTTCTTTCTACATGATTTACCATCTTCAAATGACATGAATTTTGTCAAATATGCTGACGACCTGACAGTATCTTTGCCTGTCAAATGTCACACTGACTGCTCTAAACTTAATGACTTTCTATCAGAAATCAGCCAGTGGTCCAAGGAAAATGGTCTTACCTTAACCCCCCCCAAATGCAAAACAGTCAATTTCACCTTGAGGCATAAATCCGACCTAAACAAACTGGTTAGCTCTCACGAGGTGTGCAACATAGATGGCACTGAAATAGAAACCAAATCGGAAATTATATATCTTGGAGTCATTCTATCTGCTGATCTCTCCTGGTCGTCTCATATCTTGGCGATTTCTAAGAAAATATTCCGTCTCACCTTCTACACCAAGAAGTTAAAACATTCTGGTATAACCCAACCCTTACTCCTACAATTCGTTAATTCTCGCATTCTGCCTATTATTCTCTATTGTGCCCCCTTAGTTTTTTCCGGGCTAATGAAGAAAGACTAAACCTTATTACGCAGGATGTTAAAGGTTGTCAGCAGGGTAAGCAATGTGCCACTTAACCAGCTTGTTAATATTCTGGTTGACAGGCACATGGACTCATGTGAAAAATGGGCCAAATCCATTTTATCTAACTCACACCACCCTCTTCACTCACAACTCTCCCCTTGCATCTCATCAGGTAAAACCAGAAGCCTATATAGAAAACTATATGCTCGCACCAGCAAGCACAAAAACTCAACCGTACCCTACTTAGCTCGTGTTCTGTGCGATAAAGAAAGCATTAGGCATGATACCTATAACTTATTAAATAGTCAGTAGAACAACTGGATCTCGTCTTTCCAACTCAAATCATTTATACGTACAACATTTTCTTTTCTTTCTTTTCCTTTTCTCTCTCTCTCTCTTTTTCCGTTATGTGCTGCTTTGTTTCTTTCTTTCGCTTACGCCAGTAAATGTGATAGCACCTACTTTTCTAACACCTTCAAACACTGTTCAGCTTTGCCTTTGCTACCGACATGCCAATATGTTGTTGTCATAATGAACTGAGATTTCCTTAATCTATGTAGAATTCTATTTATTGATAATGTACTAACTGGATGCAATACTGTAGTAAAATGCTGAGAATTCCATTCTGTATCACAAGTAGTGTTTTGGAATAAAGCAAATTATTATTATTATTATTTACTGGATGACAAAGTGTAGAACACCATTTATTCTTGTCCATAATCATATCATCAATTGTAATTACACAACTTCAAAACTTGAGTTTTAGAGTTTTCTTTATTCCTGCCCCATTCGTCGTAGGGTTGGTAGTAGGTGTCCGATTGGACAAGTGTTGAATCATTCCTATTACACGTATTTTCCTCAGTTGATCCGATAAGCATAAAGCTTCCGCTATCAATCTCTCCCTCCACCCTGCTCTTACATTAGATTTTAAAACTGTCATCTTATCCCATCCCATCGTATTGTATGGTTGTGTGTAATTGCATATAGCGAGTGGTATAGCTGAACTATTCACCTAGATTTCTTACCTTATTCGAGTCAACTAATCTAGATTTTGCTGCTAAGTTTTTATGCTCGGCTAGTCTGGCTGACCCTGTTCTACTAGTTTGACCTATGTAGTTGACCTGACAATCATTGCAGGGAGGATATTAGATAAACTAAATTGTTTTATTGAATGGGCTCCACATTCAGGATCCTTTATTCGATAAAGTTTGTTTTGAAGCGACTTAGTTTGTGGGTTTCAGTGCCACTTTTATTCCTGAACTGTTAAGAATTCTACGTGAGATTTCAACAGTACTTTCTTTGTATGGAAGTACTACTGACGGGGATTTAAATTCCTTATTGTTGATGCTCTCATCATTTCGTGCTTGTTTGTCAAGGTAGGAGGACAGGGTCAATCAGACTAGCGTGGAACACAGTAAAAATAATCCAACGAAATCTATACAAGTTTACTCTAGTAATATTGATATCAGGATAAAACTTTGGCACTGCAGTAGGAGTATAACTCCATTATCGATGAAAGGCTAAAAGATTCGACTGACCCACTTAGACGAAATAATATAATTTACAATGTACCTGTCAATGACTGTGAGCGAGGTCAACTACATAGGTCAAACTAGTAGGTCAGGCAGGAGTAGTGAGACTACCTGTCAGAACATAAGAATTTAGCTAAGGCAAGAATGATTGATCCCATGAAGGCGAGTAGTTTAGAAAGGAGCTCAGCACTACATTGCACTGCATACATTAACACACAACCACACAATAGGATGGGTTGGAGAGGGTTAAAATTCTAAGAAGTAATATAGGTAGGTGGCGAGATTGAGAGATTGATTACTGAATCCTGCCTGTTTCATCGAATCTACACACCCAACACAAAACATGCAACAGAGATGACTCAACACAAATGCCACAGATAGATATGGAAGATATTATTACCACCAGACAGTCAAATCAGAGGAGAATAATAAATAATGTTAAAATGTATTCAATTCACATCATAACATTCTAACAAGTTATTTATTTATTTTACTATAAAAAACATCTTATCTCCTATCTGATTGACTAACAACACTCGTCTTAATTCCCATCCTATTGTAGTTCATCGATAACACTAATATTATTTCCGAATGTCCTTTATCTTCCTTTCTGTTTCACGCATGTCTTATATTGATTTTTATTCAAATGTCTAATCATCAATTTTTTAACTCGTGTATATAAACGAAGCAAGAAAGTTGTGTGACTACCTTGATATTGGGATTATGAGCGGCAATAAATTGTGCTCAAAACATTGTCATCAGTAAATATTACTGTATAACACTGTGTGGTTTTATCAAAATAAAAATTGTATCCATAATGGAGTTGACCTTAGTCAGATAACAAATCCAGAAAATAGGTCAGCTATAGCACTACATGAAATTACACACACGCACAGAACCATACAATAGGATGTATGGGATAAGATGACAATTTTAAGATCTAATATAACAGGGTGTAGAGAGAGAGAGAGATTGATAACGGAGGCTTTATGCTTATCGAATCAACTGAGATGAATACGTGGTCAATAGAAGCGATTCTATGCCAGTGAATCTGGCCATCTGGTAAATTCTACTACCAACCCTACGACGAATGGGGAGGGAATAAAGAAAACTCTAAAACTCAAGTTTCGAAGTTGTGTATTCATAATTGATGATATAATTATGAACAAGAACCAATTGTGTTCTACACTTTGTCATCCAGTAAACAATAATACTGTTTCTTCACTGTGTGATATATCTAATAAACAAATTAACATGGAATTATGTTACGTGTCTATTCCAAGTGATGAACAACGATATTTCGCAACCTTCTACTGCATTCCAGGGTGTATTACCTCAAAGCCAAAGTTAACCAGTCAGCCATTTTACCAGTTAACTAATTATTTAAACGTCACCTGTACTGGCCATTTGAACTCTTAGATGTTATTCATCTTTCACAGAAAACGCAGTCATTGGTGGAGTAATACAGATGATATTCAGCAATAGTTGGAGGCGATTGGTCACAGGAAGCCCTCCACCTAAGTTTCTTGTCTGTGAGTACCCACAAGTCAGCAAGATATATCTGCGACCACCTCTTGAAGGAATGCATCTCCCCATTGTGAGATTCGAACCCGTGTCACCGAACAAGTGCTGCAGTCAGAGACGCTACAACCACTGAGCTACCTAAAAACCTGTCAAGGGCGTTCACTGAAACACGCTCAGGAGATAGCTCTTCGTAAACTTAAGCCCACCACCACCACTTGTGTGTATAAAGGCAATTCATTATTACTCTTAACCCACCTACCTTGATAATTCTTATCTGATTGGATCACCAAGCGTAGTGTTGTCAACTACTCTTATTATTCTAAAATCCTTTTTCAGCTATTGATTTGTAGGGATTTTGTTTGATTGGTTGGAGTATTTCATTACGATGAGCTGATAGTGGTTAGGGAACCATTGGAAAACCAACAGGGAGTACTGGACCAGTAACACCCACTGGGCCATTGGATCGGGTCCCATTGGCTTAATGGTCTACGAGCTCTCTGGCCTTGTAACTAGAAGTTCATTGGTTTGAACCCCGATGGGTGCCTACTGTAGAAGACTCCCAAAGTGGGACAAAACCGTCCGCTTTTCAATACTCCCTGTTGGTTTTCAATGGTTCTCTAACCGATGTCAGCTCATCATGCTGAAATCCTTCAACCAATTAAACCCTCTTTGTCACTTTGTGTATTTTAATTGACATGTAAATGCGTGTGTATGTGTGTGTGTGTATGTTATCAGATTGTTTTATTGTTCGAACTGTATATTGTGCAAATACATTCGCATCACATTTTTCCAGATAATCTTCAACTTCTAGTAGAACCCTATCAAAATCTTAACTATCTTCTGTCAATAATGTTCACGTTATCTCTAAGTGAAATGGTCACACACATTTTTTTTGAAATATTTATCTTCTTTTTTTGACATCAACATTTCGTTAGATAGTTGTCAGAGCTAACTGATCTGACATAGCTAAGATAAACGCGCGCGCCTCTCCTCTATTCATGATTGAAAATGCCAATCGACTGACGTGTTGTACCACCACTTCAATAGCCACGTGGTTCAGCCTCTTTTACTAAACTAATTAATTAATAAATTAAACCATTTCGCAAAAATATGAACCAAAAACATCGATAATTGAAAAATTTAGATTTGAATTCAAAGTTGGAATTTTGAAATTTCATCGATTAAATAAATAGTTTTTACGAGTTGATCACGGATTGCTTGATATCAGTTAGAGAATAATTGAAAACGAACAGGGAGTACTGGACAGCCAGCTGTTTCATCCTAGTTTTTTAGGAATTATCGTCAGTACGCACCTACCGATAGGGTTCGAACCTAGAACCTTCAGGTGGATGTCTCACCAATGACATTGGTTGGTGCCAATCGCGAATCGGCAGAAGTTAGAATTCATGCAATGGCCATTGAGGAGTTGGATCCCAGTGGCTGAATGGTATACGAGCTTGCCTGGTAACCGAAAGGTACTGGATTCGAATCCTGTCGGCTGGTACGTATTGCCAATGATTCCCAAACAGCTGTCTAATATTCCCTGGCAGTTTATCTTTAACTCTCGAATGCAAAATAGGGGTGGTATGAAGACACCGTTAGATAAGCATTGGAAACCAGCTGTCAGTACTGGAAAGTTGTTTCAACCAGGACCTTCTGGTTATAAGGCAAACTTGTATACCATTCAACCACTGCGGGATACGACTCTTCTATGGCAGCCCATGAATTATAACCTCTACCATTTCGTGATTTAGCGCGACTGGCACCAACCAATTTCATTGGTGGGAACTCCATCCTGATTCCCAACTGGATGAACCTCACTGGTCACAACTTCTCACTAGAACCTTAGGAATCTCCATCCCGTGGCAAGTTATTAGCGACCATCAGATTAATTTTCAAGAGTTGGTTTGTAAGGGTTAGATCTGTTTTAAACCGGGTCCCAGTGTCTGAACGCTATACGAGCGTTCTGGTCCTGGGTTCGAAGTGGGTGGGGGGTACGTACTGCCGATGATTCCCAAACTGGGATGAAACAGCTGTCCAGTACTCCCAGCTGGTTTTCAATTATTCTCTAACTGATATCAGTCCGTGGTCAAACTCATAAAAACAAATCTAGTCCTTACAAACCAACTATAGATAATAAATAGTTATAAATGGTAGATTTTCGTTACAAGCCAGGATTAGTTAGAAAGATCATTCATTGTAAGTTAGCAGGGAGCACTGGACAGTCAACTGCCTCGTCCTAATTCGTGACTCTTCATTGGCGCGCAGCCACCAGTCCACTCCACAGAGATCGGACCTAGGACTTTCAGGTTATAAGGCCAAGCTTGCTGGCCAGTCACCAACTTAAGCTTAAAATTAATGACCCCTGAATTCTAACTGAAGAGGGCCAAGTTAGGGCGAAACAGCTGACTGTCCAGTGCTCCCTGTGTCAGTATTCTACGATCTCTCTAATTGATATTAGTACATGACGAAAATCTGACAAGTGATATTAATCCAAAATCCTCAGAAATCCTGAACTCTCAATAAATATTTATTGATTTTACAGCTGTGATGGTGAGATGATTTGAGTTAGAGAGAGGTCACTGATAACCAAGGTTTACTGAAGAGTTGTTTTGTCCAACTTTGGGACTCTCCAAGTAGTACACAACCACCAGGGTACTTTTCAATAGTTTAAATTGTTCGATAATGGTACAAGCGATCAGAACAGGTTCTTATAAATGTTAAATTGTAAAACCTTCACCATCAAAGTTGAGCAACAATCCAAACCTCGTTCCGTTTCATGCTGATAGTTATGGTCAATCAGTGAACTGCGTATATTATTTGGATGAGTGCTATGTCACCACGTGATTAAAAGCTATTTTAGGAAGAGAAGACAAGAACTTCCTGAGAAACACAGCAGTTAGTGTCCAGTTAAACATACAAGGAAGTACTGTTACAGCAATAGGTCACTTTCAGTCCATATGCGGCCAGAAACCAGAATAATGGAGAATGAATCCATGCAAAATGACAGCTGGAGCATGTAGGAGCAGGGAATTATCATCACACGAGTCAGTGAGATTTCAAATCCAACCATCAGCATGTGTTCATTATTTCTTAAATAACCAGATTTACTGTCGCCGAACAGATAGTTATTGGGATTTCTTTTATTGGTATAAAGGTAATGCCCCACAACTGTCATCCAGGATGAGTCGCGGAGGAAGGTAATGGGTAATTCACAAGGCGACTGTAGGATTTGGGACCAGTAAAAATATTATCAGCGAGAGAGGCCCATGCATATAACACACACAGCCTTCTTCAAACCTTGCACACAACCAACACGTGGCGTACTATCCCATCGCCCTTGGCGGATCTGGCAACAAAAGTCACGAGAACACCATCAGAGCATATCACAGGTTATTGTTATCATTATTATTATTATTACTATTATTATTATGATTAGATGTAAAACACACATCAAAGGCTGCGGTCCTAACTTTGATGTTTCATGATTATGATAGAAAAAATTTGTATTTTGAAGATTAATCATCTAAGTTGAGAATTTTTAGATCAAAGAACTGTACTCTTAATGTTAAATTATGGTTTGATTATGTGATACCATTGCAACATATATGAAAGATTAGAGATTTGATTCTCATATAAAGTCACATGTGATCCTGTTGTGACAGGATAGTAGCATTGCCAATTGCTTATAAAAAAAAAATTAACCGTGAATTTATTCCAAATGAGTCAGTGACTTGTCTAGATCACTGAGCTACCTCAACGCATCTTTCGGATGGGACGGTGTTACTTCTGATGACATATTATCAGTTATCATGCCATTTGAAGACTCCCTACAAGGAGTAAATACCTCGCTATACAAATGGCTGAAAAATCTGTATTGTGTCTATTATTATTATTTTTCCCTTGGATTCCTAGTGGAACATAGGGCTTCAACTACACGTCTCCACTCGCTTCTGTCTTCTGATCTACCTTTCACCTGCATCCATGTTAGTCCATACTGTTTCAACTCCTCTTCACACCATCTCCTCCATGTCACCCTTGCACTGACGTCCCACTCGCCGCTTCCAATCCAAACCACCTCCATTTCTTCTTGCCCATTTGTTTCACAATCAGCTCCTGGTTAGTTCGCTCACCACCAGAGATCGCTGTTGCGAATCTTTTCTGGCCATCTAATCTCGAGCGGTATTGAACGAAGACAACTGTTAATGAAGGTTTGTAGTTTGTTTGAGATGCTCTTTATGACGCGCTGGCCAAGTCTCTGATCCGTATAGAGTAGCACTGACTGACTTCACATTGGAGTTGAAAATCCGGATCTTATTTTTGATGCTGAGTGCTGTTGACCTCCACACAGACTTGAGAGTAGTGAAAGCTTGTCTTGCTTTTCCGATTCTTGCTTTGATATCCTCATCAGTTCCGTCCGCCTGTAGTTGAAACGATGTCACCCAGCGGCCTCCTCAGCCAGCGAGTGTTCAATCCATCTCCACATTCTCCTGCATATTTCTTGGGCGATTGGTTCTTGTTTTGTTTGTTCCCATAGTTTCTTGTCGGTGATTCTTTCCGGCCGGCCATCTGATCTTCAGTATAGAGCGAAGACAGCTGTTGTTGATAAAGGTCTATTGGAAATATTCTTTGTGACCGGCCGCCAAGTTTCTGATCCGTATCGAAGAACTGACTGACTTGAGGTTTGTATTGAAAATCTGAATTTTGTTGTTGATGCTATGAAGCTATTATGATTGTTGTTAATTGTTGTTGTTAAGTGGTTGAATAACCGTCATCAATACAGGTGGTCCAGGGTTCTATTTCTGGTCTAGCTAGTAGAAAGCTGAATAAAGAAGAAAGGTTGAGAGAGAGAGGCTAACAGCCTCATCCCCCCTGAAAAACAAGCACCAACATTTATATTAAAATTTCAAAACTTGAAGACCTATACTCCAGGTGGAAAACAAGGGGGGTTAGAAAAAGAAAGTACTCTCAGTAGGATTGCTGAGACGTTGACTGATTTTCGTTTCCTGTTTGGGACTCTTCAGCATAGTAAACACTCATTAGGGTTCGAACTCAGGACCTTCGGGTTACAAGGCAAACTTGTAAGGTATTCAGGCTTTGGGAACTAATCAAATAGTTGGTGGATTCCAACTTTTACTAATTCGTGAAATATATAAAGTGGGCGCTGAGTGACTGAGTGGCCTACGAGCTTGCCTGATAACCAGAATTTCGTGAATTTCAACCCCTGTGGGTAGGGCACGTTGTTGGAGAGTTGTAAACTAGTGCGGCAAACGAGGTGTACATTACTCTCTGTTGGTTTTCCAACGGCTGTATAACTGATGTCAACTCGTGATTAAACCACCTGTAACCAATCGAATCCCTGCAAGCTAACAATTGATAATTCTAAATTTTGTCAATACACATACGTGTGAGAGAGAGATAGAGGGAGGGAGGAAAGGAGATTGATTGTTTGTTTGCTTATTTGTTTCTTGGTTGGTTGGTTGGTTGTTGGGTCGGTTCGTTTGTCTTTCGTCTGTTTGTTATTGATTAGTGAATGTGGTAGGCTATTGGCCGTAGTGGATTGTGGACGATTGAATGGAGTAGTCGATGTTCGGATTAGGGTGAGTTAGTGTGGTTGACTGACCGTGCTTAGTTTCAGTTGATTTTGACGAGTTACTCGATTGTGTGAGAGTGTTGTGTTTGTTTATGTGATGTGATGTGGTGTGATGTGATGGTGAATTGGTGGTCAGGTGTGTGCATGAATGCGCGCGCGCTCGCGGGGGCGTGCGTGTGTGTGTGTGTGAGTGTGATTGTGAGTGAGTAGGGCTGTGTTGTTGATAGGGTGGGTGTATTGAGTTTGAGATGTGATGGGATGGGATGTGCATGGCGTGGCGTGGGCCTGTGGCGCAATGGATAACGCGCCTGACTACGGATCAGGAGATTCCAGGTTCGAATCCTGGCAGGCTTGTGAGGCTTTTAGTGCTTGACAGTCAGTCAGTCAGTCTACTTGCCTGTCTGGCCGGCCGGTCGGCCATGTGTCTGTCAACGGTGTCTGCTGTCCCCACCGGTCGTCGGTCTGTTGAATCAATGCAACTTCACTCATCAAGTGCAACAAGTCAGTCGACTGAGCTAGCCAGCTAGGACGACGTCACTCACTCACTGACTACTCACTGTTTTGCTCATCACCAGTCCACGTGACACAGTCCCACTGACAGCTCCTGATTCATTGGCGCCTGCATATCAATCAGATCTGAGGTGTGTCACAGTCGGTCGGTTCATCCTGGAGGTCGTCACTTTCTACTCTGGCTCTCCAAATCATTGCGTCTACGCACTGATCCTAGCTAGCTAGCATTATCTTCGGGCGCCCTGCAGAATTTTCGGAGCAAAATATTCGGGCGGATTGCAGACCGTGGGACAGTTCATAATCTCCAGTTTCTGAAGTCTGGCCGAAATCTCCCTCAAAATATTTGCAGTTCGCCCCAACTCAATGCTAGCTGGAATTATATATATATATATAAATGTAATTGTAAATAGAATATCAAATAAAATTAAGGAAATTTCTACAAGAAATTGAGGATTATCACAACCTTGATTGACGGCCAAGGTAAGGACAGTACCTGAACCAACCAACTTCTTCTTTTGGATACATAAGTTAGGCGTCTTAATATAGATTTCAACAACCAGCCTCAGCAATATGTAGTAGACGGTCTCTTAAGGTAGAGTTAAGATTAGTTGATTTGCGACAGATGACTTTGAAAGCCGCCTTGTTGACATCAGTTTTGTGTTCTGTATCCACAAGACGGCCTATGCAACTAACTGCCTCTACAGGAGCAGTGAAACTGGTAGACTCACATTATTATTATTATTATTATTATTATTATTATTATTCTGTCCTTTAATTCCTACAGGAACATAGGGCTTCAGCCGTGCACGTCTCCATTGCGTTCTGTTCTCTGTTAGAGTTTTCACCTGGCTCCAAGTCTGCCCACATGGTTTCATCTCCTCTTCACATGACCTCCTCCAAGTCACCCTCGCACTGACGACCAACTCGCCACTTCCCTTTCAGGTTCCACTCGAGCAATGGCTTGTCTAGTGATGTCACTTGATGGGTTCCTCAGAGTATGGCCAGTCAGCCCATCTCCATTTCTTCCTATCTATTTGTTTCACAATCGGTTCCTGGTTGGTTCGCTCCCAAAGATCTCTGTTGCTGATCTCTTCTGGCCGGCCATCTGATTTTGAGTGAAGCATTGAGCGAAGCCAACTGTTAATGAAGGTCTGTAGTTTGTTTGAGATGCTCTTTATGACGCGCTGACCAAGTCTCTGATCCGTATAGTAAGTTGCACTGACTGACTTCACATTGAAGTCGAAAATCCGGATCTTACTTTTGATTCTGAATAGTGCTGTTGACCTCCACACAGACAGATTCGAGAGTAGTGAAAGCTTGTCTTGCTTTTCCGATTCTTGCTTTGATATCCTCGTCAGTTCCGCCTGTAGTTGTGACGATGCTTCCCAGGTAGGTAAAGGAGGTTGTTTCTTTCAGGTTCCTCCTATTTATGCTGATCGTTGACTGTTGTTGTTGCTGCTTTTGGTGGTGTTGCCCAGGAATTTTCATCACCTCTGTTTTATCTATGTTCACTTGAAGTCCTATCTTTGATGCTTCTTCTGCCAACTTGTTGCTTTTCGCTTGCATTTCTTCCAGTTTGTGGGAAATAGACAGATATCATCGGCGAAGTCCAGATCTTCCAAGTTTTTTGTGTGAGTCCATTTTATGCCTGTTTCCTCATTGCCCGCTGTTTGTCGCATTAGCCAATCTACTGCAATCAGGAAAATCATTGGCGATAGTAGGCAGCCAGCCTTGTCTTACTCCTGTCCTCACTTCGAAGGATTCCGTAAGTTTCCCGTTGTGGATTACTTGGCATGCAATATTGTCGTACAGCTGTTGGATGAGATGTATAATTGTCGGTGGCACCCTATAGTACCGAAGTAGTTTCCAAATCACCTCTCGATCGACGCTGTCAAAGACTCACATAGAAGAGGCGAAATTAGGCAGTTTATCTTTCACTCCCGAACAACAACTATTCTCGAATATTCTATGTATATAGACATGTATATATTGTAGAGCCAGAAGAGGAAATTATCGAAAAGGATATTCTTTGATCAATTTTTTCTTGTTTTTTTCTACATGTCTGAATAACTGAAGTTATTGATTATTTTTATCGATCGATCGATCGAATGGATGGATGGATAATTTGAATTTAAGCATACAATAATCATTTATCTTAAATGTCCAATAAAAAATACTCATGAAAATATAATTGAAATTTTAATTTTATTTTTATACGCCTAATATTTATTTATTCAGTTAACACGAAAATGTTTAGTTATTAATGAAGGATTTGTTTGTTTATTTGAATAGGTAGGGTGATAAAGCGAGTGTACGTTTGCGCGCGCGCGCACGTGCGTTTAAATCGGTGTTACGTGTCTTGAATATTGTTCAATGCATCAATCGATAATACAACATGTTAAATAATAGTAATAATAATTTGACAAGACTTTATTCAATTTTAATTCGTATTTTTTGTTTAAATTGAGAATTTAAATTTGTGCTAACTGTTGTGATTGACGACGAAAGTAAACAATGTTCAGGTGGGTGATGGAGAAGAAAGGCCTTTGTACTTATGGAAGTGTGTGGGCGTGTGTGTGTAGGTGCAGTAATTACATCATGGCTACACACACCGGGACGGGGGGAGGTGATTTCTTCTAAGGGTACCCAATATAATAACCAAGACCGATCTCTGCGTCCTGCTACCACAGTCACAAAACGCTCCAAGGTCGGGAAAAAGACGGTTATTCGTGGTTGGATCTGTGTGGTTCCACTCGACAATAATAACACCATCAAAGAATCAAAATTACCTCAACAGTGCCATTAGGAAGGTGTACAGTCAACGCAGGGTCCTAGTACAAAACAGATACTGTGGGACAAAATTAATCGATCAAGATTCAATCGTCAGAAGTAACTAAGAATCAGGAAGAATATTCCCCACAAGGTTGGAGGGATTAAAACTCTGCCAGCAAGAATCATACACCAACAAGTTTTCATAAACTGGTGGATGGTGACTAGCAGTGGGATCCAGAATGCCCATTTTGTCCTATTTGGGACTCGCCAGCTGGATGTACCTGCATTTCTCAGTGAGTCATGATTTTCCCAGCACCGAGGCTCGAACCCAGTGCCCATAGTTTCAAACGCCAAAGCGTTATCCACTAAACCGCTTGGGCCACGAGAGCCACCTATTGTGCGACGGGTCATATAGTGGATAATGCTTTGGCGTTTGAAACTATGGGCACTGGGTTCGAGCCTCGGTGCTGGGAAAATCATCACTCACTGAGAAATGCAAGTACATCCAGGTGGCGAGTCCCAAATAGGATGAAATGCGCATCCTGGATTCCACTACTAGTCACTATCCACCACTTCACTCCTAATTAAATGCCCAGACATCGTCGAAGCATCTGCACAAGGAGCCGCCGACATGTCGACCTGAGACAGAACACTTCGGTCCAATCAATCGACGGGAAAATCTAAAATTAAATTAAATTTTCACAAACATTCCAAGATCACAATGACGTTGATTCACTCAAATAAAATGCAGTCGTAAGACAACACATTATATAATCGCACAACCACAGTCAGAAGCATTAAAGTTAGAGATGAAACAAGAGAAAAGACAAATAATTAGGAATGAAATCAATATAGAATGTGGAAATGTCAGAACAAAGATATAGAGTCTAGGAGTGAAAAAAAGGACAATAATTACCGAGTTAGAGGGTTTCACCATGAGTTGACATCAGCTAGAGAACCATTGGAAAACCAGCAGAGAGTAGTGAACAGTCAGCTGTTCCATACGAGTACTTTGGGACTCTTCAGCAGTACGCTGCACCCACTGACAGGGTTCGAACTCAGAACCTTTTAGTTACAAGGCCAACGAGCTCGTAGACCATTAAGCCAGTCACTGGGACCCAACCGATTCAATGGCTGCCGGCGCATGAATTCTAACTTTTGCCAATTCACAGCATAGCGCGACCACTTCGCAATGTCTTCTTCGATAATTTACTGCCTCACCTTCAATTTGCTGTACCCTACCGGCCGTGGCTTCCCACTAGAATCCCAGGTGACTGCCTGAATAGGGCCAGTCACTAGTAAGCGTCAGATTAATTTTCAAGTATTGGTTTTGTGGAGATTTTTGTTTAACTGATATAAGAATAGAACTTGTGCACTTTTGTAGGGTATGATTCCGTTATGGGTAAAATTTATTTTGATAAAGTCTCACAGTGTTATACAGTATTAATATTAACTGATCGCGTTTCGAGCACAATTTATTGCCACTCGTAATCATATCAAGGTGATGAGCGTAAGGTGTTAGTTGCACGAAAATACACTCTTATGTCATGATTGTTAAGGATTCGCTTTATTTTCAAGTATTGGTTTCGTAGGGATTTTGTTTGATTGGTTGGAGGATTTCATTATGATGAGCTGACATCAGTTAGAGAACCATTGGAAAACCAACAGGGAGTACTGGACAGTGGACAGGGGGTCCCAGTGGCTTAATGGTCTACGAGCTCGCTAGAAGTGCTGGATTTCGTGTGTGGATGATATATCTGTAATGTCACACAAACTCGAAGACTTGCAGGCAGGCAAAAACCAACAAACTGCCACAAGAAGGACCGAAGACAGGACTCCAAATGAACACAGAGAAGACGGAGGTAATTAAGATAACCAACGGACCGCAACAACAACCAGCACCAATCACCATCAACGGGAGACATTTAACAGAGGTTGCCTCCTTCACTTATCCAGCCAGGAAACATCGTTTCAACTACAGGCAGTCGGAACGGATGAAGATGTGAAAGCCAGCAAGTCAGAATCGGAAAGGCAAGATACGCACGCCTTCATCAACCTTAAACCAGTTTGCAAATCTTCTACTTCACTCAGCCAGCATAAGAAAGAAGAATCGGATTTTCAACACAAATATCAAGTCGGTCCTTCTATACGGGTCAGAAACTTGCACTGCGCCTGCGTCACAAAAAGGACTTCTAACTGGTTGCAGACATTTACCAACAGCTGCCCCTTTCGCTGGCTGGCTCCATACTGAAGATCAGATGGCCAGTCCGCTGACCAGAAAGAATTAGCAACAAGCAGCTCTGACTGTCGGTGGCACAGCGGTTAGGACTGTCGCCGACCATGCACATGGTTCGAGGTTCGATCCCTCGCTGACGAACACCTGATATCTATGGTCGGCCTGCTAAATTTGGTCAATCGATGTCACATGCTGAAAATTTCATACTTGTACCAAAATACTGTGTGGAATCAAGCTATAATAAAATTTAAAAAATAAAATTAAAAATTTAACCGTGATTTAATTCCATCTTGTTAGAGGAATTAGCACGTCTACAGAGACTTTTTTTATCGCGCACATAATCAATTCTTATATGTAAAAATTATATATATTTGTAAAATCTCAGAGAAATTGATGTAAGTAATTCCAAAGTTTCCTGTGTTCAGCAAACTGGACTTTAGAAACTTTGTCGCCAATCATATGAGTCATGAAACAGACATCGAAACATGTATGATAAATAAAATTACATGAGCTGTGATCAAAATTTGACCACAGATTTACAAATATTAGTCTACCTCTGTTGTTAAACACTGTAAACAAGGTGTACTTTTGCATCAGATAATTTTAGTGATTACCTTCGACTAAAAGTTCATGGTCGTAGATAACTGAATATGAAAAATATATACAGGTTAATGTGGTATACAAAAGTGTGCGTGAGTGTGTATATGTGCATGGGGGAACAATTCTAGACCACTGGTTAGCCTCTCCACCCTAAGTAGATATAGACAATCGGCAACTAAGATCAAGTATGATTAATTGCTGATACATATCCATTTTTGTTTGATTGGTTGGAGGATTTCATCATGATGAGCTGACGTCGGTTAGAGAACTGTGAGTTGTTGGTATTAGATGGTTGGAGGCAATCGACGCCACAGGAAGCCTTGTCTGAACCTAGGTTTCGGGCTAGTTGGCACTCACTAGTCAGTCAGCAGGGCGTATCTGCAACGAGCTTGAAGGGACTCATGTCCCTCCTTCTGAGATTCGAACCCACGTCACCCAGTGCAGTGTTGCAGTCAAAGACGTTACCACTGAGCTATTTGGGCTCACTATTGACCTCATGTAGGACTGAAGTGGATACTTTGATTGGACACTAGTAACTAGTGTGATGTGTCTAGTCATTTATTTGGTGCAGACTGATAGAATTCAGCGCGAATAGCTCAGTCACTAGCGAGCATCAGATTAATTTTCAATAGTTGGTTTGTAAGGATTAGATTTCTTTTGAATCGGGTCCCAGTGGCTTAATAGTATACGAGCTCGCCATGTAAACGGAAGGTCGTCGGCTTCGAACTCTTGTGGTGGGTGCGTATTACCACCGATTCCCAAAATACTAGGATAAAACAGCTGGCTGTCCAGCACTCCCTGCTTGTTTTCAATGGTTCTCTAACTGATTTCAATCCGTCGTCAAACTCATAAAAATAAAATAAAAATATAATACGATAATATTTACACTTATCCAGTGTCACCGGGGGAGATAACAAGTCTAGATTGAAAGTGAAGGTCAAAGGAGGGAGAGAAATGGAATATATTTCATCCGAACACGGAGAATGGGATGGAAAATCATTATGGTAACTGACTCAGGTATGCCTAACAAGCGAAAACGTACCAACCGAGGGAGTTCAGATGGAACCCTGTATAGAGAATTGTAAAAGCTGAATTTTTTAATCAGTCTTGTGCTCTGTACACACCACTACGTGTGCGTCAGTATGGAACTTCTGATTGACTTCACAACTCCTCTACCTAACTAACCCCGTTGGACAATGCATACACAATGTAAATATAACGCCTGATGACAAGTTACCGAAAATATGTATTCGCCTGCATAAATCCTGTTCTCCAATTTCTCATTGTCAATCGATCGAGGATAATCTGTGTGACATGTAACCTTATTATTCTGTGTGTATGTTGCGTCTATTGTACATCTGGTGTGTGTGTGTGTGTCCGTGTATTTTGAAGGGGAAAGCTCTGAAATAATAATCTGCTTCCATTCATTCAATCCCAATCGATGTACATCAATCAGCAGAGATGTGTATTGATGAGATAAACAGCACTAACTATCAATCTACTAACTTACCGCCTTCAGACGAAATCAACTTCGTCAAATATGTAGATGACCTGACTGTTTCACTTCCCGTTAAGTCTCAGTTAGACTGTTTCAAATTAAATAGCTTCCTGTCGGACATCAGTCAGTGGTCCATACTAAATGGTCTCATGCTGAATCCCTCAAAATGCCAGATTATTGACTTCTCTCTTAGGCATAAACAACATCTACAAACACTAGTAAGTACTCATGAAGCCTGTTGCATTGAGGGGGCTAAACTTGAAACAAAGTCTAATGCAAAATACCTCGGTCTAGTTCTATCTTCCGACTTTACTTGGACATCTCATATCCTAACGATTTCAAAGAAAGTGTTCGGTCTAACCTACTACATTAAGGAACTTAGACTTTCACAATTTGTCAACTCTCGTATCTTACCTATTCTACTTTACTGCTCCCCATTAGTCTTTCCTGGGCTACTGAAAAAGGACTATACCATTCTGAGAGGGATGTTGACAGTAGTTAGTAGGACTAGTGATGTAAAACTCAGTCAGCTCGTCACTACATTAGTTGAAAGGCATCTGAATACATGAGAAAAATGGTCTAAAACCATACTCTCCAACCCCCAACAACCCCTCTATTCCCAACCCTCTCCTTGTATCTCATCAGGTAGAACCAGAAACCAGTATAAAATAATCTATGTTCGGACAACCAAGTACAGGAACTCAACGATACCATACCTGGCCCGTGTTCTAAGTGACAGAGACAATGTTAAGCGCGAAACCTATGACTTGCTTTGCTGTTAATAACATAATTTTAGGCTCTTTTATTTCTCTCTCTTATTTTGTATTCTACAGTGAACTCCTTCTTAAACATGCTTAGCTACCTAAATTATTAACATTAGCTTACTTTTTTGCACTTTACTGTATTCCTTCTTTTTGTATCTACTGGTCCCGACTATAGTAGCACTATGGTTAGTACAAAATTGTCCTGTCATTAACCATCAAGTAATTATTAGTTTTTGTGGTTGTTTTTTCTTATTTTTTATTTTTTTTTGTCGGCAATGTTAAACTGACAATCATTGGTTGTGAACGCCATTGTCACCATCTTAAAATTGTGTATTATGCAGGATTACTCACACTACCACTACAAACACCACATTAGACCTGAGAATAAAAAACAAAACAACAACCCTGAAATGTTATTTTATGATTGTTTAGAGTTGTTTCAACCAAATTAACTGACCATCTTGGCGATAAACATTCTTAAATATCATTTCATAACTTCTTGTATGACTATAGTTTTACTGTCACCATGCATAATCGTATCATAGCTTCCACTACCCAATACTGAGTGAGTTATTATTATATGCTGTTTATCTTCCTTTCTACTTCTTGGTGTTTTTTCGCATTTTTAAAAAATTATTTTGTGTTTTTTGTGCTTTTTTCCTGTTGTTGTCTTTATATATATGTTTTTTGAAATATTCCTTTTAAACATTGGATAAAATTAGATGCAAATATTGTAGATATGTGCTGAAAATTCCACACTGTACCACTAGTACTGTTTCTGGAATAAAGCAAATTATTATTATTTTATTATTAAGCAGTGGTTGACATTTCAATCACATCGACTACAGATGTGATCATTGAAGAACTGAAAATGTAGGGACACGGTTTACAATAATACAAAATGAACAACACAAAAACAAGCACATCAAGGTTATTTAAGCACACTGACACTAAATGCTGATCGTTGACACACAGACAAATACTCAGATATTATCACCCGTTCAACTATCATATGACTTCCTAATTAGAGTCTCGTGCAAAAACTTCTGCTAACTTTGATCTAGAAGCGGCCTTCATGGCCTTTTTGTGAGACCATCAATTCTGTCTCATAATCTGCATTCTTCCAATATAACTTAGATGAAAGGCGGTCTTGTTTCTCACAGCGTACTAATGAGAACCAAATTAGGAACGTAATTTAACTCGTCTATACTAATTTATGACCACACAGGCACATATTCTATGTGAATATCAGTATTGATTGTGAGCAAAATAAGAAATCTCTGTAAGCGTGCTTAAGCCTACAAGATCGTTCGGCATGCAACCTCTGTACACTTTGTGTGTGCTGAGTCTGTCGGGTATCTGATGTGTGTTCACGTGCGTGTATGTGTGTGTGTAAGTTTAGAAAGAATAAGTCTGATAGTGTCTTGCTTTAACCATAATCACATACGACATTGAAGAGATCTCTGCTGATGACACGCACTAATTGCATGTAGGGTCACAGTACAATAACAATAATAATAATAATATTGGCAAGGTTAAACGGCCAAGTTAAACTTTAAGCACCACTAACTACTGCCAATGGAGTGCGACCGCACTAATGACCTTGAAACGCTCACTGAGCAATTTAGTGAAACCTGGCAAATAATGTTGCCATGATCAATAAAATATACTCATCGAAGTGTGTAATGCTATTAAATGGGATATCTGACAAGTTTCAGCTTAGGTTTGGGAAAGAGTAAGGTACCCTTTAAGCCAAGGACAAGTTACAGTTAGGTTGACCTAATGAAGGCGACATTATAGTTAATTCGAGTTAGATTACGGTTAGTTAAAGGGATATTTTCACGTTAGGGTTAGGGTCAGGAAAGATTAAGGTTAATGTTAGGGTTAGAAGACCTAAATAATTACATGTATACAATGTGGTTAAATTACTTTTTTGATATTACTTGTGCACTGTGGTGGTAGAGTATAATTCCATTGCGGGGTAAAATTTATTTTGATAAAGTCCCACAGTGTTATACAGTAATATTTACTGATGACCAAGTTTCGAGCACAATTTGTTGCTCAGTAAATATTACTGTATAACACTGTGGGACTTTATCAAAATAAATTTTACCCACAATGGAATTATACTCTGTTGATACTCCAACCTATAACTGAGAGCTATTTATATCACATGTGAGAGGAAGGTATCCTCTGTAACACGTTTCTACAGTTTTTAAGCATTGTTTCATAAATATATGTATTCCGTAGAGAAAAATGCCTCCTTCACGTGATTGGTGCGTTCGAGGTCGCGTTCGCTGATTGGTAGTTAGTGGTGCTTAAAGTTTAACTTTGCCGGTTAAACAATAGCGTCCCAAGAGATGTGAGTGCACAAGTGTCCTTGAACCGATTAATCATAAAAGTGAGGAATTTTTGCACAAAAAATGACGTAGATTTACAAGGAAATGCCTGAAAACACATTAAACAGGGTATCATTCTCTGACAGGACTTAAAAATATGTCCCAGTTATAATGAGTAGCATCAGTTGCTAGGTTAGACTAGTTTCGCTACATGTATTCACCGAGGTGACGACAGATGACCTGTTTTTGTGAATTGTTTATCTCTCTTATCCAGTTGTGCAGTCTTCCCCAAAAGCCCTCGGTTGAATCACTATGGTTCTCAGTAAAAGGTTCGACAACTACTTACCGGGGAAATGTGAATAATAAAACAAATTCAAGCAAATGACATCAACTATAATTCTATTCCTAATTGTAACCCTTACTTTAGTCCTGACCTTAACCCTAAACTTAACACTCACCCTAATTATAACCCTTATCCTAACCGTAAACCTAACCTTAATGCTAATATATGTGTAAATCTTGGGCACTGGTGTGGTAGTAAATAATTCCATATTAGTTTGTATATTAGATGTATCACATAGTGAGTGAAACAGTATTATTTAATAGATGATACAGTTTCGATCACATTGTTCATAATCATATCAATTATAACAAGACATGTAAGCGAACAATATCGTCGTTTTCAATGAGATCTTCTTCAAGCGTTACGCCAATTTATATATATATATATATATATATATATTAAAGAACTTAACCAATGACGGTGATTTTGTGGATCAAATAATCATAATAATAATGTGGTAAATGTTTTGAACGTAGTTAATAACGATGATTATAATGATAACAAAATAATGATAATAAAGTTTATGCAGATGGGGCGATAAGAGTAACGAGGGTAATAATAATAATAATAATAATAATAATAATAATAATAATGGCTTTATTCCAAACAGTATTTGTGGTACAGGTATGGAATTTTCAGCGTTCATTACAATATTGCAACTAATTACCTTATAAATTTTATAAGGATTTAAAAATATAAAGTAACAACAACAAAAGAAAAAGGGAAATAAAAGAAATAAAAAAAAGAACAGCATTGCATTCACATATTTAAACAATGCACCACAGGATATGATATATAAAATTAGTCTGTAATAGAATATATGAGCAACAATATAATAGTAACAAAGAAAGGAGAACAAAAGTTAATGGGAACTATTTGTTAGAGTGCCGCAGTAAGTTGATCGTGTCATGCCTAACAGTTTTCTCATCACATAACAGCTGTGCCAGATAAGGTATTGTGGAGTTTTATACTTGGTAGGCCTGGCATATAGCTTCCTATAGTTGCTTCTAGTTCTGCCAGATGAAATGCAAGGAGAGAGCTGCATATATAGAGGGTGTTCGGGGTCTGACAATATAGAATTCGCTAGTTTCTTACATGACATTATATGTCTATCCACAATTGTGTTAACCAGTTGGTTTAACGAAATCCCACTTCCCCTACTAACAGCTTTTAGTGCCCTACGCAGCGAAGCAAAGTCTTTCTTAAGTAGTCCAGGGAAGATTAATGGGGAGCAGTAAAGAGGGAAGGGTAGAATACAGGAATTGACACACTGAGAAAGCAAAGACTGCTTTATACCAGACTGCCTTAACTTCCTAACGTAGAACGTTAAGCGAAACATCTTTCTAGTCACTAGCAAGATGTGAGAGGACCAGGAAAGATCGGAGGAAATACTCAGTCCAAGGTACTTGACATTAGATGTAGTTTCAACCTCTATGCTATGATAGTGGGACCATGTGAGCTAGCTAGTTGTTGTAGGTCACGTTTTCGTCTGAAAGTAAAATTTACCACCTGACATTTAGACGGATTCAGCTTAAGACCGTTTGAAGAGGACCACTGACTAATTTCCGAGAGAAAGTTACTTAATATGGAACAGTCTGACTGAGAGTTGACAGGCATGGAGACAGAGAGGTCATCAGCGTACTTGACAAAAGTTGCTACATCAGAATGGGGCAAGTCATGTAAGAAAAAAGAAAACAGAAAAGGAGAAAGAACAGCACCTTGAGGAACACCAGCTAAAGTAACTGAGGTAGTGGAGGACTTTCCATTGTAGACAGTGTACTGCTTCCTATCAGAAAAGTAGGAATACAACCACTTATTTATCCAGCTCTCACTCTGTGTTGCAGCAAGCTTACTTAACAAGAGAGACCTAGGTACAGAGTCAAATGCAGATGTGTAGTGAGTGATATGTGTATATCTAGACAATTCAATAAATAAATTAGGTCAGATCTTAAAATTTGATAGTGTGGAAAATTCCCATATTATTAATTAAAAGTCAATCTGAACGAAGAATATTCTTTTCAATAATTTCTCTTCAGGTTCTTACAATTATAAAATATAATATTTGTTGTCGTTACAATAAAGGCCAGTTATGCTGCAGATACATTTTTTAACGTAGAATAACAGATTAGTTATGGGGTGTCAAAATAAATAGTCGTATTTGAGTGTGACAAACGTGCTAGTAGGCTGAAATCGAATACAAAATATTGTAAAACGGGAGACAATGGTGATTAATCATAAAAGATTTGTAGAGAGTGGGGTAGGGAAATTGACAAGTCAGTTCAAGGTTATAAAGGTGTCAGGTGAGTGGCTAGTACAAAGTGGTCTGTGTTAAACAGGAGATAGTAAGACTGCAATGGGAGGTTCACAATGAGGTAACGAATATGTGAAATGAAACAGGTAGAGGCATATATCGAGAAAAGAGATAATATCACTAATAATAAGTTCGGATAGTATAAACGAAAAATTCGATAGTATTGAGAGAATGTTTGTATGAAGGGCATAAATTATGACGAATAATAATATTAATAATTGTAATAATAATATTTGTAATAATAAGCAAAGGAAAAAAAGTCAAGAGGGTTAAGGGGAAGGAGCACTCTTGGTGAGAAGAAGAATCATCAGTCCAAGTTTGGCCATGGTAGGAACAGCGTCTGGACGTGTTCTCTTTGGATACAAAGCTCCGGTTTGGTCGATCTTATTGCAACAGCTTCAGCTATGTGTAGAAGACGTAAGCGAACAGTACGTGATAACGACTTCGGAATTCGGTATATAACCCTTAAAAGTTACGTAGGTGATGTGGACAGATAATCAGAGTTTAAATAAATATCATAAAAGTACTAAGGAAATGGAAAATAAGAAAGGATGGGAGGGTTATGAATAGAATTCACCTAGGCCAAGGGAGAGACAAAGGTAGAACAAACTTCTTGTGTATGGAAAGACCAGGATTGTTCTCTCGAATTCCCCTGACTTCCGCTATGTGTTTAACAGGCGGGTTCGAATTCCGTTCAAAAGGCTCGATGCAATGCGATAGATAACTTCGAAGGCACTATTTTTGTCCACTTGGTGACCGCTATCATCAATCAAATAAGCCAAAATAGAACTTCTTATAGATTTTATTTGACCATTTCCAAACCATGAAGGAAGATGCTCATTAATGCGTTTGTTAAGCTGTCTACTGGACAGACGATGTACTTTTTAAACAGAATTTGAACCCGCCTTTTACACATAAACGAAGCTATGGGAATTAATTAGGGCGGATAATCCTTTGCATACAACAAAAGGAGTTATTGCTACCTTTGTCTCTCCCTTGCTTGCCTAGGTGAATTCTATCCAAAACCATCCCACCCTTTCTCATTTTCCATTTCCTTCGTACTTTTATGATATTTATTTAAACTCGGATTATCTGTCCACTTCACCTACCTTTAGTTTTACGTGGCTTTAAAGATTTTACCTAATTTATTTATTGAATTGAATTGTCTACATATACACATATCACTCACTACCTTCGGTAGTCTTATCGCCACCTACATAAACCTTATTATCAATATTTTGTTATCATTATAATCAAAGTTGATTCCTAATTGTGGTGGACTGGATTATGCGTCAGACAGTGGGAAACTAGAAGAAAGGGATATCCTGGACCGACGTGAAGAATCTAGAAGACCTGGATTTCGCGCATGGATGACTTATGTTTGACGTCACACAAAATCGAAGACTAACAAGCGAAAACCGACAAACTGGTCGAAGAAGTAGCAAAGACAGGACTCCAGGTGATGAACATAGACAAGACGGAGGTTGTGAAAAGTAACCAACCAACCAACAACAACAGCAACATCCAGCGCCAATCACCATCAACGGGAGGGATTTGAAAGAGGTTACTTCATTCACTTATCTAGGTAGGGAGCATTGTCTCAACTACAGGCACATGGAAAGGACGAGGATGTCAAATCGAGACGAGAATCGGGAAGGCGAGAAACACATTCACCAACCTGAAAGCAATCTGGAAATCTTCGTCACTCAACTCAGCATCAACAACAAAATGATTCGGATTTTCAATACAAACGTCAAGTCAGTCAGTTCTTCTATACGGATGGATCAGAAACTTGGCGACGGGTCACAAAGAATATTTCCAACAGCCTGTTGCAGACCTACATCAACAACTAACTGTCTTCGCTCTATACTGAAGATCAGATGGCCGGAAAGAACAAGAACCAACAAGAAACTATGGGAACAAACAAAACAAGAAACAATCGCTGAACAAATATGCAAGAGAAAGTGGAGATGGATTGGTCACTCGCTGAGGAGGCCGCTGGGTGACATCGCGCGTCAGGTCAGTGCTCGAATGGAACCCAAAAGGGAAGCGGCGAGTGGGACGTCCAAGAGTGACATGGAGGAGATCGTGTGAAGAGGAGCTGAAACAGTATGGACTAACATGGATGCAAGTGAAAAGTACAGCAGAAGACAGAAGCAAGTGGAGACGTGTAGTTGAAGCCCGATGTTCCACTAGGAACCCAAGGGAACAATAATAATATAATAAATAATCATCGTTATTAACTACGTTCAAAACATTTACCACATTATTATTATTATTATTATTTGATCCATAAAATTACTGTCATTGGTTAACTTCTGTTTTATGTATATAAATCTATATAAACTAAAGTAAAGCCTGAAGATCTAACTGAAAACGACGATATTGTTCACTTATATGTATCTTGTTCTAATATTAAAAATGGGAATATTTGAAGCCACCAGTTATATTCACATGACTTCGAAACTTGAGTTTAGTAGTCTTCTTTGTTCTCACACACAGAATATGTGCCTGTGTGGTCATAAATAATATAGACGAGTTAAATTAGGTTCCTAATTAGGTTCTCATTAGTTATCAATAATACTGTGAGAAACAAGACCGCCTCTCATCTAACTTATACTGGAAGAATGCAGATCATTAGACAGAAGTGATATGGTCTCACAAAAGGCCATAAAGGCTGCTGCTGACTAGATGAAGGTTATAGTAGACTCTAATTAGGAAGTCATATGACAGTTGAACAGGTGATAATATCTGAGTATTTGTCTGTGTGTCAGTGATCAGCATTTAGTGTCAGTGTGCTTAAATAACCTTGACGTGCTTGTTTTTGTGTTGTTCATTTTGTATTATTGTACACCGTGTCCCTACATTTTCAGTTCTTCAATGATCCAACCTGTGGTCGATCAGATTGAAATGTCAACCACTGCTTAATAATAATAATAATAATAATAATTTGCTTTATTCCAGAAACAGTACTAGTGGTACAGTGTGGAATTTTCAGCACATGTCTACAATATTTGCATCTAATTTTACAAACATTTAAAAGGAGTATTTCAAAAAAAATAAATATAAAGACAACAACAACAAAAACAAAAAACAACAATAAAAAAATGCCAAGAAGTAGAATGGAAAATAAACATCATATAATAATATCTCAGTATTGGGTAGTGGAAGCTATGATATGATTATGCATGGTGACAGTAAAGCTATAGTCATACAAGAAGTTATGAAATGATATTTAAGAATGTTTATCGCCAAGATGGTCAGTTAATTTAGTTGAAACACCACTGAACAATCATAAAATAACATTTCAGGGTTGTTGTTTTGTTTTTTATTCTCAGGTCTAATGTGGTGTTTGTAGTGGTAGTGTGAGTAATCCTGCATAATACAAAATTTTAAGATGATGGTAATGGCGTTCACAACCAATGATTGTCGGTTAATATTGCCGAAAAAACAACCACAAAACTAATAATACTTGATGGTTAATGACAGGACAATTTTGTAATACTCATAGTGCTAATAGAGTCGGAACCAGTGGATGCACAAAAGAAGGAATACAGTAAAGTACAAAAAGTAAGTCAATGTTAATAATTTAGGTAGCTAAGTAAGTTTGAGAAGGAGTTCACTATAGAATTCAAAATAAAGGAGAAATAAAAAAGCCAAAAATTATATTGTTAATAACAAAGCAAGTCATAGGTTTCACGCTTAATATTGTCTCTGTCGCTTAGAACACGAGCCAAATATGGTATCGTTGAGTTCCTGTACTTGGTTGTACGAGCATATATTATTTTATACTGATTTCTGGTTCTACTTGATGAGATACTAGGCGAGAGTTGGGAATAGAGGGGGTGTTGGGGTCTGAGAGTATGCTTTTAGACCATTTTTCACATGTATTTAGACGCCTTTCTACTAATGTAGTGACGAGCTGACTGAGTTTTACACCACTAGTCCTACTGACTACCTTCAACATCCTTCTCAGGATGGTATAGTCCTTTTTCAGTAGCCCAGGAAGGAATAACGGTTGGGGAGCAGTAAAGTAGAATAGGTAAGATACAAGAGTTGACAAATTGTGAAAGTAGAGGTTGGGTGATTCCAGATTGTCTAAGTTTCTTAATGTAGTAGGTTAGACAGACCACTTTCTTAGAAATCGTTGGGATATGAGATGTCCAAGTAAGATAGATAGAAGATAGAACTAGACCGAGGTATTTTGCATTGGACTTAGTTTCAGTTTTAGTCCCCTCGATGCAACAGGCTTCATGAGTACTTACTAGTGTTTGTAGATCTCGTTTATGCTTAAGGGAGAAGTGAATAGTCTGGCATTTTGAGGGATTCAGCATGAGACCATTTAGTTTAGACCACTGACTGATGTCCGACAGGAAGCTATTTAATTTGAAACAGTCTGACTGAGACTTAACGGGAAGCGAAACAGTCAGGTCATCTGCATATTTTACGAAGTTGATTTCGTCTGAAAGAGGTAAGTTAGTAGCTTGATAGTTAGTGCTCTTTACCTCATCAATACACATCTGATTGATTGATTGATGCATATCGATTGGGAATGAATGAATGGAAGGAGATTATTTCAGAGTTTTCCTCTTCAAAATACACGGGGACACACACTAACACACACACACGCACATACGAGATGTACAATAGACGCAACATATACACAGAATGATAAGGTTACATGTCTCACAGATTATCGTGGATCGATTGACAATAAGAAATTATAGAACAGGATTTATGCAAGCGAATACATATTTTCGGTAAATTGTCATCAGGCGTTATATTTACGTTGTGTATGCATTGTCCAACGTGGTTAGTTAGGTAGAGGAGTTGTGAGGTCAATCAGAAGTTCCATATTGTCGCACACGTAGTGGTGTGTACGGAGAACATGATTGATTAAAACATTCAGCTTTTACAGTTCTATACAGGGTGCCATCGCAATTCCCTCGGTTGTTGGGCATGGCTGAGTCAGTTGCCATCACGATTTTTCAACACAATCTCTGTGTTCAGAAGAAGTATGTTCAATCTCTATCCCTCCCTTGACCTTCATCTACAACCTAAACTAGTTATCTCTCCCGATGACACCGGCTAACTGTAAATATTATCGTATTATATTTTTATTTTATTTTCACGAGTTTGACGACGGATTGATATCAGTTAGAGAATAAATGAAACCAGCTGGGAGTACTGGACAGCTAGCTTTTTCACCCTAGTATTTTGGGAATCGTCGGCAATACACACCCACCACCAGCGTTCGAACCCATGGCCTTCCAGTTACAAGGCAAGCCACTGTGACCCGATTCAAAACAAATCTAATCCTTACAAACCAACTCTTGAACACTAATCTGATGCTCACTAGTGGCTTGCTACTGGATAGAGTTTCCTGGGGTTCTAGTGAGAAATCGTGACCAGTGAGGTTCATCCAGTTGGGAATCAGGATGGAGTTCCCACAGATGACATTGGTTGGTGCCAGTTGCGCTAAATCACGAATTGATAGAAGTTCTAATTCATGGGCTGGTCATTGAAGAGTCGTGTCCTATAGTGGCTGAATGGTATACGAGCTTGCCTCGTAACTGGATGATCTTGTGTTCAAACCCTGTCGATGGGTGCGTACTGATGATGATGAGTCCCAAACTAGGATGAAACAGTTGTCAAGTACCTCATTATTGGTTTTCCATCATAAGATATTGATAGGTGGAAATTTGAATATTGCTACCTTTCACTATTTGTGACAATATAAGTCATAGTTAAGTTTCACAGTAAATTATAACTAAACTATGAGCAAAGATTTATTTACCCGGTGTTGGTTTACAGGAATGTGATTAGTTACAGGATTTCATGACGAGTTGGATAGCTGTTTCATCGTAATTCGGGACTACTCAGCGCAACCCTACCGGTCCAACTCCTGACAATTCGCTATATTTGTAGTGCAACCACCAGCTAATGCGGTAGGTGAGTTACTGTTCTCTTAACTGACTTCCCTACAACTCCAGTTGACTTCTTGTATACAACCGGTCGCTAGTATATCGCGAATTGACGGAAATTTGAATTCATGAACTATTAGCTTGGAACCCAATGGCTCAATGGTATACGAGCTTACCCTGTAACTGGAAGGTCCTGGGTTCAAACCCCTTTGGTCTGTTCGTGCTGAGCTGAAGAGTCCCAAACCAGGACGAAACAACTTTCCAGTATTCTTTTCTTCTCTAATGCAATAAGATACAATATAATGATGGAGATTTTTGGTAGTCGAAGTTTTAAGCCAACCTTCAGGGTGATTTTAGCATTTAGACACTAGAGGCTTCTGATTACTCGTAGGTGTACTAATTCCTATAAGATGGCAGTGAGAAATTATGTTTAAATGCAGTGGAGAATTAGTAGATTGCTTAGATAAACTGGCCAACTGAATTCTCTTTGTGTATCGGTAGGATTGCGTAGGTGGTTAGTTTTAAGTCAGATCGATTGTGAAATAAAATATCGATCTGATATACTTTGAACATAGAGCAACCATAATAATAATAATAGTGATAACGAACAGAGAGACATTGAAACAGATCGGTTGATTTTAATTCACCAGTGAATGATCAGCTTCATAGACATCGTCTCCATGCCGGAAGAAGAACGACCAAATTTGAACTGTGTATAATCATGTCGTTTTATTTCAAAGGTACTCATCAGCTGATACAGACAACATGAAATTATTACAACCATTATAAAAGAGTCGACTGGCTAACTAATTAACACACTTTAGTACTCGTGTCGGGAAGTAAATATTTCCAATTCCTGTCACAGTATTGATTCATTTGTAATTGTAGAACACGACTTAAACAAGAGAATACGTGTTTTCGGTAAACTCTCATCAGGCTTTACATTTGCATAATGAAATATTAGTAGTATTGATAGACATTTGATATATGTGTAAAACTTGGGCACTGTTGTGGTAGTAGGTAATTCCCTGCCGGCGCACACCCGATATCAATGGTCAGCCTGCAAAATTTGGGCTACCGATATCACATGCTGAATATTCCATACTTGTACCAAAAATACTGTGTGGTTTCAAGCTATAATAAAAATAAAAATAAATAAAATAAATAGTTTGTTTATGAGATATATCACACAGTGAGGAAACAGTATTATTATTTACTGGATGACAGTGTTTCGAACACAATTCATTATTGTTCATAATCATATCAATAATCACATGACTTTGAAACTTGAGTTTTATAGTTTTCTTTGTTCTCTCCCATTTGCTGTCGTAGGGGTAGTAGAATTTTCCAGATATCTGAGTGGACAGGTGTTGAATCATTCCTATTACATGTATTTGCAGTTGATTGGATAAACAAAGTTTCTGTTATCAATCTCTCTCTCTCCACCCTGCGGCTACATTAGATTTTAAATCTGTCATCCTATCTCATCCACCCTATTGCGTGGTTGTGTGTAATTGCATATAGTGCTATCTATGGTTGAACTATCATCCAGATTTCTTACTATCTTATTCGGGTCAACTAATCCAGATTTATAAGAACAAGGCACAAACAGCGAAGAAGAAAATTTTCTTTTCAACGATTCATTTTCATGAGCTGTACAGTCGTAATTATAACTGTCAAGTATTGGTTTTGTAGGGATTTTGTTTGATTGCATGGAGGATTTCATCATGATGAGCTGACATCAGTTAGAGTCCCAAACTAGGACGAAACAGCTGTCCAGTACTCCCAGGTTTTCCAGTCTGTTCGTTTGTCAAAGATGTTATTTTAACAGAAACAGTTTGTTTTCAGTTTGATCGCGGAATTCATAATAATAGTAATAATAATAATAATGGCCGTTTTATTCCAAACGACAACAATAATAATTATACAGAATAGAATTCTCAGTGTTTTTATACATACTGCAGCAATCTACCCCCTTTTACATAAATATGTGCATATATAAAATTTAAAATAGTAATAATAATAATAATGATAATAATAATCTCTGCTTATACTCTGCAGTTGAGATTACTGATTTAAAAAGTTTATAAGTTCTTTTCTAATAATAATAATAATAATAATAATAATAATAATCTACTTTATTCCAAAACAGCACTACTTATAATACAGAATGGAATTCTCAGCATTTGTCACAATATTCCATCTGATTTACTCAATATATAAATAAAATTAAAAATTAAAACAAAATTAACCAGAGAAATTTGTCCACATTTACGACATAAATTCAAAAATATTCGAAGCAGGAATTGAGAATATTACATATAATAATAATAATAATAAAAATAATAATAATAAACAGTGAGTTTGTTTCAAACAGTATAGGCCATTAAGTTTGGAAATTTTAGCATGTTATAGATTATTGGATCTAATGTTCTGTTGATATAGCAGCATGGCGAGGTGAAATACGAAATTAACAGTTATAACACAGCTTAAATTATGTCCACACTTATGAAAAAATAAACAAATAAAAACAAGAGATTGAGAGGATTATAAATATAAGAAGTACAATAACAATAAAGCTTGATGTTGTAAGGATGGCGGAAATGGTTTATTTAATAGTGCAAAGAAGGTTAGTTAGTTCATGCCTGACACTATTTTCATCACATAAAACAATGTGTGCTAAATGTGGTATAGTGGAATTTTTATACTTAGACGTACGTGCATAAAGTCTTCTGAAAAGAGTTCTTGTTTTACCTGAGGAGACACAAGGTTGGAGCTGCGGGTGCTGTGGTGGATGCTCAGAGTCTGACAAAATTCCTTTAGCGAATTTGTAGCATGACATCAAGTGCCTAACATCAATGACGATGTCAACGATATGGCCCAATGGGATATCACTCGCCCAACTGACAGTCAGTCTTCAGAGTTCTATGGAGTATGACATAGTCCTTTTTTAAGCAATCCAGGAAGGAAAGAATAAGAGTGAAGAGTAAAGAAGAATAGGTAAGATGCACGAGTTGACAAACTGTAAGAGGAGAAGAAGGTGAGTTGTGCCTGAGTGCCTTAACTTCTTAATGTAAAAAGTCAGACGAAATATTCTTTTAGAAATCGCTAAGACATGGGAAGACCAGGATAGGTCAGAAGAGAGAATTAATCCAAGATACTTAATTTCAGACTTGGTTTCTATATCAGTATCAGCAATTTTCCAAGGGTCATAGGAACCAACGGCTTCATTTAACTTTCGTTTACATCGAAAACTGAAATTAACAGTCTGACATTTGGAAAGATTAAGTTTAAGGCCGTTAGACGAAGACCATTTGCTAACTCCTGATAGAAAGTTGTTTGTCTTAGTGCAGTTAAGCTGGAAGTTAACAGACATTGAAATAGTTAGATCATCGGCATACTTAACAAATTTCATTTCATCAGAGTGAGGGAAGTCATGCAAGAAGAAAGATATCTGACTGTCTTTTCACAAAAAACCACCCGTGCTTAATATGGTGGTATGGTAGAAGTTTTATATTTAGTAGCTGTACGAGCATAAATGCTTCCGATGAAGTTTCTTCTGGTTTCACACATCCGAAGAGATACAAGCAGAAAGTTTGCGAATAAGTAGAGAGGATTTTCCGATGTATCAGACAAGATAACTTTAGCCAAAACTGCTTGCAAGAATTGAAGTGCCTAAGGACAATAATGTCAGTTCGTTGAGTCCAAGCCGTACGACCACTGACCCTACTCATAGCCTTCAACGTTTTACGTAATATGTATGACATAGTCATTTTGAAAAGTCCACAAGGGAAGAATAAAGGCGACCAATAAAGAAGAATGAGGGAAGAACACGTGAATTAACAAATTGTAAGAGAAGAGATGGGTCACAAAGAATATTTCCAACAGCCTGTTGCAGACCTACATCAACAACAACTGTCTTCGCTCTATACACTGAAGATCAGATGGCCGGAAAGAAGAAGAACCAACAAGAAACTATGGGAACAAACAAAACAAGAAGCAATCGCCCAACACATATGCAGGAGAAAGTGGAGATGGATTGGACACTCACTGGCTGAGGAGGCCGCTGGGTGACATCACGTGTCAGGCCAATGCTCGAGTGGAACCCGAAATGGAAGCGGCGAGTAGTGGGACGTCCAAGGGTGACATGGAGGAGATTTTGTAAAGAGGAGATGAAACAGTATGGACTAACATGGATACAGGTGAAAAGTACAGCAGAAGACAGAAGCAAGTGGAGGCGTGCAGTTGAAGCCCTATGTTCCACTAGGAACCAAAGGGAACAATAATAATAATAATAAGAGAAGAGGTGAGGCTGAGTTTTACTAGCAGAAAGTCTCAACTCCTTTTATTATGTAATAATTCAAGCGAAAAATGTTTCTTAGAAATCAACAGGATATGAGACGACCAACAGAAATTCGAAGGTAAACTTATACCGAGGTGAGAGGTATTCGATTTACTCCCTATCACACAGTGCCATCAATATTAAAGGAATCATGGGATTGAATCAGCCAGTCCACGCAAGTCTTGTCCTCAGTCTGAAACTAAAATCAACAAACAGTATGACGTTTAAAATGGATTCAGTTTAAGACCATTTAGGTGAGACCCCTTGTTGACTTCAGATAAGAATGTCGATTTGTCAATCATTGAAAACCAGTATGGAGTACTGGACTCTCCAACACTTCACACTGACGACCACACCACCAGGAATCTAACTCTGGATCTTCAGGCTACAAGTTCAAGCTGGTTTGTCATTCAATCAGTTGAGCACGAATCCAATGGCTAACCCAGGAATTCTAACTCCAGTCAATTCGAGATTTTTATCCCACATATTTATCCTCACACCCACCGACCTGGTCGACGTCAATGGCGACAACTTAGCAGAGAACTCTAGACAACTTTGTTCTGTACGCAGTTATTAGTGAGTATCAGAATAATCAAATCCCTAAAAATTTACTTTTAAAGAAAAAGTGTGTTTTGATTGATTGCTTGGAGGATTTCATTATGATGAGATGACATCTGTTAGAGAACCATTGGAAAACTAGTACTGGAGTACTGGACAGCCATTTCATCCCATTGGTTTAGAACTCTTCAGCAGCACGCACCCACCAACACAGCTCGAAACCAGGACCTTCTGGTTACAATGTGTACTCCAGTACTGGTTTTCCAACAGTTTTAGCACAATAAAATGGTACCATCTTTTATTTCGTTGCCTTCTCGTCAGCTGCTTACAGGGCGAAGACATTATTAAATATATCTACAAAAACAATTTTAACATACTTGCACAGAGTTCATTTTAAACAAAAATCAATCGATCACTATACGCATACACTAATAATATATACACATATATATGCAATATTAAACACTATTCCGAACAATAATAATCATACACAATGAAAACTTTTCAGCATCTCGCATTCGGATGAAAAATATCCAGTTACCAGGGCAAAGAAAGACTGATAACCGCTTCTTTCTGAATGCATAAATCAGGTTTCAGGCGCTTGATGGAAATGGCTTCAGCAAACTTAAGGAGAATTGAGCTCTTTTGCCTACTGATAATTTTGAACGACTTTTCGACGTCCACCTCATGACCCGTGTCGAGGAGATGCCTGGCGATTGCACTGTTTAAAGCATTTGTTTGCTTTAGACGTGAGCTTCTTGGTACATGTTCAGAAAATCGTGGATATGCCCTTCTTTCTGTTCTTCCAGTGTAACTGATCCCACCGCAGATACATGTAAATTTGTATACACAGTTGGAGTTCACATGAGAAGGATATCTATCGATTTTTGATTGCATCAAAGAGCAAGTTGTTCGATAGACGGGAACGAGCTTAGCTGCAGGATAGGCTATGGCTAGTGATGTGCTCAGCCTTCTGTTGATTATCGCTGCAATGTTTTCACCTTTATAATCAAGCTCAAAGTAAATTGGCTTTTTTCTTACTGTGATTTGTTTTACATTTGTGACTTCAGATCTTTCATACTTATTTATGAACCTTTGAGGGTATCCATTTCTCTTCAATGTCTTTTCAAGAAACTCAAATTCTTCCTCTAATTTCTCTATAGAGCATATTCTCCTCGCTCTATAGTGTGCAGAGTCTTGACTAAACCACGTTTAAAGCTATTTGGACAAAAGCCATTAAAATGTAAGTATTGTCCTTTCCATGTGGACTTTCGATAAATTGACTTTTGAAGACTACCGTCTTCTAGGCGTCTTCTAGGTTCTCTGACTGATGCCAGCTCATCTAGATGAAATCCTCCAACCAATCAAAACAAAATCCCCTACAAAAACCAATACTTGAAAATTGACCTGATGCTCACTAGCGACTGACCCTATTCATGTAGGTAGGTAGTTACCTCGGGTTCTAGTGGGAACCCGTAACCAGTAGGCTGCACCAGGTTGAAGGTAAGGCAGTAACTCATCATCGAAGAAGACATTGTGCTAAGTGGTCGCGCTATGCCATGAATTCGTAATTGGATAGGGTCTCAGTGACTTGATGGTTTACGAGCTCGCTAGCCTTGTAACGAGAAGGTTCTGAGTTCCAAACATATCGTCCCAAACTAGTGGAATGAAACGGACAGCTGTCCAGTACTCCACTACTGGTTTTTCAATGGTTCTCTCTAACTGATCTCTACTCATCATGATGAAATCCTTCAACCAACCAATCAAAACAAAAATCACGGAATATACACATTGGGTCATAGGAGTTAATAAAAAGACAATTGCAGCGAAGAAAATTTTCTTTTCGACGAAGTCATCATCTAGACTGTACATTCGTGTATTTATATCAAATGGATGGGAAAGTTCCAAAACAATTTCTGGTTAGGGGTTAAATTAATAAAAATTACAATTAGGAATTAGAATGCCATAATAAACAGGGGGACGGATAAAACACGAACAAAGTAGCATTATAATAACTAAGAAGATTGACATTGTGCAATTGGAGGTTAGAAATGTAGAAATAACAAAATATACAGGAAGTTTGGATAAGAAACTAGTGTGATGAATAATTGTTTATGCAATCAGGGATTAAATATGTAGAAATAGTAAAATGACAAAATAAACTGGAAGAGTGGATATGAAAATATGGTAGTGTAGACAGGGATTAAGAAAAACTTAAAATAACATGAATAAACAGGAAGTTTAGATAAGGAAGGCGATGAGATTGTCATTACTAAAAATTTTACCTGTTTATGATGGCCATGGCAGGGAGAGGGGTTGGACGTAATTCTTTTGGATACAAAGCGTGGGTTTGAGCTTTTGGATAGCTAGTGCCTCAGCTATGCCCAGATGTCTTGATTTGACTCCGTTTGATAGGTTTGATTGAATTTTGTATATTACTTTGAAGGATTTTTCGAAAGGCGCTGAATGTCCTGAGTTGACCAGATGCTCTGTCACTGAACTGTATACACGTTTTCGGTCTCCTTTTACCAGCCAGGCTGGGTAGTGTTCACGAGCGCGTTTTCCAAGTTGGCGCATGGTACGGCCGATGTACTCAGCTCCACAAGAGCGAGTGAACTGGTATATGCACGTTGAGGTGGCCCAATGCGACGGCTTGTCTTTCACGTTCTGGCTGAACGGTTTCTTGCAAGAAAACGTCAGTCGTAGGCTTGCGGCGAAGTATGTTTTCCTAAGAGATTTGCAGAGGCGTTTGCGAAGGATTTCTGCTTCAATATCACCTTTGAATTCTAGATTAAGCAGAAGTATATTCTTTGGAGCGGATTGGACTTGTTCTGAAGTCTTCTTAGATTTGAGATTTTTGTCTATGAACCTGGGCGGGAAACCGTTTTCCATCAGGGTTTTTCGGAGATTACGCAGTTCTTCTTCAATCACTTCCTCGCTGCATATCTTCCGAATCCTGGAGGAAAGAGGGTATATCAGGTTCCTCTTTCTGCTTAGGGGCACGAAGCTTTGGAAGTTGATGAATTGTCTATTCCAAGTAGGCTTTTTGTATATGGATCTTTTCAGAGAGTTGTTGGCGAAAATCACTATAGAAACCAATACTTGAAAAACGTAAACTTATTGATTCAAATCATTAAACCATTAGCAATAACTATAGAGAGAGTGTGTGAATTCTAGAGCTAATCACTCAGAGGAAGGCTAACTATTGTTCAATTCTTATTTAATAATGAGATAATAATAATAATACCAATAATACTAATAATATTAATGAAACGCGATAACATACGTCATTAGAAGCAACATTGTAAAAGTGTGGAATCGGTTTTTTTACTGACAGGTTTAAACGTGTTTTCATCGTATTACTGAAGTGAAGAAAATCTATCCAGAAAATTTGTTTATTTTGTTAAGACGTCAACGTCATTCAATAAAGTATATTAAAATAAACTATGGAATGTTTTCTTGACCTTGAATAGTAAGTACTGCATATAACTTGAGAAAATAACCATAACGAGACAATAGTGATAATAATAATAATAATTAACGGTAATAACAATAGTGAAGTAAAGTTCAACTGCCAAAAATTGGCACAACTCATAATCTCATAAGAAAGAGAGAGGTGGTGAAGATAACCAAGCAACCAACCAACAATAACACCAAGAAGTATCAAACACTAACGACGGAAGAAATTCTACGGAGCTTCTAATAACAGAAGGTAAGACATGGAAGCCAAGGTATTATTATTATTGTATCCTTTAATTCCTAGAGGAACATAGGGCTTCAGTCGCGAAAGTCTCCATTGCGTTCGGTTCTCTGCTAGAGTCTTCACCTGGCTCCAAGTCTGCCCACATGCTTTCATCTCCTCTTCACATCACCTCCTCCAAGTCACCCTAGCACCGACTACCAACTCGCCGATTCCCGTTCGGGCTCTACTCGACGGCTTGTCTAGGGATGTTACTTGATGGTTTGTGTTCTCAGAGTATGGCCAATCCACCTAACTCCATTTCTTCCTGCCTATTTGTTTCACAATCGGTTCCTGCTGTGTTGGTTCGCTCATTGCCAGAGATCTCTGTTGCTGATCTTTTCTGGTCATCTGATCTTGAGTATTGAGCGAGAACGACTGTTAATGAAGGTGTGTAGTTTATTAGAGGTGCTCTTTATGACGCGCGAAGTCTCTGATCCATAAAGTAGCACTGACTTCATATTGGAGTTGGAAATCTGGATCTTATTTTCATTTTCATGCTGAGTGCTGTTGACCTCCACAGAGACTTGAGAGTAGTGAAAGCTTGTCTTGCTTTTCCGATTCTTGCTTTGATATCCTCGTCAGTTCCGCCGGCCTGTAGTTGAAACGATGCTTCCCAGGAAGGGTAGGTAAAAGAGGTTGTTTCTTTCAGGTTCCTCCCATTTATGCTGATCGTTGTCTGTTGTTGTTGTTGTTGTTCTTGTCCAGGAATCTTCGTCACCTCTGTTTTCTCTATGTTCACCTGAAGTCCCTCCTATCTTTGATGCTTCTTCTACCAACTTGTTGCTTTTCGCTTGCATATCTTCCAGTTTGTGGGAAATCAGACATATATCATCGGCGAAGTCCAGATCCTCCAAGTTTTTGTGTAGGTCCATTTTATGCCTGTTTCCTCATTGCCCACTGTTTGTCGCATTATCCAGTGTACTGCAATCAGGAAAATCATTGGCGATAGTAGGTAGCCAGCTTGTCTTAATCGTGTCCTCACTTCGAAGGATTCCGTAATTTTCCCATTGTGGATTACTTCTCATGCAGCATTGTCGTACAGCTGTTGGATGAGATGTATAATAAGGTATATTTTCAAGTAATCAAACTGCTATTTATGTTATTATTACAATTGTTTCCTCTAATTCCTAGAGGAATATGGGGCTTCAGACGCACGTCTCCATTGCTTCCAGGGTTCTCACCTCTTTCAACGTTTTCACCTGGCTCCACGTCTGCCTAAATGGTTTCATCTCCTCCTCACATGACCTCCTACTCCATGTCACTCTCTCATTGACGACCAACTAACTCGCCACTTCCCATTCGGGTTCCACTCAAGCATTGGCCTGGCGTGGGGTGGCACTCACTTGATGGTTTGTTTTCTCCGAGTATGGCCAGCCAATCCACCTAACTCCATTTCTTCCTGCATGCGTATTTGTTGCACAATCGGTTTCTTCTGTGTTGGTTCTCTTCCAGAGATGCCTCCCTGTTGCCCTTCTTTTCTGGCCGGTCATCTGATATTGAGCGAAGTATTGAGGGAAGACAGCTGTTGATGAAGGTGTGTAGTTTGTTCGAAGTGGCCTTCGTAACGCGCCAAGTCTCTGATCCGTATAGTAAGTAGCACTGACCTTATATTAGAGTTGAAAATCCTCACCTTATTTTCCATGCTGCTGCTAATTCTTTCTGGCAGGCCGGCTGGCCATTTTATCTTCAGTATGGAGAGAAGTTGATAGCTATTGATGAAAGTCTGCAACCTATTGAAAATCCTTTTCGTGACGCACACACAGTGCAACTTTCTAACCCATATAGAAGAACCGACTTCACATTGGTTTTGAAAATCCAAATCTTGTTCTTTATGCTGTCTGAGTGAAGTAGAAGATTTCCAAACTGGTTTCAGATTGATGAAGGCGTATCTTGCCTTTTCGATTCTGACTGGCTGGCTTTCATATCTTCGTCCGTTTCGACTGTTTGTAGTTGAAACGATGCTTCGTGGCTGGATAAGTGAAGGAGGCAACCTCTGTCGCCGTCCCAAGCCCTGGTAAAGAGGGAGAGTTGGGCGTGTGGCTAGAAACTCCACACCACTAAATCTTTCAAACCGCTAGAGAAACTTCAACACACACAGAAAATATATTAAAAATACAAAAACTTCAAATAACAACAATCTTATTGTTCGCTCAAATTGGAGAGGTGAAATGACACAGTCGACTGGCTGGTGAAAGCCAGCCTTCAGAAAGCCAGTCAGCCAGCCAGCCGATGTATCTTCTCTCGATGAAAGCAAGAGTAGGAATGGGGAGGTGGAATATCCGCACAATGTACAAGACTGGCTGGGAAGGCTGCCGAGGTAGACAACGAAATGCGAAGATATGGTCTAGAAGTACTGGGTATCTGCGAAAGCAGATGGAATGGATGTGGATTGATAACATTGTCAAGCAAAGTCTCAGTGAGAGCTAAATTAATCATAGGGATGCAGGTACATCCCACCGAAGCATCCAGAATATAATATAACACACAAAGAGGATAAAAAGACACTCCCGTCAACCCTCATTCGCCATCAATACAAGTAACTCTAAATTTGAAATTAAAACAATATCTGGACGTCTGATTGCATAGAGGATTTCATCATGAGCTGACATCAGTTAGAGAACCATTGGAAATGCTGGGAGTACTGAACAGCTGTTTCGTCTTAGTTTGGGACTCTTCGGCAGTACGCACCCACCGGGGTTCGAACCCAGGACCTTCTGGTTACAAGGCGAGCTCGTAGACCATTGAGCCATTGGGATCCGATCCAATGGTCCTTGAAATCTAACTTCTGCCAATTCACATCTGGACATCTGTTCAAGTTAGCTACACGTGCCGAAAATGGGCAATTGATAAATAGTTAAGGAAGGATAATTTTTGGGAAACTATTGGAGCTGTAAATGTGATTGCTTGCCATTTATAATAATAATAATAACACTTGAGACCAAGCACATCGGTTCAATCAGTAAACGGGAAAATCTAAAATTGAATTAAATAATTAATAAGACCCGATGCACAAGAAAGAGGTGGCTGTCTTGTGACCCAATTAGTCTAGTGGTTAACGCTTTGGCGTTGGAAACTATGGGCACTGGGTTCGAGCCTTGGTGGGAACATCATCACTCACTGAGAAATGCAGGTACATCCGGATGACGAGTCCCAAATAGGACGAAATGCGCATCCTTGATTCCACTGCTAGTCACCATCCACCAATTAAATACTCACTATCTCTGTTTTCTGTTATCAAATAAGCATTTCAATTATCTTTTTTTGTATTAATTAATCTATCAATTGATTTTACTTTATTACTGTGTAGAAATTTCTCACAATTCTCTACTCTCTCTTTCATTTTTTTTAAACTCTTTTTCAAGTAAACTACATACCAGAGTAATGATGGACTAATCAAGCGAGGAGAAGAAGAAGACGAATAGAAAAGAAAATGCCAATCTCTGAGATATACTGACAGTCAGTCAGTCTGTCATTTTTATTCAATTTATTCGAATTCAATCACAATCTCGAATGTGCGTCTTTGTGTGCCTGTGTGCGCGTGCGTGGGTGTGTGTGGGTGTGGAGGGGTGTGGAGATGTGTGCTGATAATCTCATGTAACATTTGACAGTGAAATATGACAAAATATTGAAGAGTTTTAGAGAAAAAAATGAGTAAGTTTTATATGTATGAACCATAAAATAAGAAATTCATTACATATACTTAATACTTGATTGAGAAGAAAATATTTTCTGAGAAAAGTTTGTTACTGTCATAAAAAAGGTACTCGCCACCCTTGCCCCCCTCCAACACACATACTTACACAGACAAGAAACACATAAACACAATTTAATGACAATAATCGTAATAATCTATTTTATTCCAAAAAACACTATGTATAATACAGCGTAGAATTTTAAACATTCATCAAAATAAAGTATAATTAAATTAGAAGTTATTAGATATGCCTTAATATCAGTAAAAAGTTTGAGCCTTGTGGATTAGATCAAATAAAGTATAATTATATTTCAATAGTTTACACACAATGATAAGTTTTGTTATTGGTAATATTTCGAGCAAAATTACTGCCCGTGTTCACACCACTGTTGGAATTTGATAGTGTCGGAAATTCCCATATTATGAATTAAAAGTCAATCTGAACGAAGAATATTCTTTTCAATAATTTCTCTTCAGGTTCTTACAATTATAAAATATAATATTTGTTGTCGTTACAATAAAGGCCAGTTATGCGGCAGATACATTTTTAACGTAGAATAACAGATTAGTTATGGGGTGTCAAAATAAATAGTCGTATTTGTGTGACAAACGTGCTAGTTGGCTGAATTCGATTACAAAATATTGTAAAACGGGAGACAATGGTGATTAATCATAATAGATTTGTAGAGTGTGGGGTAGGAAAATTGACAAGTCAGTTCAAGGTTATAAAAGGTGTCAGGTGAGTGGCTAGTACAAAGTGGTCTGTATTAAAGAGGAGATAGTAAGACTGCAATGGGAGGTTCATAATGAAATAACGAATATGTGAAATGAAACAGGTGGAGGCATATATTGAGAAAAGAGATAATATCACTAATAATAAGTCCGGATAGTATAAACGAAAAAATTCGATAGTATTGAGAGAATGTTTGCATGAAGGGCATAAATTATGACGAATAATAATAATAATTGTAATAATAAGCAAAGGAAAGAAAAACAAAGCCAAGAGGGTTAAGGGGAAGGAGCACTCTTGGTGAGAAGAAGAATCATCAATCCAAGTTTGGCCACGGTAGGAACAGCGTCTGGACGTGTTCTTTTTGGATACAAAGTTCCGGTTTAGTCGATCTTATTGCAACAACTTCAGCTATGTGTAGAAGACGTAAGCGAACTGTACGTGATAACGACTTCGGAATTTGGTATATAACCCTGAAAGCTGTGTTGACATCGATATGATGTCCAGTATCGACCAAGTGTGACAGGATCGAGCTTTTTTTCATAATTTGTGCCCTTCATACAAACATTCTCTCAATACTATCGAATTTTTTCGTTTATACTATCCGGACTTATTATTAGTGATATTATCTCTTTTCTCAATATGTGCCTCCACCTGTTTCATTTCACATATTCGTTATTTCATTATGAACCTCCCATTGCAGTCTTACTATCTCCTCTTTAATACAGACCACTTTGTACTAGCCACTCACCTGACACCTTTTATAACCTTGAACTGACTTGTCAATTTTCCTACCCCACACTCTACAAATCTATTATGATTAATCACCATTGTCTCCCGTTTTACAATATTTTGTAATCGAATTCAGCCAACTAGCACGTTTGTCACACAAATACGACTATTTATTTTGACACCCCATAACTAATCTGTTATTCTACGTTAAAAATGTATCTGCCGCATAACTGGCCTTTATTGTAACGACAACAAATATTATATTTTATAATTGTAAGAACCTGAAGAGAAATTATTGAAAAGAATATTCTTCGTTCAGATTGACTGTTGGAATTGTTTGATTCACACATTTGTGATTTGTACTCATATATATAGTTCATTATTTTTGCTAATTCATGTTTGTTTGTTTTTGTATTTGACTTATATTCCACGTTCATTCATGTTTTTGTATTCAGAATTATATTCCAAGTTGTTGGTAGTTGTAGCAAGTCACCCCTTGTTACATGTATCCGGTGTGACTTTAATGAATATCGATTCTGTTATAAGTCTTTCTTTCCATTTGTTCATGTTAGTTTTTAGAATACACACATTGTCCCAATCGATATTGTGGTTTTTGTCCCATGCTGCATGTGCAGCTATCGATGAATTTTTTTTCAAGATTCTTGTAGGCTTGTGTTCCTGTTGGTTGACCTTTGGTTAGACGTTTATGTTCATTCACTCTTATTTTGAGTAATCTGGACGTTTGCCCCACATATTTAGTCGGACAGTCAGCACAAGATATTTTGTAAATCAAGTTGTTTTTATCCATCATTTTTATGGGATCTTTCAGTTGATTTATTTTATTTTTGATTAGATTTGTCGGTTTGAAAGTTGTGTGAATGCCGATATTTTTGAGGTTTCTTTGAATTGCCTCTGATGTACCATTTTTATATGGTATTGTGACTGTTTTTTTTGCATTCTTCCATCTTGTTATTCTCCGGCTTTACCCTATTTTTTATATTATCTTTTATAAATTCTCTTGGGTAGTTGTTTTCGAGTATCATTTTGAATAGGACGTTTATTTCTTTACACTGGTCCTCTGGCGTTGTTGTAAGTCGCCTACGTATTCTATCTGCAAGACCTTGTATTAATCCTCGTTTCACCAATAACCAAATTTATCATTGTGTGTAAACTATTGAAATATAATTATACTTTATTTGATCTAATCCACAATGCTCAAACTTTTTATTGATATTAATTCATCCAAATGTATGGCATCTGATTTACTCACTCTCCGATGTCAGCTCATCATGATGTGTTCCTGTAACCAATCAAACAATAATCCCCTTAGAAACCAATACTTGAATAAACAAAATTAACCACAGTAATTCCATATTAGTTAGTTTATCAGATATATCGCACACAGTGAAGAAACAGTATTGTTATTAATTGGATGACACAGTTTCGAAAAAACTTTATTGTTCATAATCATATCATGAATTATAATCACACGACTTCGAAACTTGAGTTTCATAGTTTTCTTTGTCCTCTTCTATTAGTCATCGTTGGGGTAGTAGAATTTTCCAGATATCTGAGTGGACAGGTGTTGAATCATTCCTGTTATACGTATTTGCAGTTGACTCGATAAACAGAGCTTCCGTTGTAATCAATCTTTCCCTCCACCCTGTTGTTATATTAGATTTTAAAACTGTCATCTTATCCCATCCCGTCATATTGTATGGTTGTGGGCTGTAGCTGAACTGTTCTCTAGATTTCTTATCTTATTCGAGTCAACCAATCCTGATTTTGCTAGATTTTCGTGCTCCACTAGACTGACTGACCTCGTTCTAGTATTTTCACCTCTGTGTTTGACCTGATAATCATTCCAGCAGGCAGGGTATTAGATAAACAAAATTTGTTCCATTCAAACTGATACTTGAGTGTATTATATCATATACAGGAATAGAGAGATGATAATTACTGTGAAAAGGGGAGTGATGTGATGATGAGTCACATTTTTCGTCAGTTTGCCTAATTAATGGATAATTTTCATTGGCTTAAATTGTGGCTTATAATAAATTGACCAATCAAAAAATTACATGCATGACGGTGTCAATTTTCATTGGTTGACTGAGACTACAGGGGAAGGAAACTAAAATAAATGAAGTATTTCCCTACCCCTCGAAATTTGAATCTTCACTTTTATCTACATGGATTTCTTCATTAACTATTGGAGTAACACAGAACTAAACGTTTTTTAATTCATAGGATTTGTGGGTATTTAGGTGTAATTTCAACTATTGAGTTTCGTGGTTTCATCATGAACTGGCATCGATGGGAGTACTGGGTAGCTGTTTCATCAGCCTAATTTGGGACACTTCAGAAGTCGTGTGATTACAATTGATATGATTATGAACAATAAATTTTGCTCGAAACATTGTCATCCAGTAAATAATTAAACTGTTTCTTCACTGTGTGATACATCTAATAAACAAACTAATATGGAATTACTTACTACCACAGCAGTGCCCAAGTTCTACACATATATTAAGGTTCTAACCCAGGTGAGATCGTAAAACATTCAGCCCTGCAAACTAGCACTTGATACTAACCAGCTGACTGAGTAGTTTCAGCATAGAGCTTCGCACAAATGTGCATCAGTTCGAGCTGCCACACTCCCTCCTCGTAACACACAAAGCAAGAGTAGAGTAACTAATTAACTTGGTGTCCAGATTCAGTCAGGCGTTCCAGGGTAGAGCTGTGGCGGACTGGGGCAACTTTTTCCCCCTTTATAAAATCATGATTGTATGTAAGTGTTCAATGATACGCAGGATGACAAGAAACGCTGGATACTGCCGACATACCTATCTCCAAACAGCCAGGTGAGTTGGTCGATGTACATTGATGAGGCCAGCCAACTCTATTATTATTATTCCCTTGAATTCCGAGTGAAACATAGGGCTTCAACAACACATATCCAATTTGTTTTGTTTTCTGCTGCCCTCTTCATCTGGCTGGGGCCACGATTGACCAAACTCTCTCATCTCTTCCTCACATGATCTCATCCATGTCATCCTCACACCGACGACCCACTCGTCGCTTCCCATTCGGATTCCACTAGAGTGATGGCCTGCATTGCACGCAATGTCATTCGATGGCCCCCTCAATGTATGTCCGGTCCATCCACTCCACTTTCTCCTACATACTTGTTGAGCGATCGGCTCTTGGTTTTTAGTTTGTTCCCATAGTTTCTTGTTACCACTTTTTTCTGGCCATCTGATCTTTAGTATGGAGCGAAGGTAGCTGTTGGTGAAAGTCTGCAACAGGCTGATAGAAATTCTTTTCGTGACACACATTCTGAATGGCTAGCTTTCACATCTTCGTCCGTTCCACTTGTAGTTGAAACGATGCTTCCTGGCTGGATAAGTGAAGGAGGCAACTTCTGTTAAATGTCTCCCGTCGATGGTGATTGGTGCTGGTTGTTTTTGTTGCTGTTGGTTGATTGGTTATTTTCATCACCTCCATCTTCTCTATGTCCACTTGGAGTCCTGTTTTCTCGGCCTCTTCAGCCAGTTTGTTGGTTTTCGCCTGCAAGTATTCGATTTTGTGTGACATTAAACATTTGTATCGTCTGCGAAATCCAGATCTTCTAAAGTCTTCACGCCTACTTAACTAGCTCGCTAGTCTTCCAGCCAGTCCCAAGCTCGGGTAAAGAGAGAGGGTTGGGCGTGGGGCTAGCAACCCCAAACGACTAAATCTTTCAAACCGCTACAGAAGCTTCAACACACAGAGGCCAGCCAACAGTGGTAGCTTATTCCTCACTAATTTCATACGAATCATTGGTTTCGTAGAGGAAGTTAGTCAAAGTTCAGCCGCGAAGAAGTTTCTCTTCAGGGAGTGAGGACAGGCCAATATCTCATTACTTCTGCAGATCAGTTCCCTTCCTTTGAATTGTAGATTCAACTATAGAGATGCTTTCTAGAAACAGATGATGTATTATCGATCGCTACGTTACCTGGAGATTCTGTACAATGGAGTAAATTCTCTGCAACCAGGAAGTTGCTCAAAATTCTGTATTATTTAGAAATGCATTTTCGGAGAATAAATTATTATTATTATTAATATATGCGTAAAACTTGGGCACTGTGGTAGTAAGTAATTCCATATTAGTTTGTTTATTAGATGTATCACAAAGTGAGTAAAACAGTATTACTGTTTACTGGATGACGTTTCGAACAAAATTTATTGTTCATAATCATATCAATTGTAATCATACGACTTTGACACTTGAGTTTTATAGTTTTCTTTGTCTTCTCCTATTTGTCGTATGGGTAGTAGAATTTTCCAGATTTCTGAGTGGATAGGTGTTGAATCATTCCTATTTCACGTGTTTGCAGTTGATTTGATAAACTAAGATTCCGTTACCAATCTCTCCCTCCACCCTGAGGTTACATTAGATTTTAAAACTGTCATCCTATCCCATCATCCTACACTGTATGGTTGTGTGTAATTGCATGTAGTGAGTGGTATGGGTGAGCCATTCTCTAGATTTCTTATCTTATTCGGGTCAACTAATCTAGATTTCGCTGCTAGGTTTTTATGTTCAGCTAGTCTGACTGTCCCTGTTCTACTACTTTGACCTACGTATTCAGCTTGACAGTCATTCCAGTAGGGTATTAGATAAACTAAATTGTTTTGTTTGTTATTATTATTACTATTATTATTATTGTGTAGCTGAGATGATTTTGTCCAAATTGTAGTACTTCTCTAATCTTATAAACATTTGCTATGTAAGTAAGCGATCAACAAACAAGCTGAGTGCATCTATCATTCAGCCTACACTAACGTTGAGTACAGCTTTCAATCAACCTTCATTTTTAAAGTATCGATTTTCTCTTCTCATCTCATCTGCATTGCTTACACCATCAAGGGTATCTGTTTACGTGTCTATTTTTGATGATTTTCAATAACTATAAATATTGTCACCTGTTAATTTAAGTAAACATACATGTACTACTGACTGGCTGGTATGAGTAGTTGTATGTCCACCATTCACTCACTGATATCTACTAGTAGGACTTACTAGTCAGCCAGTTGTGCCATCAACTGTAGGTCCTAGATTTCATCGCCATTAGCATCACGGTTTTATACTTCCAAAGGGTTGCCAACTGGGAAGAAACGTCTCTCAAGTATCATCTGGATTTAAATGATTCTCAGCTTATATCAATATCCATTCAAACATGATATCGATGTCAAACGGAATGCAACACAGGACCTTGAGTTTATGAGGCGACTGCGAAGGAATCCAATAACCTGAGTTAGATATTAATGGCTTCCGACTTCGATCTCCTGTGCGGTCATGCATGAATATTATTGAAGAGTGGCACACTAGGAAGAAACATCTATCCAGTACTCCCTGAGTCTTCATTGGTTCTCAAAGAGATGCAACTTGACGATGTTGAACAAAATCATTATTTGATTGTGAAGTTTGTACAGATTAAATGATTTAGAATTCCAATAGGAATGGGGTTGTATAACGAAGCACCTCACACACACACACATCTGCAAGTCAACCGACTGTTGCTCACCACACTATCCCACGCCGGAAATCACCTCAAACTCCACCAGTGAACTGCAGTAAACTTTACCAAAATTTTGTTTGAAAGAATGAATATTGAACTCTAATCACGCATGAAACCAGTACAGCTAAGTAGGAAGAAAAAATGGGCACGATATCACTCAATCAATTTGTCAACCAATCCTATAACTCACATTTCTCAACCTACCCAGCAAATACTTTACGCCACGACTTTGTAAAACTCATCTTGGAGATAGCTAACAATGGATAGCAAGTTAGCACGAAGTTTTAATGTGTGTAGGAATTTGATTGACTTCAAGCTAGAAGACTACGGACTGATATCATTTAGACAATCACCACTAAACCCCAGGGAATACTTAATAGATGTTTCGTCCTATTTCGCGACTCTTTGATAGTACACACCCATGTTCAAAACAGAGGTAAAATTGTGGGCGTTCAGTTTATGAGGCAACTAGGATGGAATCTAATGACAAAAGTCAAACTTCATCGCTTCTGGGTTCGATCCCCTATGGAGTCATATATCTACACTGATGAAGGGAGGCAAACTAAGACGAAACATGCGTCTAATACACACTGGTTCCCACTAGTTCTCTAACTGATATTATTATTATACGTTAAATATATCCGCAAGTTAACTGAATGCTCCTCACCCCCACCTCTGCACTCACATAAACCTCCACAAGTAAATTACAGTACATTTTTTTGTAATTATTAAACCATGTTTAAATGAATGTTGGACTTCAAACAGAGACGATCGATAATTTGTCTCATTCATTACATGTTTATTTTTCTCATTTGGTTTTATTTTGAATTGTGATTTATGAAGTGAGTGAGTGAGAGAGAGAGAGGGAGAGAGAGAGAGAATAGAAATTCATGTTTTATTGAGTTTTAAGTGCAGACAAATCATCCAGAATGAATTTCAAATCCTGTTACCTTTATTTATGCTGATGAAGATGATGGAATGGTTTTGAATTACCCCTTCACTCATTCCCATTTCTCTTTAAATCAGCATGAATATTATTGATTTTTAGAGAGTCTACATGTTAGGTGAACACAGTCAAGTCACGACAGACTATTTACTGTGTCTCAATTCGATATGATGGGGTGACGGATGAGTTTTTTTGTTGGTATTAATGTTAGATCCTTAAGTGATGTATGATCCTAAGATCACTGTATTTCAGGCATATATGTGTCTGTATCACGCTCAGTGAAACAGCCTTGACATGTCTATCTTACGCTCACTACTGCTACTAATATGACTAGTACTATTGTAACATCAGAAAGGCAAGACACGGAAGCCAAAGTATATTTTTAATTATTCAAACAGCTATATATATATATATATATATATATATATATATATATATATCTTCAACCAGTCACTGAGCTTGTGATTTTGGCTTACATTAAACGACATGAAATATAATGTTGAAATATACCCAGTATTCTGTTACTAATGCAGTATACAACTGTATATAACTGACCTAAATAGAATGTTAGAATGGATACAGCGTATTCTATTGTTAATGTCGAATTGAACTATAGGAACATGTGAGAATCAAATTCCGTTGGAACACATTGTCTGTATCACACCAACACACCATTACTATACCACAATTTTATCCCCGTTAGTGGCGTTGGTATGTGCCAATGAAGAGTGGGGAAATAGGACGAAACATCTATAAAATATACCCTGGAGTTTATTGGTGTTTCTCTAAATGATATCAGTCCGTGATCTTTTAACTTGAAGTCGATCAAATCACTACACACACACACACACACACACACACTAAAACTTCATGCTGATTTGCTGTCCACTTTCAGTTATCTTCAAGATGAGCATTGGGCAGTCTGCTTAAAACTTGGGCTACCAAAATGTTCCCGTCATTGCATATTACATATAATTCCTCTTATTCAATTTGTTTAAATCTAGTAAAATGTGCCCTGGGACAATATTGTTTATTCTGGTGAGTATTTAAAACATTCATTACCTGCCGATTGTCAAGGTTCTATTAAACATGAGAAAAAGCATTATCCAGCTCGATGGATGGCAGATTATTGGAGTACATTAGATGACTGTTCCCGAGTACTATCCTTGGTTCACCCAAATGAACTCCTGAACTAATTCTCATTCAACAAAATGTCATCGTGTATGTCTCGAAGGTGGTATAGAAGAGACGTCATCATAATAGTGGATTGGTTTGCTCTCCATGTCAGATAGAAGGAACTGTTCACACACGATTTACTGTCACTAAAATCTGTTTTATTTGAAGATCCTGGACTCCGCCTTAAAAATTCTGTACCTTTTATAAATATTGTTCAGAATAAAGCTATTATTATTATTATTTTGCAAAGTCGTGGTGTAAAGTTTTCTCCTGGTGGGTTCAATTATATGCTACGTCTCACAAAGTGGTCAGTCGAGAAACGTGAGTTATGTGAGTGGTTGATGCATTGGTTGAGTGATATCGTGCCCCTTTTTCTTCTTAATTAGCTGTACCGTTTTCATCTGTCATTAGAGTTCAATATTCATTCAAATAAAATTTTGGTAAAGTTTACTGCAGCTCACTGGTGAAGTTCGAGGTGATTTCCGGCATCGGATGGAGTGGTGAGCAACAGTCGGTTGACTTGCAGATATTATACAGACTTCTTAACTCAGTAAACGTCAGACAAAGATGTGTGTGTGTGTGTGAGAGATGCTTCGTTAAACAACCCCATTCCCATTGGAATTCTAAATCATTTAATCTACATAAACTTCACAATGAAATAATGATTTTGTTCAAAATCGTTGAGTTGCATCTCTTTGAGAACCAGTGCAGACTCAGAGAGTACTGGATAGACGTTTCTTCCTAGTGTGCTACTCTTCAGTAGTATTCATGCATGACCGCACAGGAGATCGAAGTGGGGAGCCATTAATATCTAGCTCATGTCATTGGATTCCTTCTCAGTTGCCTCATAAACTCAAGGTTCTGTGTTGCATTCCGTTTGGAACCGATACCATGTTTGACCGGATATTGATAAAAGTTAGAGAATCACTGAAATCCAGGGGATCCTTGATAGATGTTCCCTCCCAGTTGGCGACTCTTTGGAAGTATGAGGGCGTGACGCTAATGGCGATGAAATCTAGGACCTATAGTTGACGAGACAACTGGCTGACTAGTAAGTCCTACTGGTTGATGTCAGTGATTGAGTGAGTGAGTGAGTGATAGAGATACAACTCCTCATATCATTCAATCAATGAGTAGTACTCATATGTGTGTGTATTGATTTCATTATCTAAACTGACAGTCAACAATATTTGCAGTTATTGAAAATCACCATCATCATCATTATCAACTGATTCTTTCAAAGTAATTTACAAAGTCAACAGAAACCTACCAAAGGTGGTATGTTTCCGACTTCTCTCTATACTAAAGAAGCCCTCGCAATATGCATCGAAAAGCCGAAACTCTGTGTTCAAAAGAAATTAGTCCAACCTCTACAACTACTATGGACCTAGTTCGGTGTGTTCCCTTATCCTTTAGTTGTTGTTTTCTGTTTTGGTTTGTTCTATGTGTGTGTGTGTGTATTTTTCTCTCTTTGTCTTCATTCAATTCATCCCATTTCTGTTTTCAGTTATACGAACAGTTATTTTAAGTTTGTTTCCATGCTCTTCCTGATCACACTTGTAATCCTTTTAGAATAACCATTTTACACTTATATTCTAATCCTGAACAATTATATATCTCATCCAACAGCTGTACGACAATGCTGCATGCCAAGTAATACACAGCGGGAAACTCACGGAATCCTTCGAAGTAAACCGGGAGTAAGACAAGGCTGGCTAACTGCCTACTATCACCAATGATTTTCCTGATTGCGGTAGATTGGATAATGCGACAGACAATGGGCCGGAACGAGGAAACAGGCATAAAATGGACCCTCACGAAAAACTTGGAGGATCTGGACTTCGCCAGTAACGATATATGTCTGATTTCCCACAAACTGGAAGATATGCAAGTGAAAAGCAACAAGTTGGCAGAAGAAGCATCCAGAGAAGATAGGACTTCAGGTGAACATAGAGAAAACAGAAGTGACGAAGATTCCTGGTCAACACCACCAACAGCAACAGCAGCAACAACAGACAACAATCAGCCAGCATAAATGGAAGGAACCTGAAAGAAACAACCTCCTCTACCTACCCACCTACCTGGGAAGTATCGTTTCAACTACAGGCCAGCGGAACTGACGAGGATAACAAACCAAGGATCGGGAAAGCAAGACAAGCTTTCACTACTCTCAAGTCTGTGTGGAGGTCAACAACACTACTCAGCATCAAAAATAAGATCCGGATTTTCAACTCCAATGTGAAGTCAGTCAGTGCTACTTACTATACGGATCAGAGACTTGGACTGCGCGTCATAAAGAGCATCTCAAACAAACTACACACCTTCATTAACAGTTGTCTTCGCTCATTACTCAAGATCAGATGGCCGGAAAGGATCAGCAACAAAGATCTCTGAGAGCGAACCAACCCAGTAGGAACCGATTGTGAAACAAATAGGCAGGAAGAAATGGAGATGGATTGGCCACACACTGAGGAAACCATCAAGTGACACCACTAGACAAGCCATTGCTCGAGTGGAAGGCGAAAGGGAAGCGGCGAGTTGGTCGTCATTGCGAGAATGACTTGGAGGAGGTGATGTGAAGAGGAGATGAAAACGTGTGGGCAGACTTGGAGCCAGGTGAAGACTCTAGCAGAGAACCGAACGCAATGGAGACGTGGACGGCTGAAGCCCTATGTTCCTCTACGAATTAAAGGAAATAATAATTATTATCCTAATCCTGTGTAATTTTTTGTTTCTATGCCTCTTGTAATCTGTACTCACACCTCTTAACTTAGATTTCAAGTTGAAAATTTTGATTTCAGATTGTTTCCATGCTGACTTTCTACACACCTGTACTTCATTCTATCCCTGCGTCGCCTTTGTTTCTGAGCCTCTCGTAAACCACACCTAGATGAAAATAATTATCACCTTTTACTCGCCTTCATAATTATGTGGAATCAAGTAAAAAACAGTTGTATCCATGTAAAATTATGTATTTAAATGCGATTGTAAAACTGATTTTGAAAATTAAATCGCCGAACAGATCAACATCGTTGCTGAACTTCATGTTCTCTTCTTTCTAATGTCCTTATGTGGGTGTTTTTCACAATTACCAAAAATAGACGCGTAAACAGATACCCTTGATGGTATGCGTAATGCAGATGAGATGAGAAGAGAAAATCGATACTTTAAAAATGAAAGTTGATTGAAAGCTGTACTCAACGTTAGTGTAGGCTGAATGATAGATGCACTCAGCGTGTTTGTTGATCACATTTCTTAGTAAATGTTTATAAGATTAGAGGAGTACTAAAATTTGGACAGAATCATCTTAATGACACAATAATAATAATAATAGTGGCATTATTCTGAATAAAATGCGTTACTACATAATATACAATTTTGAGCAAGTTTCTTATTGCAAAGAATTTGCTGCATTTTACGAATCCCTAGGAAATATAATTGAGGTGAGAGCTGTCTGCAAGCCAAAATTGTAGACAACAATTTATGTCAGCGTTACATCCCGAATGGGGGTTATGAGAAAAACAATAGCAAAGCCTAACCTTGAGGGATCACCAACCAATCACAGCAGACTTAACCTGTGCAAATACGATTCGCACATATATGGCTTAACTTTCTGAGAAACATTCATAACCAGTACAGAATAAACTTCGTCAAGAAAACAACGAAACAGAAGACGTTGCCACTCCGCTGACAATAACCCACACATAGAAATCTATAAATATCTGTTGATTTTTTTCAATAGACGATCTGTTGCCTGGCCCTTGTCTTCTGTCATTACATAATAATCGAGCACTCGGCTTCAATGTTACTCACGTGATGTTCTTCCTCGATTTCCTTTGAAAAATTCCTACCGGTAGACAGAAAGTTGTATGTTGGAAATCATATGTGTGACTCTTCATTGTCGTTTGTCAACTGGATGATATGATGGTGCATATAAATTGTGCAGTTAGTTATATTAATGAAAATAATAAAAATTG
>OX235273.1:6952420-6997781 GCA_944472155.2 Trichobilharzia szidati
GAATCCCTGGAATCCAGAGGATACTTGGTAGATGTTTCCTCCCAGTTGGTGACTATTTGGAAGTAATGAGTCCGTGACTTTAATGGCGATAAAATCTATCACCTGTAGTTGGTGGGACAACTGGCTGCATAGTAAGTCCTACTGTTTGATGTCAGTGAGTGAGTGAGTGAGTGATAGACATACAACTACTCAGATCAATCAATCAGTCAATGAGTAGTACTCATATATGTGTGCATTGATTTCATTATCTAAACTGACAATTAACAATATTTACAGTTATTGAAAATCACCATCATCATCAGTATCAACTGATTCTTTCAAAGTCATTTACAAAGTCAACAGAAACTTACCAAAAGTGGTATGTCTCCGACTTCTCTGTATACTGCAGAAGCCCTCGCAATATGCATCGAAAAGCCGAAACTCTGTGTTCAAAAGAAATTAGTCCAACCTCTACAACTACTATGGACCTAGTTCGATGTGTTCCCTTATCCTTTAGTTGTTGTTTTCTGTTTTGGTTTGTTCTCTGTGTGTGTGTGTGTATTTTTCTCTCTTTGTCTTCATTCAGTTCATCCCATTTCTGTTTTCAGTTATAAAATCAGTTATTTTAAGTTTGTTTCCATGCTCCTCCTGATCACACTTGTTATCCGTTTAGAATAACCATTTTACAGTTATATTCTAATCCTGGACAATTATACATCTCATCCAACAGCTGTATGACAATGCTGCGCATGCCAAGTAATCCACAACGGGAAGCTCACGGAATCCTTCGAAGTGAGGACACGAGTAAGACAAGGCTAGCTGCCTACTATCGCCAATGATTTTCCTGAATGCAGTAGATTGGATAATGCGACAAACAGCGGGCAATGAGGAAACAGGCATAAAATGAACTCACACAGAAAACTTGGAGGATCTGGACTTCGCCGATGATGATATATGTCTGATTTCCTACAAACTGGAAGATATCCAAGTGAAAAGCAATAAGTTGGCAGAAGAAGCATCGAAGATAGGACATAGAGAACATAGAGAAAACAGACGTAGGTGATAAAGATTCTAGGCCAACAACAACAGACAACAATCAGCATAAATGGGAGGAACCTGAAAGAAACAACCTCCTTCATCTACCCACCTACCTAGCAAGCAGCGTTTCAACTACAGGCGAAACTGACGAGGATATCAAAGCAGTGAGGATCGGGAAAGCAAGACAAGCTTACACTACTCTCAAGTCTGTGTGGAGGTCAACAACACTCAGCATCAAAAATCACATCCGGATTTTCAACTCCAATGTGAAGTCAGTCAGTGCTACTATACGGATCAGAGACTTGGCGCGTCATAAAGAGCATCTCAAACAAACTACAGACCTTCATTAACAGCTGTCTTCACTCAATACTCAAGATCAGATGGCCAGAAAAGATCAGCAACAGGGATCTCTGGCAGTGAGCGAATCAACCAGGAACTGACTGTGAAACAAATAAGCAGGAAGAAATGGAGATGGATTAGCTGGTCATACTCTGAGGAAACAATGCATCATGTGACATCACTAGACAAGCCATTGATCGAGTGGAACCCGAAAGGGAAGTGGCGAGTTGGTCGTCAGTGCGAGGGTGACTTCGAGGAGGAGGTCATGTGAAGAGGAGATGAAAGCGTGTGGGCAGACTTGGAGCCAGGTGAAGACTCTAGCAGAGAACCGAACGCAATGGAGACGTTTGGTTGAAGCCCTATGTTCCTCTACGAATTAAAGGAAATAATAATTATTCTAATCCTGTGTAATTTTTTGTTTCTATGCCTCCTGTAATCTGTACTCACACCTCTTAACTTAGATTTGTTTCTGAGCCTCTCGTAAACCATACCTAGATGAAAATAATTATCACCTTTTACTCGTATTCATAATTATGTGGAATCAAGTAAAAAACAGTTGTATCCATGTAAAATTATGTATTTAAATGCATTTGTAGAGCTACTTTTGTGAATCAAATCGCCGAACAGATCGACAACTTTGCTGAACTTCGTGTTCTCTTCTTTCTAATGTCCTTATGTGGGTGTTTTTCACGATCACCAAAAATAGACGCGTAAACAGATACCCTTTATGGTATAAGTAATGCAGATGAGATGAGAGGAGAAAATCGATACTTTAAAAATGAAGGTTGATTGAAAGCTGTACTCAACGTTAGTGTAGGCTGAATGATAGATGCACTCAGCGTGTTTGTTGATCACTTACTTACATAACAAATGTTTATAAGATTAGAGGAGTACTACAATTTGGACAAAATCATCTCAATGGCTCACGATAATAATAATAATAGCACTTAAAATCTATAAAAAAAATGTATTTGTATTTAAGAAAGAATTTTGAGCAAGGTATTTACTCCATTGTACGGAATCTCCGAGTAGTGTTATGATCGATAATGCATCACCTGCTCCGAAGAAACACCTCTCTAGTTGAATCTACAATTTAATGGGGAGGGGGACTGATCGTCAAAAGTAATGAGAAATTGTCTGTCCCAATTTTACTGAAGAAAATCTTCTTCGCGGCTGAACTTCGACTTAACTTCCTCTACGAAACCAATGATTCGTGTGAACTTAGTGAAGGATAAGTTACAACTGTTGGTTGGACTCATCAATGTACATCTAACAATTCACCTGGTTGTATGGAGATAGTTGTGTTGGCAGTACACAGTATCATCGTGTGTATCACCGAACAGTTTCCCACACTCATGGTTTTACAAATAGGGGGAGATAAATGCTTCCCCAATCCGTCATAGATCTATCTATCCTGGAACACCTGATTGAATCTGGACGCCACAAAGCAACTTCACTGTATTTTATCTATAGAATACGTGGAAATCTTGGTAAAAGGAGGACGAATGAAACTTTTTCTTCTTCTTCTTGAAATTGCAGAAGCAATGGTTGTAATTCATTAGCATGTTAACTCCTGGACTCTGCATACAGAAGAAGAGGAAGTTTGTTACAATGGACCTGATCTATAGTGACACCAAATAGGTAATTTTTATGATTTTGGTTTATATTATTTTCTCCCACCCCCCTCGTACCCTGTTTCCATTCAATTTCATTCAATTTTAGTTGAATTGTACTCAGCACTCGTCAGGCAAGTATGTTATATCACACGCAACTTACTTATTTATAAAATTATATTTTAATTTCTACCCGATTAACGCTCTCTACCTTTGTTTTGCAATTAGTTATCTAAAGTTTACAATTCTAATGACACATCCTTGGAAAAATTCCTCCTTTTGTTGCTAAGACAATTTACTATACATGTATCCAGGATTGTACAACTTGAGAATAGTATCGCTGAAAACAGTAGTAACTCTTTATAATAAAGGTTTTTTGTATTTCGCAATGAATGAATGAAAAACAAAACGATATTTGCTGATCCTTTTACTGACATTTCGCTATTTAATGCTGCTGCTAATAGCTTTATCAAAGTAGTAATATTAAACCAAAATTTACGAAAGCTCAGCTTCTTTGTCACAAATTAATCATCGTTCGTCAGTATGAGGTCATTTCTCAGTTGTAAAGTTGGCCAATTGGTAAAGATAACAAAACCAAGTGTAGATGCCTGTTGGATTTAATAAGTGTGTAAAATTACAAAAGCACTGTGTGTTTACATAATGAAATTGCTTATCACATCCGTGTTGATTTTGTCATTTCATGGGGGGCTGGGGTGGGTGTTGTAATCAGGTTAAATTCTATTTTAGTCTGTCATTCCTATTTTAGACAATTTGGATTCCATTTGATATGAAGTGCTTCCGATGATATCAGACGTTCTTTGTGATTTCTGAAATGCTTTTTCTGGATTATTTAATATTGTCAAAATCAATTTTGTGACCAGATTCGATAGCGTGTACACCATCTATGGTTGATGAGTTTTCAAGCTTCTCTAGTTCAACCGGATTTCTCGGTGGTCGAACAGATGCTCTACATGTTCAAGGCTTCTCATTTTGATTACTAGCTGGCGAGGTTTGTCCGATACATATCGCATCACATTTCAAGAAAGCATTTCATTTTAAAGACACAATTAGACAGAAAATCTTCAGGTATTTGGTCTTTTATATGGAAAATGGCTGCTTTCAACTTTATTATCAAAAAATGCGTTTCTACATGATACCGAATTTCCAGCATGTTTCTTATTGCAAAGAATTTGCTCCATTTCACGGAATCCCTAGGAAATATAATTGTGGCGAGCGCTGACTGCAAGCCAAAAATTGTAGACACCAATTTACGTCAATGTTACTTCCTGCATCGGGGTCATGAGAAAAAAATAGCTAGGCCTAACCTTGATAGATTCACCAACCAATCACTGCAGACTTAACGTGTGCAAATACGATTCACAGATATATATTGCCTGACTTTCTAAGAAACGGGGTCACAAAGAGATGACAGAATAACCTTCAGAAGAAGACAACCAATCAGAATACGTTGCTACTCCGCTGACAATAATCCACACATAGAAATCTATAAATATCTGTTGATTTTCCCAATAAACGATCTGTAGCCTGTCCCTTATCTTCTGTCGTTACGCAATCATCGATAATACATTATTATCTGAAGCGATATTATTCCATCCGAAGTAGGCTTCAGTGCTACTCCTGTGATGTTCTTCCTCGATTTCCTTTGAAAATTTCCTACAGGTAGGCAGAAAGTGGTATGTTGGAAGTCATATACGTGACTCTTCATTGTCGTTTGTCTGTTGGATGATAAGATTGGGCATATAAATTGTGCAATTAGTTATATTAATTGTGGGGCGTGCTACTGATAAGTTTTATCAGTAGTATGTATATATATGAAGAAACGTTCATCGGCATACCACACATCAAATAGTAGAGAGATAGATCCAACATCAGAGAAAACAAATAATACAACCTTGGGGAGATACATGGGAGACGTGAAAGGAACACGAAGAAACGAATACACAACATGAAGGCGGCATAACACGGAAGTTCTGTGAAAATGGTGCGTTGAAGATAAGGTACACATAATTTCGCTATACAGAGATACCAAATGGCAGATAAATTTTCCTTTACTAAGTCTCTTGCCTACTGCCGTTACATAATGATTGTATCAATAACACAAATTAAAAAGTGGAGAAATCTGTGATAACAGTAATAATGGAAAAGCAACATGATTAAACAAAATATTGTGTTCAGGTATAAGTAGTAGTCGATAAAGGCTAGGAAAAACCAAATGTACTGATTAAGTAATGCTAGATTGTAAGGGAAATAAATGAAACACGTTCTTAATGAAGATGTGACAGTTAGATTAAGGGATGATAAGAGTGTGGGGTTGAAAATATAAGTAAGGAGTGGTGGTGGAGACGTCATCGGTTGGTTAAGTCTTAATAGGCCAAAAAGGGGGGGGTAATGGCTGTGCACGAACTTCTTTTGAATGCATAGTTTGTGCTTAATAGTTGTTCGAATGCCTATCGCCTGCCTCAGCTGTGTGCAGTAGACGAATACGAAGTCTATTGGAAAGATTCGGTGGGATACGATGAATTACCTTAAAAGCTTTGTTTTTCTGCACTCCATGACTACTATGAACTAAATGTGACGAAATTGAGCTATGGATTGTTTTTGTCTGTCCTTTGCCAAACCACGATGGGAGATTTTCAATAGTCACACGTTGGCTAAGCTGTCTAGTATTAGTGTGCCCAACATAACTGTCACCTCAGTTGTAGTTGAATTGGTAAATGCACATATATATGGCAAAACTATCTAGCTTATCCTTCGTTTGTATTCCAATCATTCGTCAGCTAGAGAGTAACAAACATAGGTTTGCTACATAAAACGTTCTTCGTATACTCCTGGAAAGTCTCTGGAATAAAATCTCACTTGACAGACAAGTCACCATTAAATTGTAACTTTATAAATAAAGGTCATTGTCTCAGGTTTTCTCTCAAATGTTTTCTTATGTTTCTTTATGAAACTACTCTGATAGCCCATCTCCGTCAAGGAATCATGAATATATTCAAATTCCTTTTGTAAGTGGTCATCCGTACATATCCTGCATGCTCTGCTCACAAGACACTTGGCAACATTCCGTTTATATTTAATGGGCAATTATACACATTTTGGTGTGAATATATGACTGACAAAGGCTCTGTAAGTGCATCATTATGCCCACACTATGCTAGATGAGTAGAATTTTGAACCAACCTTGAGTTCGAGAGTATTGATTTTTTACATGTACGACATTTATTTATATAACGTGATCGATTAACCAATAAGAAATGAGATGATGAAATTTAAAATCATGTATACACGTTAGCAGGATTTATCGGTCTGAGACGCCCACGCAATTTTTAATTTTATTCATTTAAATAGTTAAGCTTTACTATTATTATTATTATTATTATTATTATTATTATTATTATTATTATTATAAGTTAAGGAAATCGATCGGAATGCGTTAAAATGATGCTAGGGTAGATGGAAGAGAACATTAGGAATACTACACCACCACGAGTTTTCATAGAGTTGATTGAAGACACGAACTTCATGAATGTCCACATAACTTTATACAAAATGGAAATATGTAACTGATTCAGAAAAGTAGGACACGGTTTCTCCAAAATTATCAACCTGTTTGAAGAGAGAAAGAACGAACATGTTTGCAGGATAATACGAGCTCGTTTTATTTCGTGGATTCTCATCAACTGCATACATCCTAAACAAAATCAAATTATAGGTTTCAAGAAAGTTGTGGAACATACTTTTTTTCATAATAACTTTGAGTTATAGATAGAAGGCATAAGGAACATAATTCCAGAATTTGATGTAGGTAGACAGATTATTCGGTGTCAAAAACAACTAATCATATATGGTGGAATTGGATAAGAGGGGTAAGAGTTCAGATTTCTATTGTAAAACAACACAGATTGGTTAGAGGCATATTACAGGGTCAGGGTCAGAGAACAGAGTAAATTTACACATCTTGTGGTGGAGAGTTTAAGAGGGTGGGGGTGAATAGTGAAGTGAAATTTTTAACTTAAACAGACAAACAATTAAGTAGATTTAGAAAATTGAAGGTCAAAATTGAATAGAATGTTACATAATAAGACAAACACACAGGTATACTGCGGCCCATCCCAACATTGCATTCACAACTGAATACGAAAGAAACAACCAGTTCCATTTCCTAGATGTCAACATAAAAAGAAGAAACGATGGGAAGACTCAAAAATCTGTCTACAGGAAAGAAACTTGGACTGGTCAATACTTACATTATCACAGCTTTTGCCCAACCAGTTACAAACGAGGTCTAGTAAAAACGCTCTTCAGCAGAGCCAAAGAAATATGTTCAGAAGACAAGATTGAAGAAGACCTTGCGATCATCGAAAAGAACCTTATCGAGAATGGATATCCTCGAAAGTTCATATTAAAGTATAGAAATGAAGAAGTACACAAACCGAAACCCGACACCATTGAAAAGAAATCAGTTTTCATCTGCCTAGCGTACAAAGGGGAAGACGTATCCACAAGAACACAAAAAAGAATCACAGGTGCATTAAAAAGAACGTCTGCATACGCCAGACTGATCCTATTTCACAACACTGTGTGATCGTTAACCCAGTCAAAAGTAGATGAGTACCCTACTCACGTCAATTCCAACTGCATTTACCAATTCACGTGCACTTGCGGAAGCAAGTACATAGGAAGGACTGAGAGGAAAGCATCTACTAGATATTCTGAGCACATTCCTAAGAGTCTCCGTACAAAAGGAAGAAAAGTGTTATCGAGTGCAATCGCCAGACATTTAATTGACACAGGACACACAGTATAAATTAGCCAAGCCTTCAAAATAATCAATACACAAAGAAACCCATGGCTATTTCGCTTCGCAGAAGCCATTACTATCAAGAGATTTCGACCAGACCTCTGTATACAGAAGGATAGTGTGATTAATCTTTCACTACCTTGGTAACCCTAACTCTATTTTATTTTACTTTTGTTTTGCCTTTCTGTCAGTATACCTGTGTGTTTGTCTTATTATGTAACATTCTATTCAATTTTGACCTTCAAGTTTCTAAATCTACTTAATTGTTTGTGTGTTTAAGTTAAAAATGTTACTTCACTATTCACCCCCACCCTCTTAAACTCCCCACCACAAAATGTGTAAATTCACTCTGTTCTCTGACCCTGACCCTATAATATGCCTCTAACCAATCTGTGTTGTTTTCCAATAGAAATCTGAACTCTTACCCCTCTTATCTAATTCCACTATATATGATTAGTTGTTTTTGACACCGAATAATCTGTCTACCTACATCAAATTCTGGAATTATGTTCCTTATGCCTTCTATCTATAACTCAAAGTTATTATGAAAAAAAGTATGTTCCACAACTTTCTTGAAACCTATAATTTGATTTTGTTTAGGATGTATGCAGTTGATGAGAATCCACGAAATAAAACGAGCTCGTATTATCCTGCAAACATGTTCATTCTTTCTCTCTTCAAACTAATAAATGGAACCGGTTGCATGAAGTATCAACCTGTTGTTTAAATTAAACAGTAAGTAGCTAAATAGTGAAGGGATTAAATGTTCAATGTCCTTGAATGGCCGCGTGATATAAATTAAGAAGATACAGTTTAGCGAAGAATATTTGAATAAAGCAAGAACAACACCTATTTTTACAGAATAAAATGGTACCATTATTGTTTATTTCGTTGGCTTCTCATCAGCTCAGCTGCTTACAGGCCAAAGTCATTATTAAGTAGATCTACGGAGACAATTTTAACATACTTTAACGGAGAGTTCATTTTTAAACAAAAATCAATCAATATATGCATACAATACTACTACTACTACTAATAATAGTAATCACTTTATTCCAAACTGATAACTGCTTCTTTCTGAACACATACATAAACCAGGTTTCAGGCACTTGATGGAGATTACTTCGGCAAACTTGAGGAGAATTGAACTCTTTTGTCTATTGATAACTCTGAACGATCTTGTGACGTCCACCTCTTCATGATCCGTGTTAAGGAGATGGCTGGTGATGGCACTGTTGAAAGTAATTGCTCCCATGAGAGATAGGCTTTTTGGTACAAGTTCAGAAAATCGGAGGTATACCCTCCTTCTTTCTGTTCTTCCAATGTAACTGAATACCACCGCAGATACATGTAAATTTGTATACACAGTTGGAGTTAACATGAAATGGATATCTGTCGATTTTTGATTGCACCAAAGAACAAGTTATTCAATAGATGGGGAGGGGGGTAAATTCTCATCAAAGCTGTACAGATAAATAGCGTTTGTAAAATATTGGCGGAAATACTCACAAATGTCAGTACGTAGTATTTAGAACAACACATGTTAGCGAACAATCAAATAAGTCAGCAGTATAAACTCAACAGCACGGTTCGAACCCAGCATCTTCTGGTTATAAGGACAGCTCGTAGACCATTCAACCCCTGAGATTCCGATTAGTGACTGATATTTGGATTTTTCAAACTAGCTGACAATTGCCAGTCTCTATCAAAAGTTTATATTTCCAATAATGATTTAAAGGTGACTGGTTCATCACATTTTACTACAGAGTCGAATCACTCTGGCCTCGGAAATCAAAACAACTACAGCAGAAAAAGAGCATTCATAGCAAGGTGTCGTCTTAGTAGTAGTAAAAGTACAGTCCTGGAATCTGTAGTCCCATGAGTATAGGCGCGTAATATGACGGAGAAATTCAGTTCAATGTTTAAGCTGAACAGACATAAATAATGTTCTTCATGCAGCCGATTACCTTTATCAGTCTGAATAAAGAAAGAAAGAAGACATATTTGCAGTCAGGATAATCCGAGCTCCTTTTGTTTTTCTTGGACTCTCTTCAACTGTGCATACATCCTAAATAAATCAATAACGAAGTTCACATCAAAATACGAGAAGATAAAAAAAAACCATCTAGACCGAAACCCGAAACAGTTGAGAAAAGAAAAACCCGTTTTCATCTGTCTAGCGTACAAAGGTGAAGAAGTATCCATAAGAACGGAAAACAGAATCGGAATTTTCATTCATACATTTGGTTCCCTTGATAAATTTTGATAGAGAAAGAAAGACTAGATTAGCAGTATAAAATGTGATATTGTCATTCTATTTCACAGGTTCTCATCAGCTGAACACCATTGCCTGAAATTACAATGGTTATATAGATGATGATAATAACATACTTATTTGTTTTTATTTTAGTTTGTACCCGATTAACGCTTTCTACATTACGTAATTGGTTGTCTGAAATTTACATTTCTAACGACACATCTTTGGGAATATTCCTCCTTTGTTGATGGGACAATATACCACATACATATGCAGTTGTGCAGCTTGAGAATGATACCGCTGAGAAGAGGAGTAACTCTTCGCTGAACGACATTTCTTCAGAAAGAATAGACAACAAAATCTCCAGCAAGGGACCAATCAAGAAGAACCTATTGCAATACAAATATGCAGAGCGAAATCAATATGGGATGTAAAACACACTCTAAGGAGACCATTCAGTGGCATTTCAAGCCAGGCATGCATAACCTCGAGTAGAATCTGATTGGAAAGCAGCAAGTTTGTCTATGGTCTGAGGATGACATACAGGAGATTGTTTAAGGTAGTAGGAATGAAAGCTAATGGGCAGATCATGAACCCAAAAGAATAACAATAATCAATAATCTAAATATCATTCTCCAGCTGTTCATTGATAGCTATTGGATAGATGACCAAAGCCGGACTGGGAAGTCGTGACCAGTGTAAGGTCCAGGTGGATTGGATGCTCATTGAAGATATATAACAGTTGACAAAGTTAAAATCCACAAGTGGTCATTGAATTCCAGCTCAAGTAGTGGCTGAATGGTCACCAGAAGATCACGGGTTCGATATCTGTTTGGGTGGTGAGTACGCAACACTGAGGAGCCTAAAATGAGGACGAAACGTTCAGTTAAGTCAAAATCTCTCCCTTTTCTGTTTTATTAGTCTAACGACACGTATTTGTACAGTATATAATACAACAATGCACTGTTAAGAATCCAGTTTTATCAGAGAGTTTGTTGAATCGATTTTGTTGTTAATTTTATTGACTTGAGCAAATAATCTAAGTTGATAAAGTCAATGGCTCCTCCAACAATGGTGTAATGTAAATTCTGATAAATAAACAATTCACTCTACTATTGTTATCACTTTTCTATAAATAAGGTGTTTACATTTTCAAATATAAAATTAGAAGGTGAAACACTCTCTTATCATTCATTGATTTCTATTGATCTACACAGAATACTATTCAGCAAATACAATATTTGATGTTTTCTAGTCGGTAGGAGTTCTTATGAAGCTATAAATAGTAAGTAAAATTGTAACAATAGAAGGCAAGACACGGAAGTCAAGGTATATTTTCAATTGATCAAACCGCTGTTTATATATCTATACAGTTTATATTCTTTAACCAATCACTGAGCCTGTGATTTTTGGTTTACATCAAACGACATGAAACAGAATGTTCAAATACATATATAGTATTCTGCTGCTAATGTAGTATTGAACTGTGGGAATATGTGAAAATAATATTACTTTGGAACATATTGTCTTTATAAAACCGCCACACTCGCCCCTCTCCCCGTCAAATACTTTCGACTGAAGTCGGTTCAGTCTTCTTGGTACTGGCGGCTTTGTTTACTTGTCTCGGTGTATCCATCTCCGGAGCTCGCTGGCGTTCACCCACTCCTCTTTGTTTGCATTTTTGATCGTATATACGTGACCCTGTGTCACTGTGTACGGTCCTCCCCAATTTGGAAACATTTTGCTTGACCCTGGCAAATATTCACCGGTGTTTCACCTCACACACACCTCATATGCTGTCTTCGCCCGACCTCCAGACAGCCTCTTCGCTGATGGATCTTGAACGTCACTCAGCTGAGCGAAAACAGCCTCAAAGTTCTGCAAGAAGATCCGTATGTCTCCTTCTTCAAAAACCGCAGGGTATAGGCTTTCCATTTGTCAGTAGGCAGCGACACCAAATGTAACAACAGAAGGTGAGGCACGGATGCAAAGGTATATTTCCAAGTGGTCAAACAGCTACTTGTATCTATACAGTTTTATGTTCTTTAACCAATCACTGAGCTTGTGATTTTGGTTTACTCTAAACGACGTTAAATAGAATGTTCAAATAGATATATGTAGGATTCTGTTGCTAATGCCGAATTGAACTGTGGGAATATGTGAGAATAATATTCAGTTGGCCTCACATTGTCTGTATCACACCACCAAAAAATCTCAAATATGCGCTATCAATAATCATTAATTAATATTGATTTTACCAAAAGGCAACATTAGTCAGTCAGGAAACCAATAGGGAGTACTGGACGGCTGTTTCGTCTTAGATTCAGATGCTTCGGAAGAACAAACACACTGCTAAGGTTCGAACCCAAGACCTTCCACTTTCAAGGATAGCTCGTAAACCACTCAACCACTGGGACTCCAGTCAATTACCATTGCATGAATTCTGACCTCTTAGAATTCGTAATTTTAGTGAGATCGACAGCAGCCAATGTCATCATTAACAAATACTTCTCCATATTCCCGACCGGGAGTTCTCATGAGATCTCCGGTCAAATTCCTCCTGCAGCCAATCATTCGTGAGCATCAGCGGCTAAATGGTCTATGAGCTAGCTTTGTAACCGGAAAGTTCCTGAATTCGAACCCTGCAGGTGGTTGCCTACTGCCGATAACTCTCAAACTAGTAGGACGAAACAGTTGGCTGTCCAGTACTCTCCCTTCCTTGCGTTAGTTTTCAGTACTTCTCTAACTGATATCAATCTGTGATCAAAATCTTGTAACAAAATCAAATTCCTACAAACAAATTCTTGAGAACAAGTAAATGTTAAATTTGAACGATTTATGGTGATTTGATAAGATTGTGTAGAAAGGGCAGGGACTTAATCAACGCAAGCTTATGACTTGCACTTACCAGGAATTCCTCGTTCACGGGGAATAATTGCGAGCCCCGATCCCAGTCATGACGATGATAAAGCTCAAAAGCTCAAACCCATGCTATGTATCCAAAAGAAATACGTTCAACCGTTGTCCCTGCCATGGCCATCATAAACACAGGTAATTCTTTTAATAATGACTATCCCATTGCCTTTCTTATCCAAACTTCCTGTTTATTCATGTTATTTTTAAGTTTTTCTTTATCCCTACTATTTAAACTACCATATTTTCACATCCGAACTTCCTGTCTATTTTGTCATTTTATTATTTCTACATTTATAAACCCCGATTGCACAATATGTCAATCTTCTTAGTAATTATGATGCTACTTTGCTTGAGTTTTATCCGTCCCCCCTGTTTATTATGGCATTTTAATTCCTAATTGTAATTTTATGAATTTGACCCTTGATCGGAGATTATTCTGGAACTTTCCAACCATCTGCTATAATTACACGAATGTACAGCCTAGTTGATGGTGACTTGATCGAGAAGAAAATTTTCTTCACTGCAACCGTCCTTTTATTCCCTAAGATTGTGTAGATGATAAATAGTTCAGTGATTCATAATAATAATAATAATAATAATAATAATAATCATAATAATAATAATAATTCTGTTATTGAACAGCTATGAAAAGGTGAAGAGACCTACGACAACAAGAATACTGAGAAAAAGCATGATTACACAAACAAACAAATATTCAGGTAGACGTGTAGCATGTGCTACTGATAAGATTTGCCAGTAGTATGTGTGTATTTATGTATTTTATATTTTGATTAAAGCTTGAAACCACACAGTACTTTTGGTACAAGTATAGAATTTTCAGCATGTGATATCGGTAGCCGAAATTTTGCAGGCCGACCATTGATATCAGGTGTGCGTTGGCAGGGGATCGAACCCCGGACTATGTGCATGGTCAGTGAGCATCCAAACCGCTGTGCCACCGACGCACAGAGACGTTCATCGGCATAAAACACATCAAATAGTAGGAAGGTAGATCCAACGTCAGAGAAAGCCAATAATACAGGGTTGCAGAGATACATGGAAGACAGCCTGAAAGGAACACAAAGAAACACACACATACACAATATGAAGGAAGGCGAGAAGTAGGAGGTACAAAACGGAAGATCTGTGGAAATGGTGCATTGAAGAAGATGAGGTGTACACAATTTGGCTACATTGAGATATCAAATTGCAAATAAGCATTCCTTTACCGATTCTCTTGTCTTCTACCGTTCCCAAAGTAGTAATCGATAAAGGCTACGTAAAACAATTAGTTTGATTAAGTAGTGCTATAGACTGTTAGAGTCGTAATAATAAAATTACTTCATGTTAACCTTCAGGTATTGTGGAAGCACTTGCATAAGGAGTCAAAGACACAGACCGAAAGTTTCAGTCCAATAAGTCAACGAGAAAAAATAAGTAATAACTGACATTTGTTGCACAAGAGGTGGCTCTCAGAGCCCTATTGGTTTAGGGTGTTTGAAACGACGGGTGTTGGGTTCTGTTTTCAGTAAAAAGTCCAAGGCACATCCGTCTGACGAGTCTCCAGAAGGGGCGAAATATACATGCTAGACGCTTTCCTTCGAAATTTTGAGAGAATAATTCCACATTTGTAAACATCATATTGGTAATTCATATGAACTGTGATCAAGATTTGACCGGATAGCTGCAAAATAATTGAGCGCTGAGTGAGAAGTAGGCATTTATAAAATTATATTTGTAAAATCTCAGCGAAATTGAAATGATTAATTCCAACGTTTCGTTCGGCAATCTGGTCCGAACTTCTTCAGGGAAATTAATCGAACTAACATAACAGAGGTTTATACATAAAAGGAACATTACTTGTTTTTGAAAATTTGTCCAATCATGAGTCATGCAACAGGCAACAACATGTATAATAAATAAATAAATAAGTAAATAAATAAATAAATAAATGAAATAGTATGTTTATATATAAAAGTACATCTCTTGTTTAAAATTGTTTGTCCTGTCATGTGAATCAAGAAACAGCTATCAATACGTATAATAAACAAAACAAAAATTTTTATATGAACCGTGATCAAAATTTGACCTCAGACTTTCAAAATTAGTCTACTTTTGTTAAAATATACGTGTATATGCAGTATCAATGGTGTGTGTGTATGTGTGTGGGTGAACAGTCATAAAACATTTGTTATTCTCATATGAGCTGTGATCAAGATTTGACCGGATAGTTACAAAATAATTGAGATTTTTTACAAATATAACATAATTTTATAAATTTGTTATTCTCTCCATAAGAAGACGAAGACAATCGGGAATTTGATCAAGTGTGACTAGTTGTTGAAAACTTATCCAATTTATTTACTAGTCAGGATTTGCCATGCATCAGCTAAGATCACACCTTCACGTCTGTTCAAACTGTTGGAATTCACCCATATATATGTAGGGCTTCTGCAGTCAGTCTTTCTTTATATGAACCAAAACCTTTCTGTAAAACCTTAGTCTTATCAAAGTCGATTTTGTGTCCCGTTTCTATCGAATGCAGTGCAATGGCTGAGTTGTTTTCTAGCTTCTTCAAGTCTTCAGAGGTCTTTGGAACCACCTTTAGACATTGTTTATGCTCTTTCACTCTTATATTTATCTGTCTGGAAGTTTCTCTTACATATACGGCGTTACAATCCTCACGATTGATCTGGTATACGCAATTCTGCTGGTTTTCTTATTCTATTTTATCCTTAACCTGCACCAGTAATGATGCACGAAAATACACTCTTATGTTATGGTCGTTAAGGTTTCGCTTTATTACATCGGACGTTTGTAAAAAATTATATTTGTAAAATCTCAGCGATATTGAAATGAGTAATTCCAACGTTTCGTTCGGCAATCTGGTCCGAACTCTAAACATAAACACCATAATCTTGAAAATACGTCTAATCATAAAATTCTAGATACAAGCAGTTTGAACAGACACGCAGGCGAGATGTTAGCTGATGCATAGGAAATCCTGATTAATAAATAAAAATGGATATGTATCACTAATTATTAATACTTGGTCAAATTCCTGACTTTCTATATCTTCCTATGGAGACGTTAAGAAATGTTTTACAACTGTTTACCCCCACACACATACACACTCTGTTTAAAGTGTTTAACAAAGGTAGACCAATATTTGTAAGTCCGAGGTCGAATTTGATCAGAGCTCATACAGTTTTGTTTATTATACTTGTTAATACTTGTGTTTATGAATCATGATTGGACAAAGTTCTTAAAAACAAAAGATGTTCCTTTTATATATAAACCTCTGTAATGTTAATTTTGATTAATATCCCTGAAGAAGTTCGGACCAGATTGTCGAACAGAGGAAACGTTGGAATTACTCATTTCAATATCGCTGAGATTTTACAAATATAATTTTTGACAATGTCTACTTCTCACTCGGCGCCCAAATATTTTAGAACTATTCTGTCAAATCTTGACGACAGTTCATTTGAATATCGGATGTTTCTTTGCGGTAAGGAATCACCGCTGTACTAACCCAACTCTTAGCATCAGGTTTCGATTCATTTGTCAATCATATGCTATAGATATACAACGCCTGAGCATCTCTGATTGGCTAATGTATATATACGTATTACATGGATGACACTTTTGTAGTGTACGATGAAGGGTTAAGTAGTGATTTGATTTTGAGCAACTTCAATAATGCTCACCCAGCGGTCCATTTCACCTACGAAGGAGAATGCAACGACTCTCTACACTTCCTCGACGTCCTACTAACGAGAAGAGAGGATGGTTCCGTCAAAAGAACCATATTTAGAAAGCTAGAGACCAAAGCTCAGTATACACACTTCGTTAGCTTTGTACCGATGAAATACAAACGCAATCTGATCAGATGCTTAGCATTTAGAGCAAGGTCGATTTGTTCCGAAGACTGTGTAGAGAAAGAACTCCAGGTCATCCGAGACATTCTAAGTGAGAACGGATATCCAGAGAAGTTCATTAAAGCAAACATAGGTTACAATAGCCGTAAACATGAACTGACAACGGTGGAGAAAAAGCCTCTGTTTTTACGTCTCCAATTCAAGGGAGATACTCCTGCGGAGATTCTATCGCAACGTTTAACCAGGGCGATCAAGAAAACTTTCTACTCTGCACGTCTGTGTCTATCCTTCAGTAGCCGTCTAATGTTCACCCAGCAACTCAAAGATGTTTTACCTAATCTTAGCTCTTCTTCATGCATATACCATTTCAACTGTTCCTGTGGTTCAAGTTATATAGGGCGCACGATTAGGCAGGTTCGTCTACGGGTTCGAGAACATATACCAGCTTGGTTCAGCAGAGGGGAAATTAAGTGCATAAAAAGCTCGATCCTGTCACACTTGGTCGATACTGGACACCATATCGATGTCAACACAGCTTTCAGGGTTATATACCGAATTCCGAAGTCGTTATCACGTACAGTTCGCTTACGTCTTCTACACATACCTGAAGCTGTTGCAATAAGATCGACTAAACCGGAACTTTGTATCCAAAAAGAACACGTCCAGACGCTGTTCCTACCGTGGCCAAACTTGGATTGATGATTCTTCTTCTCACCAAGAGTGCTCCTTCCCCTTAACCCTCTTGGTTTTTTTTCCTTTGCTTATTATTACAATTGTTATTATTATTAATATTATCATTATTCGTCATAATTTATGCCCTTCATGCAAACATTCTCTCAATACTATCGAATTTTTTTTTTTCGTTTATACTATCCGGACTTATTATTAGTGATATTATCTCTTTTCTCAATATATGCCTCCACCTGTTTCATTTCACATATTCGTTATCTCATTATGAACCTCCCAATGCAGTCTTACTATCTCCTGTTTAACACAGACCACTCTGTACTAGCCACTCACCTGACACCTTTTATAACCTTGAACTGACTTGTCAATTTTCCTACCCCCACTCTACAAATCTATTATGATTAATCACCATTGTCTCCCGTTTCACATTATTTTGTAATCGAATTCAGCCTAGCACGTTTGTCACACAAATACGACTATTTATTTTGACACCCCATAACTAATCTGTTATTCTACGTTAAAAATGTATCTGCCGCATAACTGGCCTTATTGTAACGACAACAAATATTATATTTTATAATTGTAAGAACCTGAAGAGAAATTATTGAAAAGAATATTCTTCGTTCAGGTTGACTTTTAATTCATAATATGGGAATTTTCGACACTATCAAAGCTATCAATAGGTATAATAAACAAAACAAAACAAAATTTTTTATATGAACCGTGATCAAAATTTGACCTCAGACTTTCAAAATTCGTCTACTTTTGTTAAAATATACGTGTATATGCAGTATCAATGGTGTGTGTGTATGTGTGTGGGTGAACAGTCATAAAACATTTGTTATTCTCATATGAGCTGTGATCAAGATTTGACCGGATAGTTACAAAATAATTGAGATTTTTTACAAATATAATATAATTTTATAAATTTGTTATTCTCTCCATAAGAAGACGAAGACAATCGGGAATTTGATCAAGTGTGACTAGTTGTTGAAAACTTATCCAATTTATTTACTAGTCAGGATTTGCCATGCATCAGCTAAGATCACACCTTCACGTCTGTTCAAACTGTTGGAATTCACCCATATATATGTAGGGCTTCTGCAGTCAGTCTTTCTTTATATGAACCAAAACCTTTCTGTAAAACCTTAGTCTTATCAAAGTCGATTTTGTGTCCCGTTTCTATCGAATGCAGTGCAATGGCTGAGTTGTTTTCTAGCTTCTTCAAGTCTTCAGAGGTCTTTGGAACCACCTTTAGACATTGTTTATGCTCTTTCACTCTTATATTTATCTGTCTGGAAGTTTCTCTTACATATACGGCGTTACAATCCTCACGATTGATCTGGTATACGCAATTCTGCTGGTTTTCTTATTCTATTTTATCCTTAACCTGCACCAGTAATGATGCACGAAAATACACTCTTATGTTATGGTCGTTAAGGTTTCGCTTTATTACATCGGACGTTTGTAAAAAATTATATTTGTAAAATCTCAGCGATATTGAAATGAGTAATTCCAACGTTTCGTTCGGCAATCTGGTCCGAACTCTAAACATAAACACCATAATCTTGAAAATACGTCTAATCATAAAATTCTAGATACAAGCAGTTTGAACAGACACGCAGGCGAGATGTTAGCTGATGCATAGGAAATCCTGATTAATAAATAAAAATGGATATGTATCACTAATTATTAATACTTGGTCAAATTCCTGACTTTCTATATCTTCCTATGGAGACGTTAAGAAATGTTTTACAACTGTTTACCCCCACACACATACACACTCTGTTTAAAGTGTTTAACAAAGGTAGACCAATATTTGTAAGTCCGAGGTCGAATTTGATCAGAGCTCATACAGTTTTGTTTATTATACTTGTTAATACTTGTGTTTATGAATCATGATTGGACAAAGTTCTTAAAAACAAAAGATGTTCCTTTTATATATAAACCTCTGTAATGTTAATTTTGATTAATATCCCTGAAGAAGTTCGGACCAGATTGTCGAACAGAGGAAACGTTGGAATTACTCATTTCAATATCGCTGAGATTTTACAAATATAATTTTTGACAATGTCTACTTCTCACTCGGCGCCCAAATATTTTAGAACTATTCTGTCAAATCTTGACGACAGTTCATTTGAATATCGGATGTTTCTTTGCGGTAAGGAATCACCGCTGTACTAACCCAACTCTTAGCATCAGGTTTCGATTCATTTGTCAATCATATGCTATAGATATACAACGCCTGAGCATCTCTGATTGGCTAATGTATATATACGTATTACATGGATGACACTTTTGTAGTGTACGATGAAGGGTTAAGTAGTGATTTGATTTTGAGCAACTTCAATAATGCTCACCCAGCGGTCCATTTCACCTACGAAGGAGAATGCAACGACTCTCTACACTTCCTCGACGTCCTACTAACGAGAAGAGAGGATGGTTCCGTCAAAAGAACCATATTTAGAAAGCTAGAGACCAAAGCTCAGTATACACACTTCGTTAGCTTTGTACCGATGAAATACAAACGCAATCTGATCAGATGCTTAGCATTTAGAGCAAGGTCGATTTGTTCCGAAGACTGTGTAGAGAAAGAACTCCAGGTCATCCGAGACATTCTAAGTGAGAACGGATATCCAGAGAAGTTCATTAAAGCAAACATAGGTTACAATAGCCGTAAACATGAACTGACAACGGTGGAGAAAAAGCCTCTGTTTTTACGTCTCCAATTCAAGGGAGATACTCCTGCGGAGATTCTATCGCAACGTTTAACCAGGGCGATCAAGAAAACTTTCTACTCTGCACGTCTGTGTCTATCCTTCAGTAGCCGTCTAATGTTCACCCAGCAACTCAAAGATGTTTTACCTAATCTTAGCTCTTCTTCATGCATATACCATTTCAACTGTTCCTGTGGTTCAAGTTATATAGGGCGCACGATTAGGCAGGTTCGTCTACGGGTTCGAGAACATATACCAGCTTGGTTCAGCAGAGGGGAAATTAAGTGCATAAAAAGCTCGATCCTGTCACACTTGGTCGATACTGGACACCATATCGATGTCAACACAGCTTTCAGGGTTATATACCGAATTCCGAAGTCGTTATCACGTACAGTTCGCTTACGTCTTCTACACATACCTGAAGCTGTTGCAATAAGATCGACTAAACCGGAACTTTGTATCCAAAAAGAACACGTCCAGACGCTGTTCCTACCGTGGCCAAACTTGGATTGATGATTCTTCTTCTCACCAAGAGTGCTCCTTCCCCTTAACCCTCTTGGTTTTTTTTTCCTTTGCTTATTATTACAATTGTTATTATTATTAATATTATCATTATTCGTCATAATTTATGCCCTTCATGCAAACATTCTCTCAATACTATCGAATTTTTTTTTTCGTTTATACTATCCGGACTTATTATTAGTGATATTATCTCTTTTCTCAATATATGCCTCCACCTGTTTCATTTCACATATTCGTTATCTCATTATGAACCTCCCAATGCAGTCTTACTATCTCCTGTTTAACACAGACCACTCTGTACTAGCCACTCACCTGACACCTTTTATAACCTTGAACTGACTTGTCAATTTTCCTACCCCCACTCTACAAATCTATTATGATTAATCACCATTGTCTCCCGTTTCACATTATTTTGTAATCGAATTCAGCCTAGCACGTTTGTCACACAAATACGACTATTTATTTTGACACCCCATAACTAATCTGTTATTCTACGTTAAAAATGTATCTGCCGCATAACTGGCCTTATTGTAACGACAACAAATATTATATTTTATAATTGTAAGAACCTGAAGAGAAATTATTGAAAAGAATATTCTTCGTTCAGGTTGACTTTTAATTCATAATATGGGAATTTTCGACACTATCAAAGCTATCAATAGGTATAATAAACAAAACAAAACAAAATTTTTTTATATGAACTGTGATCAAAATTTGACCTCAGACTTTCAAAATTCGTCTACTTTTGTTAAAATATACGTGTATATGCAGTATCAATGGTGTGTGTGTATGTGTGTGGGTGAACAGTCATAAAACATTTGTTATTCTCATATGAGCTGTGATCAAGATTTGACCGGATAGTTACAAAATAATTGAGATTTTTTACAAATATAACATAATTTTTATAAATTTGTTATTCTCTCCATAAGAAGACGAAGACAATCGGGAATTTGATCAAGTGTGACTAGTTGTTGAAAACTTATCCAATTTATTTACTAGTCAGGATTTGCCATGCATCAGCTAAGATCACACCTTCACGTCTGTTCAAACTGTTGGAATTCACCCATATATATGTAGGGCTTCTGCAGTCAGTCTTTCTTTATATGAACCAAAACCTTTCTGTAAAACCTTAGTCTTATCAAAGTCGATTTTGTGTCCCGTTTCTATCGAATGCAGTGCAATGGCTGAGTTGTTTTCTAGCTTCTTCAAGTCTTCAGAGGTCTTTGGAACCACCTTTAGACATTGTTTATGCTCTTTCACTCTTATATTTATCTGTCTGGAAGTTTCTCTTACATATACGGCGTTACAATCCTCACGATTGATCTGGTATACGCAATTCTGCTGGTTTTCTTATTCTATTTTATCCTTAACCTGCACCAGTAATGATGCACGAAAATACACTCTTATGTTATGGTCGTTAAGGTTTCGCTTTATTACATCGGACGTTTGTAAAAAATTATATTTGTAAAATCTCAGCGATATTGAAATGAGTAATTCCAACGTTTCGTTCGGCAATCTGGTCCGAACTCTAAACATAAACACCATAATCTTGAAAATACGTCTAATCATAAAATTCTAGATACAAGCAGTTTGAACAGACACGCAGGCGAGATGTTAGCTGATGCATAGGAAATCCTGATTAATAAATAAAAATGGATATGTATCACTAATTATTAATACTTGGTCAAATTCCTGACTTTCTATATCTTCCTATGGAGACGTTAAGAAATGTTTTACAACTGTTTACCCCCACACACATACACACTCTGTTTAAAGTGTTTAACAAAGGTAGACCAATATTTGTAAGTCCGAGGTCGAATTTGATCAGAGCTCATACAGTTTTGTTTATTATACTTGTTAATACTTGTGTTTATGAATCATGATTGGACAAAGTTCTTAAAAACAAAAGATGTTCCTTTTATATATAAACCTCTGTAATGTTAATTTTGATTAATATCCCTGAAGAAGTTCGGACCAGATTGTCGAACAGAGGAAACGTTGGAATTACTCATTTCAATATCGCTGAGATTTTACAAATATAATTTTTGACAATGTCTACTTCTCACTCGGCGCCCAAATATTTTAGAACTATTCTGTCAAATCTTGACGACAGTTCATTTGAATATCGGATGTTTCTTTGCGGTAAGGAATCACCGCTGTACTAACCCAACTCTTAGCATCAGGTTTCGATTCATTAGTCAATCATATGCTATAGATATACAACGCCTGAGCATCTCTGATTGGCTAATGTATATATATACGTATTAGTGAAGTGTTCATGCATACCACACTATCATGTAAATGTTTAACTACATCCATTCAAGTACCATTTATCAACTTGACAGAATGAGGCTTTTTAACCACAATGAGATTTATGTGACATATGATGTTTTGAATTCTTATTGATTTTTCATTGTTTCTGTTCTCTAAAGAGATACTAAAGAGGTGTAACATTCGCCTTAATCAATAAATCAATCAATCAGTCAGTTGAATCAATTTTGGATAAGAACATTTTGATTGATAAAGTTTTGATATTCATTGAACAGATCACGTTTAATTCGGTGGTGGGGGGTAGAGGGGGTGGATGCTGACTAGTTGTGTAGAATCCAGGACATCCGCATTTCACCCTATTTGGTACTGGTCAACTAGTGGATGTAACTGTCATCCCCAGTGAGTGATGACTGCACTACCCTACAGAGACCGGAATCCTTGAACCTATTGTTCCAGACATCGAAGTATAGTCCACAAGGGTCACGAGGACCACCACTCGTGCAGAGGTTATCAGTTATTATGCCTATTCAGATCTCAGCTGGAGCAGTATTACTCGCTGGGGATCTCAGGTACATCCTCTAGCTGACGAGTCCCGAGTTGGACCCCAGTGTTAGTCATTACTAACCATTATCGAAGCATCCGTACTATGTAGGAGCCATAACTTACATGACTTACCATCTTCAAATGACATCAATTTCCTCAAATATGCTGACGACCTGATTGTATCTTTGCCTGTCAAATGTCAAAGTAACTGCTCTAAACTTAATGGCTTTCTGTCAGAAATCAGCCAGTGGTCAAAGGAAAACGGTCTTACCCTAAACCCCTCCAAATGCCAAACTGTCAATTTCACCTTCAGGCATAAATCTGACCTAAACAAACTGGTTAGCTCTCACGAGGTGTGCAACATAGATGGCACTGAAATAGAAACCAAATCGGAAATTAAATACCTAGGCGTCATTCTATCTGCTGATCTCTCCTGGTCGTCTCATATCTTGGCGATTTCTAAGAAAATATTCCGTCTTACCTTCTACATCAAGAAGTTACGAAATTCTAGTATCACCCAACCCTTACTCCTACAATTCGTTAACTCTCGCATTCTACCCATTATTCTCTATTGTTCCCCCTTAGTTTTTCCACGGCTACTGAAGAAAGACTATAACAAATTACGCAGGATGTTAAAGGTTGTCAGCAGGGTAAGCAACGTGCCACTTAGCCAGCTTGTTAATATTCTGGTCGACAGGCACATGCACTCATGTGAAAAATGGGCTAAATCCATTTTATCTAACTCACGCCACCCTCTTCACTCACAACTCTCCCCGTGCATCTCATCAGGTAAAACCAGAAGCCAATATAGAAAACTATATACTTGCACTAGCAAGTAAAAATCTCAACCATACCCTACTTAGCTCGTGTTCTGTGCGATAAAGAAAGCATTAGGCGTGATACCTATAATTCATTAAATAGTCAGTAGAACAACTGGACCTCGTCTTTCCAACTCATATCATTTATAAGTATAACATTTTCTTTCTTTTTTTCCGTTATGTGCTGCTTTGTTTCTTTCTCTCGCTTACGCCATTAAATATGATAGCACCTACTTTTCTAACACTTTCAAACACTGTTCAGCTTTACCTTTGCTACCGACATGCCAATATGTTGTTGTCATAATGAATTGAGATTTCCCTAATATATGTAGAATTTTATTTATTGATGATGTACTAACTGGATGCAATACTGTAGTAAAAATGCTGAGAATTGCATTCTGTATCACAAATACTGTTTTGGAATAAAGCAAATTATTGTTATTATTATTATAACATGTCAACACAGAGACTTAGCATTCCAGTCCAGGAGAATCAATCATCAAAGGGAAATGAGAAACAAGGAGTTATCCTCAAAAACCACGAGAAAATTCATTCTATCTTAAAGAATACCTTCAGAAATAACGGCTGGAATACTAAAAATCATTTAAAATGGAAATAGCACCCAAGTCAACACAGTTACTCAACTGAATATTCTGCAGACTAAAAGATTCAATAGAAAAAGAAGACAAGACTCAATTAATCTACAAAACAGATTGTCGAAACTGAGGCAAACACAATATTGGTGAAAGTAGGCGTCCGCATCGACTACGAATTCAGGAGAATAAATTAGCTGTGACAAGACACAACATCTATTCTCTTGTATCAATCTAGCCGTGTGATTTTTATTCCTTTACGTTCCCAGTGGAACATCAGAGGGCTTCAAGCTAGAGGCTTGAAGTTTCTGTAGCAGTGGTGTTCATTTTTACAGGATGGGGTTGCTAGTCTCATGCCCAACCTTTCCTTTTCACCAGGTTTTGTTTTATTACTGGCTTAACGAGGTGAAGGAGTGCGTCGGTGGCCGGGGATCGGACCCCTAACCACATGTGGCGTGGTCGGCGAGCACTCTACCGTTGTGCCACCGACGCACATCTTGCTTTCATCGAGAGAAGACACACCGTTTAACTGGCTGGCTTTCACCAGTGCACTGTGTAATTGTGCCTCTCCAAATGCAGCGAAGAATAAGATATTTATTTCACGGAAAATACCCATCCGGACATGAATATAAGAACAACAAAGTTCAACGAAGAGTCTCTTTTCGGCGGCGAATTCACCCATCACTTAGCTGTACAATCGCATTTATATATGATTATTTTTTTTGTGTGTGTGAGTGTGTACATTAGGATCGTCAAACAAACATAAAATACTTTGGGATATTCATGTTTCTCGAGACAATTCTTCAAGAAGAAAATCTTTGCGTTCGCTTCAGCAAGCTTGACGGACAAACGCAGAAACTTGTTCAGTCCCTTTACCGTCGAACGGTCCTTGCTTCTCTTCAAATCACGGAATATACACATTGGGTCATAGGAGTTATTAAAAGACAATTGCAGCGAAGAAAATTTTCTTTTCGATGAAGTCATCATCTAGGCTGTACATTCGTGTATTTATATCAAATGGATGGGAAAGTTCCAGAACAATTTCTGGTTAAGGGTCAAATTAATAAAAATTACAATTAGGAATTAGAATGCCATAATAAACAGGGGGACGGATAAAACACGAACAAAGTAGCATTATAATAACTAAGAAGATTGACATTGTGCAATTGGGGGTTAGAAATGTAGAAATAACAAAATATACAGGATGTTTGGATAACAAACTAGTGTGATGAATAATTGTTTATGTAATCAGGGATTAAATATGTAGAAATAGTAAAATGACAAAATAGACAGAAAGTTCGGATATGAAAATATGGTAGTGTAGACAGGGATTAAGAAAACTTAAAATAACATGAATAAACAGGAAGTTTAGATAAGAAAGGTGATGAGATTGTCATTACTAAAATAATTTGTACCTGTTTATGATGGCCATGGTAGGGAGAGGGGTTGGACGTAATTCTTTTGGATACAAAGCGTCGGTTTGAGCTTTTGGATAGCTAGCGCCTCAGCTATGCCCAGATGTCTTGATTTGACTCCCTTTGATAGGTTTGATTGAATTTTGTATACTACTTTGAAGGATTTTTCGAAAGGCGCTGAATGTCCTGATTTGACCAGATGTTCTGTCACTGAACTATATACACGTTTTCGGTCTCCTTTTACTAGCCAGGCTGGGTAGTGTTCGCGAGCGCGTAAAATACAAAATTAGTTAGGGTTACTGTTGACGTCATGAAAATGTTTCAAAAATGTGATGAATAGTCAAAATTTTAACTAGGGTGGTGGGGGTGAAGATTGGTAATTATTGACAAGGGTTGCGTAATATGAAAGACACCCAGATGTTAATGAAAGAAAACGGAGACACGTGTCCAAACTAAATTATGTAATAGGTAGAAAGAATAAATAAATGGTTGGTTAAGAAACAGATGTTACTAAGAGGTCATACAAAAATTCAAAAAAGGCTCATTAACAAAGTCGTAGAACTTGGAATTATACCCAAGGTAGAAAAGGAGGGAGTGGAGAAGTTTCTTCTGTGTACATAAATCAGGGTTTTCTATCCGGATCGCTAAGGCCTGTGTTTGTCAATGCAAAGTATACGGAAGCTTACCGTTTTCAACGAGAGGTTTCTTTTGACCTTGTAGATAACTTTGAATGACTTCTCCTTACAGATTGGGTGACTAGTGTTCAATATATGTTCACAATTATAGAGCACTCCTTATTGATCCACTGTTCTCTTTTCGTGGCCAAGCGGGATAATGTTCTTTACCTGTTTTAGATAAAACACGCATTGTGAACGACCCCTATATATCTTGCTGGTTCCACACCAGCAAGTAAATTTGTAGATACACATAGAAGTGGTCAAATGCCACAGTTTGTTTTTGGAGTTGTTGAAGAACAGTGTGCAGCCTGAGAGAATACCGAACGTAATGTCGCAACAGAGCGTTAGATATTCTTCTCTTTGGGATATATATAGAAGTACAACCAAGTACAGGAACTCAACGATACCATATTTGGCCCGTGTTCTAAGTGACAGAGACAATGTTAAGCGCGAAACCTATGACTTGCTTTGTTGTTAATAGCATAATTTTAGGCTCTTTTATTTCTCTCTTATTTTGTATTCCACAGTGAAATCCTTCTTAAACATACTTAGCTACCTAAATTATTAACATTGGCTTACTTTTTTGTACTTTACTGTATTACTTCTTTTGTGTATCCACTGGTTCCGACTATATTAGCACTATGAGTATTACAAAATTGTCCTGTCATTAACCATCATGTAATTATTAGTTTTGTGGCTGTTTTTTTTACTGTTTTTTTTCGGCAATATTAACTGACAATCATTGGTTGTGAACGCCATTATCACCCTTAAAATTTTGTATTATGCAGGATTACTCACACTACCACCACAAACACCGCATTAGACCTGACAATAGAAAACAAAACAACAACCCTGAAATGTTATTCTATTATTGTTTAGAGTTGTTTCAACCAAATTAACTGATCATCTTGGCGATAAACATTCTTAAATATCATTTCATAACTTATTGTATGACTACAGCTTTACTGTCAACATGCATAATCATATCATAGCTTCCACTACCCAATACTGAGATATTAGTATATGCTGCTTATTTTTCCTTTCTACTTCTTGGTATTTTTTCGCATTAAAAAAAAATATTTTTGTGTTTTTTTGCTGTTGGTGTCTTTATATTTATTGTTTTTTGAAATACTCCTTCCGAAGGTTGGATAAAATTAGATGCAAATATTGTAGATATGTGCTCAAAATTCCACACTGTACCACTAGTACTGTTTCCGAAATAAAGCAAATTATTATTATTATAAAAGTGGTCAAATGCGACAGTTTGTCTTTGTAGTTGTTTGCTTATATTTTCTATATTTTATGGGGTAGGATCGCTAGCTCCATGCCCAACTATGGACTCCAATCTGATGATTAGGAGAATGTAGGCATTTTAAACAGAGGAAACATCAAAAATAATACCAGGCAATTTCTAGAGGTCTGGCACTCAGATAAATCAGCGGTTAACAGACACATTAATCACAATATAGATCAAATTGACCACCTAATAAAGATGACTTAAGTGCATTTATTCTCCTTGATGAAATTGAATAAAGCAAGAACAACAGTAGCGGTTTGTGCAGAATAATATGCTGCCATCATTGCTTATTTCATTGGCTTCTCATCAGCTGCTTACAGCTTGCAAATTTTTCCATGAGGTTAGTTGACGGAAAGTTCCATGATTAGTGAACAGTGCTCAGAAAATTGCGCTTATATAGTTTTTACACAGGCAGTTCAAGTTTAAACAAAATAAATGTATGCATACAACGGTGAAGGAGTTACGTAATAAAGATGAGAGATGCGTAAGATGCTGAGCGTCTAATAAATTGGGTAACAGTGTCCTGAGTTCAACTCAGACCAACGAAACAAGAGACAAGCAAAGTTACAAGTTGTAAAAGGGTGGTGAGGTTAAAGCCAAAGATTACGTAATCAGATGAAGGCGAGAGAGAATAAAGACATCCGGTTACCAGGGTGGCAAGGAAAGACTGATAACTGCTTCTTTCTGAACACATAAATCTGGTTTCAAGCGTTTGATAGAAATTGCTTCGGCAAACTTGAGGAGAATCGGACTCCTTTGTCTATTGATAATTTTTAAAGGGTTTCGCGATTTCCATCGAGGAGATGTCTTGTAATAGCGCTATTATAAGTTTGTTCCCTTGAGACGTAGGCTTTTCCGCACATTTTCAGAAGGGTATACCTCTGATTTTCTATTTTGCTTAAACTTGAACTGCCGTGTAAAAGCTGTATAAGCGCAATTTTATGAGCACTGTTCACTAATTGCGGAACTTTCTATCGACTGACATCATGAAAAATTTGCAAGTATGTTAAAACTTTTCTGTCCATAAGCCTCATAATTTATTTAGGCGGCCTGTAAGCAGCTGATGAGGAGCCAACGAAATCGTACAATGACGGTACCATAATAAAAATGAATAAACCACATGATAAAATAAGTTCAAATTCCGAGTCAATAAAAATAATCAATAAAGATGTAAGCTAACAATCAATCACAATAAAAACATCAACAGCAACAAAGGTTGTCAGAAGATACAATTATATCATCATTCACTTCAAGTTTAACTATAGGCTGATATTAGTTGTAGAACTATTGAAAATCAATAGGGAGTACTGGACAGCCGGATGTTTCGTCCCATTGGCCTGGGACTCGTCAGGAGTAGCTACCTACCGATGCTCAGGAATAGCTGACTGCAGGACGAAGTTGACCGGAGTTCTAGTGAGAAGTTTCCTGACCAGTGGGGTCCATCAATTCGGTCAGGAGTGAGGCATAATACTCACCAGAAATGACATTAGCTGGTGCCAGTCCCGCTAAAAGCACGAATTGTTAGAAGTTAGAATTCATGGGTTGGCCATTGAGGAGTCGGATCCCACAGTGGCTGAATAGTCTACGAGTTTGACTTGTAATCGGAAGTCGGTTCATAGGCTGATGAGTCTCACACTGGGACGAGACACTTGTCCAGTACTCTCTGATAGTTTCCAATGTTTCTCTAACTGATATCAATCTGTGGTGAACCATGAAACAAATCAAATTCCTGCAGACTAACTCTTGGGAGATTCACTTCGCATGGAAGCTTGCGCTGAAGATTCTATCTAGAAGGACAAAGAAAACTGCACAATTAAATCAGCCATCTCAGAGAACACAACTAAATCAAAAGTGATCATTGAAATATAACTTAATTTTAAAAATGTCTAAGATTTAAAGGTCATCTATGGAACGGTGCAGTATTTTTTTAACACGCTAGGATATACTACTGATTATTAGGAGTAGTTGGGAGTGACTGATGTCAACGAGTGGTGATTTGAATTGGTCCTACGGTCTGGGGGGTGAATCTAACCGGGTTTAGCTAATGATAATATATATTATTATTATTGCTCCCTTGGGTTCCAAGTAGAACACCACAGGGCTTCAATGCAATATCTCCACTTTGTCCTATTCTTCGCCGTTATCTTTAGCTTGGTCCTCGATTGCCCATGGTCTCTCATCTCCTTCATATCACCTTCGGACCACAGCCCACCTCATTGTTTCCCATTCGAGTGATAGCCTGCCGCGTGAGATGTCTCACTCGACGGTTTCCTCAGTGGTGTGTGCCTGGTCCATCTAAATTTTCTTCAGGATATTTGTTGAACAACAGGCTGTCTGTCGATTAGTTCGTTCCCAGAGTTCTTTGTTGCTTCTCTTTTATGGCTGACCATTTAATCTTCAGTGTGGAGGGAGCAAACGACAACGGCACATGTCAAGTGATCCACAACGGAAAACTCAGCAAGGCGTTTGGAGTAAACACAGGAGTCAGACAAGGGTGCTTATTATCACCAATGATATTCCTAATTGTGGTGGACTGGACTGGATTATGCGTCAGACAGTGGGAAACGAGAAGATAGGGATATCCTGCACCACCGACGTGAAGAACCTAGAAGACCTGGATTTCGCGCGTGGATGGTTTGTGTTTGATGTCACACAAAATCGAAGACTTACAAGCGAAAACCGACAAACTGGTCGAAGAAGCAGCCAGAGAAGACAGGACTCCAGGTGAACATAGACGAGAAGGAGGTTATGAAAATAACCAACCAACCACCACCACCACCAACAACAACAGCAGTAACATCCAGCGCCAATCACCATCAACGCGAGGGATTTGAAAGAGGTTACTTCATTCACTTATCTAGGCAACCAGCATTGTCTCAACTACAGGAGGAAGAGGAACGGACGAGGATGTCAAATCGAGAATCGGGAAGGCGAGAAACACATTCATCAACCTGAAACCAATCTGGAAATCTTCGTCACTCAACTCAGCATCAACAACAAAATGATTCGGATTTTCAATACAAACGTCAAGTCAGTCGCTTCTTCTTCTATACGGATCAGAAGCTTGTCGGGTCACAAAGAACATTTCCAACAGCCTGTTGCAGACCTACATCAACAACTAACTGTCTTCGCTGGTTCTATACTGAAGATAAGATGGCCGGAAAGAACAAGAACCTGGACTAACATGGATGCAGGTGAAAAGTACATCAGAAAACAGAAACAAGTAGAGACGTGTAGTTGAAGCCCTACGTTCCACTAGGAACCCAAGGGAACAACAATAATATAATAATAATAATGGAGGGAGCAAAAATTGAGGATGTTGATAAAAGTCTACAGTCAACTGTTGGAAATGATTTTCGTGATATTTGAGGTAAGTTTCTGACCCATATAAAAGAACCGACTGACTAAATATTTGTGTTGAAGATTTGAACCTTGTTGTTTATGCTGACTGTGTACGGTAGGTTGCTGAATTGATGTCAAAGTGATGAAGGTGTACCTTGCCCTTCCGATTCTGCCTCTAACCTCTTCATCTGCTAGTGATGACCACGATACTAAATGAGCAGAACAGTCCTCTAGCGGTTTGAAGCTTGTCAGCTAGGGGATGAAGTTGACTTGAGTTCTTCTAGTGAGAGGTTGCCTGACCAATGGGTTCCACCAAGTCGGTCAGGAGTACGGACAAATACTCGCCAGCGATGATATTGGCTGGTGTCAGTCGCGCTAAAATCACGAATTTTCAGAGGTCAGGATTCATGGACTGGCCATTGAGGAGTCGGGTCGCACAGTGGCTGAATGGTCTACAAGCTATTCGTTAATTCTCGCATTCTGCCTATTATTCTCTATTGTTCCCCCTTAGTTTTTCCAGGGCTACTGAAGAAAGACTATAACATATTACGCAGGATATTAAAGGTTGTCAGGAGGGTAAGCAATGTGCCACTTAACCAGCTTGTTAATATTCTGGTCGACAGGCACATGCACTCATGTGAAAAATGGGCCAAATCCATTTTATCTAACTCACACCACCCTCTTCACTCACAACTCTCGCCTTGCATCTCATCAGGCAGGACCAGAAGCCTATATAGAAAACTACATGGTCTCACTAGCAAGTACTTAGCTCGTGTCCTATGCGATAAAGAAAGCATTAGGCGTGACACCTATAATTCATTAAATAGTCAGTAGTACAACTGGACCTCGTCTTTCCAACTCATATCATTTATAGGTACAACATTTTCTTTCTTTTCTTTTCCTATTATCTCTCTCTTTTTTTCGTTATGTGCTACTTTGTTTCTTTCTCTCGCTTACGCCAGTAAATATGATAGCACCTACTTTTCTAACACCTTCAAACACTGTTCCACTTTGGCCTTGCTACTGACATGCCAACATGTTGTTGTCATAATGAACTGAGATTTCCTTAATCTATGTAGAATTCTATTTATTGATAATGTACTAACCGGATGCAATACTGTAGTAAAAATGCTGAGAATTCCATTCTGTATCACAAGTACTGCTTGGGAATAAAGCAAATTATTGTTATTATTATTAAACGAAAGTTGATACGTTCGAACTCTGGAGACGGGTTTGTTTTACCAAAGACTTCGAAACTAAGGCAGGATAGCTGTTCAATACACCATGTTGGTTTTCTCACCGACTGATGTGCTTCCTGTCAAAATCAATATTACAATTAGTGATTATTGACAGCGCACAGTTGACATTTTACTTACTATTTATAGCTTCATAAAAATTCTTTCCAACTAGAAAACATCAAATATTGTATTTGCTGAATAGTATTCTGTGTAGATCAATACAAATCAATGAATGATAAGAGAGTGTTTCACCTTCTAATTTTATATTTGAAAATGTAAACACCTTATTTATAGAAAAGTGATAACACTAGTAGAGTGAATTGTTTATTTATCAACTGTGGATGTACACAGTGGAGTCAGATAATCGTGCTATACATCACATCATTGTTGGCGGCATCAATAACTTTATCACCTAGATTATTTGCTCAAGTTAACAACATCAACAACAAGATCGATTCCATAAAGTCTCTAATTAAACTGGATTCTTAACAGTGCATCATGGTATTATATACTATACGAATACGTGTCGTTAAATCAATAAAACAGAACGATTGAGAGAAAATTATGCATGAAAGTATATACTACTGATTGATTGAGATGAGTAGTTGTGTACCATTCACTCAATGACTCACATCAACCAATAGGGCTTACCTGACCGTTAGATCGGTGGTAGTCAGATTTTCGAAACACAAGCATTTAGCTAAGGTTAAAATGACTGATCCCGAGAAGATAAGTAATTCAGAAAGGAGCTCATTACTACATTGCACTGCATGCATTAACACACAACGACACAATAGGGTGGAACAGGGTGACAATTCCAAAAAACTAATATAGGTAAGTGGAGAGAGGGAGGGGTTGATTACTGAATCCTTGTTCATCGATTCTACACCTAACACATACAACAGAAATGATGCATCACCGGAGATAAGGAAAATGCTACTGTCAATCACATCAACAGATGAGAAATAGTAGAATTATATAAACGAAGTTAGAAAGTTGTGTGAGTAGTGCTTCGATATTGGGATTATGAGTAGTATGAAAAATTGTGCTCGAAATGTGGTTATCAGTAAATATTACTACCGTATAACAACACTGTGAGACTTTATCAAAATAAATTTAATCCCCAATGAAAATAGTATATATAACTTTCTAATGACGCAAATGATTTCAAGATCGAACTTGCACTTCTAAACGACACCTTGTGAGGTAATACTCTTTATGACTGTAGGCGTTTTATTTTCCAGGCTATAGTCATTCGACTTTCGCAAAAATGTGATTAAACCTTAATACGTCTTTATATTCGGGAAAGTGAAGCCTGAATATAAGGAAGTTTTGATTGAAACTGGCAATTGTAAGTCATTTCTAGAAGTTGAACAGGGATCATTTAAATCGGATCTAGTCTGTTTCAATAATAAATTATGTATTACGCCAACCACGACTATTTATGCAGACAGATTTCCGACAGTTTGATTACACGTCTACTCTTCTACGTGTTTACTTTGAGTCAAGACTACCAGTATTCTTTGTGATTACATTTCAGAATTTGACCTATTTATTTTATTATTACATTTGTTATCCGTCAGCCCTAGAATTTATATTCACACCGAAGACATGGACCTCAACAGTTGTCATTATACATAGATCAGAGACGTCAGACGATATCAGAAGAGTACTCAGTAGGCAAGGTATTAGAGTTTTCTTCAAAATATCAGACACGAACACTGCAAAGCAAAGTTGTCCCTATAAAAGACCAAATCCCTAAAGATTCTCTATCTAATTGTGTCTGTAAAATAAAATGCTTGCTAGGAATGTGGTGTGATATACATTGGACAAACATCGCTAGAGGGAAATCGAGGTAATCGGAGGAAATGAACACCGTAGAGCTGACTCTGTCCGACTACCGAGAAATCCAGTTGAACTAGAAAAGCTTGAAAAATCATCAGCCATAGGTGGTGGTCTACACGCTATAGAATCAGGTCACACAATTGATTTTGACAATATTGAAATAATCCAGAAAAAGCATTTCAGAAATCACAAAGAACGTCTAATATCATCAGAAACACTTCATATCAAATGGAATCCGAATTGTCTGAATAGGAATCATGGACTAGAACAGAATTTGACCTGATTACAACGCCCCACCCCAGCCCCCCATGAAATGACAGAATCAACACGGATGTGACAAGCCATTTCATTATGCAAACACATGCTGCTTTTATAATCTTATACACTTATCAAGTCCAAAAATCCACACCTGGTTTCGTTATCTTTACCAGTTGACCAACAACATAAAAATGACCCCATACTGAGGAACGACGATTAAGTTGTTATATATAAGCTGAGGCGATTTTGTAAATTCTGGTTTAATATTGATATTTTGATAAAGCTATTAGCATTAAATGGCGAAACGTCAGTAAAATCAATACCGTTTTGTTTATCATTCATCGCGAAATAGAAAAAATCTTTATTATAATGAATGCCCGAATTTTTTCAAACTGTTAAAAGTGAACTTGGTTTGGACATATATAAAATTCACACTGTTTTTTTTATAATTTTGTGGTATTTGCATATTCCTCTCACACCAATGAATATCACTCATTACTTAGTCCAGTGAAACTTATATTTTTGTGGATTATAAATTCAATGAAGGTTTCCGTTTGTAGGAATGAAGGAAGGAAGGTTTAATGTTCAAGTATTGGTTTTGTAGGGATTTTGTTTGATTGCATGGAGGATTTCAACATGAGCTGACATCAGTTAGAGAACCACTGGAAAACCTGTGAGTACTGGACAGCTGTTTCCCCAACCTAGTTTGGGACTCTTCAGCAGTACGCACCCACCGGGATTCGAACCCAGGACCTTCTAGTTACAAGGTGAGCTCGTAGACCATTGAGCCACTGGGACCCGATCCGATGGTCCCTGAATTCTAACTTCTGCCAATTCACGACATAGCGCAACTATTTCGCAATGTCTTCTTGGATGAGTTACTGCCTCATCTTCAACCTGCTGTACCCTACTGGTCACGGCTTCCCACTAAGTTTAATGTGATGACGAATTTTTTTTGAAAGCATAAAGGTGGCTTAAGCTTTCTAATTGCTAGGGCTTCCAAAAGCTTTAGGATACGCCCGAAACATGTTTTATAGATAGGTTTAAAAGATCTGTTAACGTCAATTTTATGCCCTGTCTCTACAATATGTTTCGCAATGGAAGAGCTAGGTTTCTTGTTCTCACCGTTAATAGGTTCTGAAGATTCCATTTGTTTCTGGAGCCATTTAGGAATGTGTTCTGAAGCCCTCACTTGCAGAGACCGATGAATCCTCCCTATGTATGTGTGTCCACACGTACATTCAAATAGGTAAATACAGTGGAATGTGACATCATTTTACGCATGTTCGAAGGGCTTAGATGGATGGATATATTGGCTTTACATTCTCTATTATTATGATATCGGCTGCATAAAAAGTCTTTTTAACAGCAGCGTTCAGTCTTTGTCTAGTGATCAAGCTGCTTTGATGCCCCATATAGGATAGCTTGATGTACACGTCTTTCTTAGGGGCGAGTTGGAGAGTGGGTCTTGGTGTTCTGACTACTTCATATCTCCTGATGAACTTGTCTGGATAATTGTTATCAACCAGAGTTTGTGTCAACTTTCTACTGAAGCGGCACCTTACTAAGGCTCTTTTGTACCGAACAGGGCAGAAACTGTGATAATTCGTCATCACATTAAACCTTCCTTGGTAAATTTCGTTTTGATACCATAGCAAATGTACTACTACCTCTGCTATTTGGTTTAGTTGTCTTCATTGTTATTTTGACCTTGATTATAAATTCATTGGCGTGTCAATCACTTGTCTTTTCACATTTCATCTTATGTTCTGAATGACTGTTATGTGAAATTATTCATATGAACTTTGATGGGGATTTGACCGAATAGTAGTTTCAAAATAGTTGAGCACTGAGTGAGAAGCAGACATGTGTAAAATGAAATAATTAATTTCAACGTTTCCTGCATTCGCCAAATTCATCCGAACTTCTTCAGGGAAATTAATAGAAATTATAATAACAAAGGTTTATATTTAAATAGGATATCTTTTGTTTTTTCGAAAACTTTGTCCAATCATATGAGTCATGAAGCAGGCATCAGAATATAATTAATAAACAAAATTGCATGAACGGTGATCAAAATTTGACCTGTAACTTATTTGCCTATTTTCAAGTATAAGTTTGTAGGGATTTTTCTGTTTGATTGGTTGGAAGATTTCATCAGGAACAGACATCATTTAGAGGATCATTGGAAAAGTAACAGGGAGAACTGGATAGCTGTCTGTTTCCTCCTACTAGTTTCGGACTCCTCAGAAGTACTCACCCACTGCCAGGGTTCGAACCCAGGATCTTCCGGATACAAGGCCAATGAGCTCGTAGACAATTCAGCCACTGGGACCCGATGCAACGGCCAACTCATGAATTCCAACTTTTGCCAATTCACAACATACCGCGACCATTTACCAATGTCTTCTTCTATGAGTAACTGTCCTCACCTTCGGACTGCTGTACCTTACTGGTCACGGCTTCCCACTAAAACCCCAGGTTAACTGCCTGAATAGGGCCAGTCACTACTGAGCATAAAATCAATTTTCAAGTATTGGTTTGTATGGATTTTGTTTGTTAAACACTGCCGACAGTGTGTACTTTTTCATCAGAATTTTATTGATTAGTTTCGACTAAAGTTCATGGTCATAGATAACTGAATATGCAAAATATATATGCGTATACACGGTATACAATGGTGTATTTGTGCATGTGTGTATATGGAAACATTTGTAAATCATTTGTCAGCCACTTCCAAACAGGTAAATATAAGAGTGAAATAGCATAAACAATGTCTTAATGTGGTTCCAAAGATCACTGGAGATCTGAAGAAGCTAGAACACAGACCAGAGATTGCACTGTACCCGAGAGAATGGGGACACAAGATTCAGTTTGATAGGACTAAGGTTCTACAGAAAGATTTTGATTCGTATAAAGAAAGAATGACTGTAGAAGCCCTATATATATATGGGTGAATCCCAATAGCTTGAACAGGTGTGATGTATATTAGCTGATGTATGGCAAATCCTGGTTACTAAATAAAAAATGGATATGTATCACTAATTAGTCATTATTGTTCCCTTCGGTTCCTAGTGGAATATAGGGCTTCAACTACACGTCTCCACTTGCTTCTCTCGTCTGCTGCACTTTTCACCTTCATCCATGTTAGTCCATACTGTTTCAACTCTTCCTCACAAGATCTCCTCCATGTCACCCTTGCACTGACGTCCAACTACTCGCCGCTTCTCTTTCGGGTTCCACTCGAGCACTGGCCTGACGCGCGATGTCACCCAGTGGCCTCCTCAGCCAGCGAGTGTCCAATCCATCTCCACGTTCTCCTGCATATTTGTTGAGCGATTGCTTCTTGTTTGTTTGGTTTGTTCCCATAGTTTCTTGTTTGTGATTCTTTCCGGCCGGCCATATGATCTTCAGTATAGAGCGAAGACAGTTAGTTGCTGATGTAGATCTGCAACAGGCTGTTGGAAATATTCTTTGTGACCCACCAAGTTTCTGATCCGTATAGACGAAGAACTGACTGACTTGACGTTTGTATTGAAAATCCGAATCATTTTGTTGTTGATGCTGAGTTGAGTGACGAAGATTTCCAGATTGGTTTCAGGTTGATGATGAATGTGTTTCTCGCCTTCCCGATTCTCGATTTGACATCCTCGTCCGTTCCACCTGCCTGTAGTTGAGACAATGCTCCCTACCTAGATAAGTGAATGAAGTAACCTCTTTCAAATCCCTCCCGTTGATGGTGATTGGCGCTGGATGTAGCTGATGCTGTTGTTGTTGTTGGTTGGTTATTTTCATAACCTCCGTCTTGTCTATGTTCACCTGGAGTCCTGTCTTCTCTGGCTGCTTCTTCGACCAGTTTGTCGGTTTTCGCTTGTAAGTCTTTGATTTTGTGTGACATCAAACATCAATCATCCACGCGTGAAATCCAGGTCTTCTAGATTCTTCACGTCGGTCCAGGATATCCCTGTCTTCTCGTTTCCCACTGTCTGACGCATAATCCAGTCCACCACAATTAGGAATATCATTGGTGATAATAAGCACCCTTGTCTGACTCCTGTGTTTACTCCAAACGCTTCGCTGAGTTTTCCGTTGCGGATCGCTTGACGTGTGCCGTTGTCGTACAGCTGTTGACTAAGGTTGATGAATATTTGAGGAATTGATCATACTCGATCGAAATTCCCGATTGTCTATATCTTCTTGTGGTGGAGAGGCTATCGAATGATTTACAACTGTTTCCCTATGTACACATTTATACACACACACACTATTGTATGCCGAGTATTCATACCTACGACCATGAACTTTAGTCAAACGCAATCACTGAAATTATCTAATGCAAAAGTACACACTGTTCACTGGGTTTAACAACAAAAGTAGACTAATATTTGTAATTTTCAAGAGTTAATTTATAAGGATTAAATTTGTTTTTTACGAGTTTGACCACGAATTTGTTGATATCAGTTAGAGAACCATTGAAAACCCGCTATTTCATCCTAGTTTAGGAATCATCAGCAGTGGGGACCCACTGGAGTTCAAACCCAGGACCTTCCGATTACAAAGTCAAATTTTTGATCACAGTTCATGCAATTTTGATACCTGTTTCATGTCTCACGATAAGACAAAGTTTTTAAAAACAAGAGATGTCCTATTTATATGTAAACGTCTGTTATGTTAATTTCGATTAATTCCAATATATGTGTAAAAATTGGGCACTGTGGTAGTAAGTAATTCCATATTAATTCAAATGAACTGTCGTCAAGATTTGACAGAATAGTTCTAAAATATTTGGGCACCGAGTGAGAAGTAGACGAAACGTTGGAATTACTCATTTCAATCTCGCTGAGACTTTACAAATATAATTTTTTACAAATTCCATATTAGTTTGTTTATTAGATATATCACATAGTGAGTGAAACACTATTATTATTTACTGGATGACAAAGTTTCGAACAAAATTTATTGTTCATAATTACATCAATTATAATCACTCGACTTCGAAACTTGAGTTGTATAGTTTTCTTTGTTCTCTCCTATTTGATTGATAACGGAAGCTTTGTTTATCGAATCAACTGCAAATACGTGTAATAGGAATGATTCAACATCTGTTCACCCAGATATGTTTTTATGTTTGATTACAGCTTGAAACCACACAGTATTTTTGGTACAGGTATGGAATTTTCAGCATGTGATATCGGTAGCCCATAGTTTGCAGGCCGACCATAGATATCAGGTGTGCGTCGGCAGGGGATCGAACCGCGGACCATGTGCATGGTTGGCGAGAATCCTAACCACTGTGCCACTACCCCAACGACGACAAATAGGAGAGAACAAAGAAAACTATATAACTGAAGTTTCGAAGTCGTGTGATTACAATTGACATGGTTATGAAAAATAAATTTTGTTCGAAACCTCGTCATCCAGTAAATAATACTGTTTCACTCACTGTGTGGTACATCTAATAAACAAACTAATATGGAATTTCGATTAATTTTCCTTGAAGAAGTTCGAACCAGTTTGTCGTTAGCATGAAACTCTGGAATTACTTATTTCAATTTCTCTGATATTTTTACAAATATAATTTTTTACTAATGTGGAATTAATTGACATTGTTAACTAACAGACTACCATTCCGTAGTATACAATACAGTTTCTCATGTAATTTTCATGGATTTACAGCTAGCGGTAAAGCCAAAAGAAGTAGTTACTGAAACCTACCACAGATGCTTTGCTCAAGAGAAATTTTCTTCGTTCAGATTAACTTTATCCATTCATTCTCTCAGTCTCGCTCTCTCTCTCTCAAATGGCTTTCATCCCCCAGTCTAGAATAGTCTACTATCCAGGCAAATATGATCCTAATAATAATAACTATTATTATTATTTCATACTGTGTGATTATAATTGCATATTTCCATCATAATTTCACACTTTATTATCAAATGAAACCCTATTATTATAATTATCTAATCGCTATGAGACAATAGTAATTACGTTTTGCTTGTCTACCTCTAACCAGACGTTCACAATGATTGGCTCCGTAGAGCAAATGGGTAAATTCATCCTTGATTGTTGTGAGTGCCTCGATTAGCATTGTACTAATTCGCATATGCTGTCTAGACTTTAGTTCTGTTGTCAAGAGTTTGTTTGTGTGTAGGGACCACGAATTTATTGATATCGGTTGGAGAACTGTTTGAAAACCATCTTCAGGGAGTACTGGACAGCCAAGTGTTTCGTCTCCTTAGTTTGGGACTCATCGACAGGACACATCCACCGCTTGGACTGGAACCCACAACCTTTCGGTTACAAATCAAACTCATAGACGATTCAGTCACTGTAGGACCCCACTCCTCAATGGCTAGCCGATGAATTCTAACTTCTATCAATTCGTTGTCTGGAGTTCTAGTGAGAAGTCGTGTGACCGGTTATTATTAGTAAAAATAAAAACGTTACGTAACATTGTGTGAAATTTGATAACATGGAATTTAACGTTGCAAACCAAAACTGATTTAGAATGACAAGTGGAACAAGTGAAATAATACCGGGGACAATCAAAAGTGAGAGTAGTAATAGTAACAATTGACTTAATAAGGAAGAGTATACAAATTGAATAAAAAAACGAAAAAAATGAGTAGAGCCAAGATATGTTTAGGGATTACCATACTTTAGCATAGAGGGATTAAGACCATGAAAGATGGAGGGGTTGAACGAACTTTTTTCTGTACACAGAGATCTGGCTTTTCTATTTTTTATGATGGCCAAAGCTTCAGCAATGCAACAGATTAGTCGAATACGTAGTGATTTGGGCAAATTATTTCTCGCCTTGAAGATGACATTAAAGCCGGAAGCTGTAGAGATAGGGTGATCATTATCGATCAGATGTTCTGTTCAATGATCACGCTTCTTGTTGCTCCACTTCCACCTATTCGAAACTGTGCAGGATAGTGTTCTTGCACTCTCTTGGACAAAACTCGAGTCGAACAACCGATATGTCTAGCTCTAAACATGCTATGAATTGTTCTATACATATGACATTAATTCTTTTATCACTTCACATTGAACTATGATTATAATCGCAAACATTCTAACAGACTGAATGGTTTCAACATAAAACTTTGCACCGATATGTAGCAGTTCGAGTCGCCAAACACCCTCCATGCACCACACAAAGCAAGAGAAAAAAGTAAATGCAAAATACAAACAGTCAACAGAGACACGAGGCAAAAAGAATAGTTATATCGAAAAACAATATAGTTTTATTGGGTATTATAAGTCACAAGGAGTGGATGCACCTGCAGCAGCTATTGAGAATGATTTTGAGTCATATCGCCGATTGTCTCCAGCCATTGGTTTTTACCATCCTGAGGACCCCAACCAGGAAGTCTACACCTTTCTACGTGGCTAGCTTAAACTAACTGTTGTGGATTTCATTGACTGATGATGCCATGTTTTGGTTTCACCACCGCTGTCTCTTTTCCAGTCTGACCCTATATCAGCTAACATTGCCCATTGTCGAGGAAGGCGATGACTAGGCATACGTGACACATGTCCTAACCACCTCAGTCGATGTAATTTCACAGCCTCGTTGATTGATTTCCCCTCCTTACGTAACACTCGACGGAAGCCTAAACTCAATATTACCCACCCTATTATACCACTTCACACAGGAGATAGAACGCAGACGTCCATGATGAAAGACAGCTAACTGGCCTTTTCATGTCTCCCACTTTCATTGGCCAGGTCTCGCTCACAGCCATAAAGTAGGACAGAGCGAACTGGTGCTGAGCAGTACACATACCCTTTGGTCGATAGTCTGCCGGTTATCTCGTCTACGCCAGAGATGGTGTAAGTTTGTGTGTACTAAAAGAGTCTTCTGTATCCGTGGAGAGATTTCATCAGCGATCAAGTGGTTGGTGCTGGCTGAGGTAATTCCCCAAATAAGTGAAGTGGTCAATACGCTCTATCTCTTTACTCCCTATTTTTAAGTTAGAAGTGAGTCGATGTAGTTTAGTCATGTAGCGTCATCTTACATTTGATGGGAGCTAATCGTATGCGAAAAATTCGAAGATTGCTGCTCAAGGTGTTCAGAAGACTATGCACTTTGTCGGCGTCTTCACCTAGAAAGGAGGACTATATCATCTGCATATTATAAGTCAACAAGATTATTCCCTAATGGTAACAAGTCAATCCCTGAATCGCTGAAGTCAGTTAGGATTAAGTCTATTAGTACATCTATGGTGAAAATAAGCAGAAATGCAGACAATGGGCATCCCCTTTGACGAACACCACTGTACTGCTTGTCACAACTCTCCGTAGGCTTTCACCTAGCTAACCACAAGAGCTCAACTCTACTGAGTGCCTTCATCAGTGTGATATATTCTCTCGATATTCCTATACAAGTGCGGCAAATGCAAAGCATTTCTAAAGAATGACGCCATCGATAATATGTACGTCAGGAAAAAAAATTTTTTCTAATATAAAATTTTGTTTAAAAAGCATATAAAGAATTACATAACTTATCACATTAAACCACATTAGATAGATAGAAACGGTCTACAACGCCACAATTAGCAAGGACAGACACTGGGATTCCTTCACCTCTCTTCAAGAAAAGAGATGACACTGAAACTCCTACTACTGTCAACTTGCAAAAGTCAAAAGAAATAGGAAATATTGATCACTGATGATAATGATGAAATGCTTCATGAAGTTCAGTATGGTTTCAGGAAAAGTTTTTATGTGCACATTGATTCGTCCTGTATTTCATGCAGACATGAAAGTGAAGATTCTTTTTAACTTGATGGTAGAGAGCTTCTGTCAAACTAATCTAAAGAAGATAAGTTATTGATATAAGAATACAAAATTGTGCACTGTGGTAGAGTATTATAATTCCATTGTGTGTAAAATTTATTTTTGATAAAGTCTCACATTGTTATACAGTTTCGAGTACAATTCATCACTCCTCATAATCCTAATATCAAGGCATTACTCACACAACTTTCCAACTTCGTTCCACTATAATTTCAATATTTTTCATCGCTTGACTTGATTGGTAGTAGTATTTTCCATATTTCCCGTATGAGTGATGAGTCATTGCATCCTATTGCACATGTTGGGTGTAGAGTACTCGATGAACAAGGATTCAGTAATCAACCTCTCCCTCTCTCCACCTACCTAGGTTACTTTTTAGAATTTTAACCCTGGCCCACCTTATGTTGTGTGATTGTGCGTTGTGAATGCATGTAGTGCCGAACTCCTTTCTAAATTACTTATCTTCTCGGGGTCAATCATTCTACACTTTGCTGAATTCTTATGTTTTGACAATCTGACTATCTCCGGTCTACTAGTTTGACATATGTAGTTGACCTCACTCACAGTCATTGTAAGATATTTTGTAAATTATATTATTTTGTTTAATTGGGTCCTTTAACCTACAGAGCTTGTCTTACCGGAATGAGTTTGTAGGTCTAAATGCCACCCTAATTCCTGCTTTATTAAGAATCTTACTATGTAGGGTTTCAGATGTCCCCTCCTTATATGGTAAAACTACTGTAGATACCTTATATTCTGTCTTATTTATGTTATCATTATTAGTTTCACCATTATTTTAACCTTTCTCATCCCTCTAATGAATTTTACAGGATAGTTACCTAACACCAAAACTTGTTCTTCTATCTGTTTCATTTCAACAGTTAGGTCTTTTGTTGTACTACTTAGCGCTATTGCTTGTTTTGTTAGACACTTAACTAACTAGTAGATCGGGGGTAGTCAAATTGTCAGAACATAAGAATTTAGCTGAGTGTAGAATCACTGACCTCGCAAAGATAAGTAATTTAGAAATGAGTTCGGCACTGCATGCATTAACAACGCACAATCACACAAAATACGGTGGACCAGGGTCAAAATCCTAAAAGGTAATATAGGTAGGTGGAGATAGGGGCAGGTTGATTATGGAATCTTTGTTCATGAACTCTACAGCCAACACGCGCAACAGGATGTAATGACTCATCACACTGATTCCAGAGATATGGAAAATACCACTACCAATCAAGTCAAGCGATGAATCGAAATAATGGAATCATTTAAACGAAGTCAGAAAGTTGTGTGAGTAGTGCCTTGATACTGGGATTATGAGCAGTGTATGTAAATTGTGCTCGAAACGTGGTCGTCAGTAAATATTACTGTTGTATAACACGGTGAGGCTCTATCAAAATCAATTTTACCCACTATGGAAGATAAGTTGTCTTGAATTCAAACAAAACAGGTAGAATCAGGTTCTACCATTGTCAAAAACGTTAA
>OX235273.1:6998279-7021525 GCA_944472155.2 Trichobilharzia szidati
CGACTCCGAAAATATCACGCAATATTCAGTTTCAAAAAATAAGGATATTAAGCGCTTGTCGCCTGTGTTAATCCTTGCAATATATCTATGCAGAGATCTAATTTCTCTCTGAAAGCGTTCACCGATGGAACTGTTACTACTGAGTCAGGTAAGGAGTTCCAGTCGTTCCAATATCCAATATCCTGAATACGAGCTAGTATAAACAAGTGATTTCTTTGAGCTCGCTTCTTGATTATAAGGTAGAGGTGAAGGAGCAGACCATGGTGAACTGTGTCGAATGCTTTCGCAAGGTCGAGAAAGATCACATGGACTGGTACCTTTACGTCCCAGGATAGTGTCCAATCGTTCCAAGCTAGTAGAAGATTCGTCACACAGGATCTTCTCCTCCTGAAACCGTGCTGTGCTTCACGGAGTAGGCTGGTCCCGTCGAGGTATTTTCTCATGTGGTCGTCAATGAGACTTTCCAATGTCTTCGATATTGCTGGAATTAGCGCAACTGGTCTGTAACTGGTCGCATTCTACCGGTCACTACCCTCGAAGATAAGGGATAGGATGGCTCGTTTCCATTCACATGGAAGTTTCCCTACATCAAAGGAGTGTTGAAACAGATCGCTTAGGAGTTGGTACAGACTTTCTGAACACTGCTTCAGGACGGATGGTCTTATGTCATCACAGCCTGCAGACTTTCCCGAAGTCAACTTTCCCAATTTTACGAGTACCATAGCCGCGGTAATTTGAAATGTACCCAGCAGGTTTTCGCGCGTTGGTTTTGCATTGTAATCTTGATGTTTTTTGGAGGTGATATCTTCGTTACTGTTTAGTTGCCTGTGATAGGCTAGACTGAATGTCTCTGCCATTTCAAAACTAGTGAGTGATTTCCCATCAGAACCCATTAGATTGTATGCTCCCTGGTTGGTTGATTTTCTTTCAGACATAAACCTGTGTAGGCTTTCGGGGTTCACGAGAAGCTTGTTGGCGAGGTTTCCCTGAAATGTCCCCCTATCACTCCGGACTCGTGTGTTACATCGATTCCTGAGTTCAGGGTACACTTCATGTTCGGGTTTACTCTTCGATAGTCGCCACGCAAACCAGGCTTTTCGCCTCGCCTGCAGAAAGCGTTGTGTCCCCCGTTTTAGCTATGAACGTTGCTTCCTAGCTTTTGGTGTGACTAAACGAACAGGGTCTGAGACCGCCTGGTGAATGATCTCCTTTACCACTCCCCAGTGTTCTACTGTTAGCTTTGTCCATTTTTCAGGCCAGTTTGCTTCAGACAAAAGTCTTCGCATTTCTGTGTAATTAGCTTTGTTATAACACAGATAGGGCTGTGTATAGTCCCACTGTAAGCGCTCGCGGAGGACTTTGCCGGTACTATGACCGCGTGGTCAATACTGCCTATGGGAGTCGTGATTTGAACGTTTTTCACTAGTAGCTGATCACTAGTGAGCACATAATCCGATCTAGAAGACTTCCCATCTGGGCCCTATCTAGTATCCATCCTTACATTTTCAGTGAATCCAGCCTTCCTGATGGTATGCAGCAGATTTCGATCGACTCTATCATGGGCGTATCCCAACATCAAGTTAAGAGATGGGGCACTGAAGTCGCCAGCTATGACAATTTGATCATAACCCATGTCTTGTGTCGCTGAAATTGTATTCAGCAGTACCTGGTTGTGGTCTGCTCCACATAAAGGTGATCGATAAATGCTGCCCACTAGATATTTACAGTACCCAACGGTGAAATGGCACCATATGGAGTCAGGGAGCTCAGTCAGGGGAGGGTCCATTGCGTGAACACATCTGAGCTGTTTGTCGACGTATATGGCGACTCTACCTCCTTCTTTCAGGTCCCTATCTCGCCTGACTAGGACCATATCATTTATACTGACTTCGCTACCTGCCACCGTAAAGGTTAGCCAGGTTTCCGTCAGTATTATGATTTTGGAATTCAGCTGTGATTGTAGGTGCCTAAGTTCAGCTAGTTTGCCTCTTAGCCCTCTCACATTACTGTACAGGCAATTGGCAGTCAGTCTCACCACGTCCCCTTATTGGGACATGGTTGACTTGATGTGGGCTGTCGGTTGAGGAGTTATCCTACGAACTAGTTGGTCGATTCCCCGGGAACCGGCCTGTTGGCGTTTTTTTCTTCTAGTTCAATGGGAGCACTTGGATGACTCAGGTTCGGTCCTCGCACATTTGTCATCCCCTTTAAGACCGTTTTGTTTCGTCTGGTGCGACTGGATATTATTGTGTGTCTCAGAGGCGTGGCCACTATTACTGGCAGACGATAAGGGTCTTTTTCCAGTGACAGATACCCATGGTGCTTCAGCCTCCGTGTCTGGAGCAGTTTTGGCAAGAATTTCAAGTTTAACCGGTGTGGATTTTGGTATCCCCGATTTACGTGCAATTGTGATATTTTCCGAGCTGGTGGGAGTAGAACCTTTCACGTTTTCCCCTGATACTTCTACGCCATCTTTAGCTTTCAAAGAACTACACGAAGCTGCATCAGGACGGCAACTTGAGCTTATGTACCAGAAACATGGGCATGGGTTCTTACGCATAAAATCATAATATACTTTTGGTACCCCGCGTCGCATCTACAATGTACCCATCGCTTGCAAAAGTTGCATTCGAAGTTAGAGTCTGCCTGTTCGACAACAGAATCGCAGACCTTGCAATCGTCTGCCTTCTTGGTGAACGTTTTTGTCGTCTTGCGATGTCGTGAAGGTTTCTTTTCGGTCTTCCTGTTTGTTTCATGGCCTATTATGGAGATGGGTGTTATACAATTGTCACTTAGTGCAGTTTTACCACTCGGCTCTGTTAACCTAGTCGTGTTAACAGGGATGGAGCCACATCCACTTGGTTGACTTTGCACAGTATCACTGTAGGACTGTGGCGACATGGGCAACCTGTACGAGCAGGGAATATTTGCCCTGGTCTTCAAGACCGGTATGCGAGAGTCCATCACCTTCACCTGTTTGCCTAATTTGGCTGAAGCCCGTTTTTTTATTATAGTTTGATTCCACACCGTATTTATTGGTACAGGTATGCAATTTTCGGCATGTTATATCGGTAGCCCAAATTTTGCAGGCCGACCATAGATATCAGGTGTGCGTTGGCAGGGGATCGAACCCCGGACCATGTGCATGGTCGGCGAGAGTCCTAACCACTGTGCCACCGACGCACCGACCACTCTGTGAGCGAATTTAAATTCTACAAGCATTTCATTCACCCACCATTTGAGCTCCTGCTTGTGGCGTTCTCGTGAATTTGTTTTGGAGGGAAAGGAAAGATTAGAAAGACCAATCCCCAAGTCATACTTTAATATACAGTATTCTAAAATTAAGTCGCGTCTCCTTCCTCGATATGATAATGAGAAGAGGTTTAAATGCTCCATCCTCTTATCATAAGGAACGTGTGAGATACTACTAGTTAATTTGGTTCCTACCTTCTTTACTCTTTCCAGGACATTTGCCTCATTTTCGAAGTATGGACTTACCTCTTGTGTGCAGTATTCTAGATGAGGTCTGATATATGTTGCATAAAGTACTTGGAGCATACAGTCATCTAATCGTTTGTTGCTTTTTGAAGTGCCCACAGCATTCGAAAAGTCCTAGCTGCGGCTGCAGTTGTTTTTAAGTCATGGGTTGCAATAATTCCTAAGTCCTGGCAGTTCTGTATACCCTAGGGAGTACAACATGTAAGACCTCTGACCCAGGTACATTGCTGCAATTTACATGGAATTAATTTCCACACTCCAGAGGTTCGACCACCTAGTTAATTTATCTAGATCACTTCGTAAGACAGACCTATCATCATTACTATTTACAGTTTCTCAGATCTGAATATAATCTGCGAATAATTGTGAAGATGAGGTAAGGAGTTTGGGTAGTTCATTTGCATATAATAAGAATAGCAAGGGGTCTAGTACAATTCTCTGAGGTACTCCACCGGGACTGTCTTGGTCGGAATCCACTATGTTCCACCTCCGGTAAGTCATATTCCTCTAAATGGGCTAATAGTTGATCCCCTATGAGTGCTTCCAGTTCGTTTGCTATAATGTGGGTAGACTAACATGTATTATTGATATAGTTAAACAACTTGGGCACTGTGGTAGAGCATAATTCCATTATGGATAAGATTTTATTTCGATAAATCACAGTGTTGTACAGTAATATTAACTGGTATTACTGCACAACACTGTGTGATTTATCAAAATAAGATCTTATCCATAATGGGTTAGACTAACAGGCTGGTGGTGTGATACCAACTGCCTGTTTCCCTCTTTGAAAATATGGCGTATAACTGCATCCTTCCAGTCGCTGCGTAGTGTAATCTGGTTCAGAGACATTTTAAAACTCTCCACAGGTGGAATGTGTATTATATCCGCCAGGGAGATTAACAGTCTAGGGTGAAGTTCGTCGAGTCCAGGTGACTTGCATGGCTTCAATTTAGACAGTAATTTGAGAACCACTGTGCCCTTTGCCACAACTGAGGGCATTTTAGTGGCAATGGTACGATAGGTTGGTACGATTTGACGAGAAGGCATCGCCATATTTTCCGAGAGATTTTCAGCCTTTGCCTCGCATGACTCAGACGCCCCTCCCGTACTGCTTATGAGTGTCGGCAAACCACCGCTGATTCTGGTCTTACGTTTAGTATACGAGAACAGTTTTTTTCGGATGGTGCACATTGTTCAATGCTAACTGTCTCTCACACTTTGTACGACTCTAATCAATCATTTACTTACAAAGGTTTCGAATTTCGCGAGTTTTCGGAAGCTGCATAGGAAATATGAGAGGATAATTCCATCATGGGTCAAATTTATTTTGACGAATTTGGTAAAAGAGACTTCAGGACATTGCAACGGATATCCAGATAACTCAGAAGAAGCCATCAAAAGATGGTTGAGTGGACCCAATTCCTAAGGGGGGCAGCTAAAGGCACAGTGGGCTGATCGTTTCAGAGTACTTTTCAACCAACCATCACCTCGAACTCATCTAGAGATACTGCCGGCAACCAGAGGATAACTTCAAGTGGACATCGATCCTCTAACAAGATAAGGGGCTTCAAATGGCTCCTAAACTCCGAGATAGCGGTGTGACTGGAAGACGTTTCTACGAAAGCACTAACAATGAAAGCATAGAAGGCAGTGGATATGTTGATGCCGCCATCACAAAAGGCGGCTTGAAAGGAATGGAAGGTGCTTACTGATTGGAAGAACGATTGCCTCGTCAAACTAGCAGAGAATGGAGACTTGGGCTCCTGCAAGAACTGGCGGCGAGTCATGCTCTTGCCCACGCCAAGCGAAATACATATTCGCCTCATCTACATGAGAGTAAAAATTTCTCCGTGTGCAGAACTACAACCCGAGTAAGCTAGACGCTCAAGCTCGCGGAGACGCAAGATGAACTGGTTGATGGTTGCACTCGCTGAGTCTTTTCAGCGATTCTGTATGAGGTACTGGTGGCACTACAGGCACTCCTAGAGTACTCAGAAGTGTAACCAAGGGCATGTGCGTATAATCCAAACCAGTTATGCGCATTTTTAGGGACCATACAACACAATCGATGGCGAATGCATTTGGACGAGGCACGTTCATCAAGTCTACGTATGGATGCACCTTGTCCGACCACAGATTGATGTCATCCCAGACATCCAATTTATTTGGTAAAGGATAGACATAACGCAACACATGCTGATTTGATTGAAAAGCTCAAGCCATAGCTTCAGTAAACTGATCAACAACCTCTTTGGATGCCGTCTATCTGAGAGGAGAAGTGTTCTTCGAAGCCTCAGTGAGTCGAGACTGCGAAGAAGAAAGTTTCCCGTTGGCAGCCTCGCCATTTATGTAATCCTGAACGTCAAAGAAAGATCTGAAACAGAGAGCAAAGAGCATGTTATCATGGTCACACAAGTGCCATGAGCTAGTGATAACGAAGACTCAATGTCAAATATCATATTTACAGCCAATCATTATGCAATCAGGTCAGAGGGAAAGGCTGTTCCCATTGATCATTCACTGCATCGTCTTGGGTGACCAATCCCTACACGCTACTTAACCAACCCGGAATTAGACAAGCACAGTTTAAACACTGGAAAACCGCCGAACTCACCATGCCTTACAGTAGCTTAACTTGACTTCAGAGGAAGTCAGGCGTCCGTTGGGGGTATGTTTTTGGCAGTATGCCCCATGTTAAGACAGTGTTAATGCCCCGTCTTTTCGGTAAAAGAGACATGATAGAAACAACAGATATGACTAGTGTACACTTATTGTTATCGCTCCCTTAGGTTCTCAATTGAGAATAATGCTTCAGCAGCATATCTTTACTCTGTTCTAGTTTCCACTCTCCTCTCCAGGTGGCTACGCTATCGCCCATAGCCACTGGTGGACTCTTCAGACACTCTCCCTTAGACCCTTAGGCCAACGCCCAACTCGCCGTTCTCATTCATGTTTCCAACCGAGCGATTGCCTGTCTCTTGACCTCATTCAATGGACTCCTCAGGATGAGTTAGATCCACTTCAATTTCCCACTGCGTACTTGGTGTGGAAAGAGTTGCTGTTTGATTCATTCTCATTGTTTGTTGTCACCGATTATTACCACCTGCCATCAGATCCCCAACATGGAGCTAGTGGGGGTAGCCGTTTATGAAAATCCGTTGGAAATGCTTCTCTTGACACACGCACCAAGTTTCCGACCCAAGTAGACGAACTGACTCAACATCGGTTTTTGAAGTCTGGATTTTTTAACCCACTGTCAAACCACATTGACCTACTATAACCACACATAAACTACGACAAGCCCTTTCTAGGAAGTTCCTGAGATGCTAGTTCATCATGTCATATGTTTACTGAAGTGGTCTGTCACTCCTTATGTGACCTATTTCTGTAGTCTCGCAAAAATTGAAACCGAGCGCGCGCTCCTTGAATACGACGTGCTTTTTCCTCTCTAACCAGAAAATACCTATTTTGTGAATTATCCGCTTGAGAAACCTGATCTTCCTGGCCGGTGAATTAAATTCAACCATTACTTACATATTGAATCTCTGTGTGGTAAGTTCAGCTGTCTCGAACTACTGCCAAAGCTTCAGGTGCTATTTTTGTAGCAGCATCTTCCTCACTCGTTCAGATAAACAAGACTTGTTGATCTACCACGTGACTGCTGTGAAGCCGATCATCCAGAAAGTACTAGGTGAAGTCGAAAACCTTTTCTTTTCCTTGTCTTGTACTTTGTCAGTATTATTTTTGTTCTTGTGGGTAGATACTGTTGCACTCTTAGTGATAGTTAATATGACTGTAGAAAGTAACCCTGGAAATGGCACCAAAACACCTTACTCTGTAGTCACAAGGGCTTCAGCCAGAGAAGGCAAAAACCCAGGGACACCAACCCCTTCCCGCATACCGGTCCTAAAGACTCGTGTAAGTCTCGTCTGTCCTGAAACTACGCCTGCATTGCCACAGTCTAGTACTGAAATGGCACAGACAATACTAGGGGGACAGGATACTACACCTGCACCAACTGAAAGCCAATGTGTGAAGTACAACAAACCTAAAAAGAAACGCTCAAGACGTCATAAGACCTCGAAGCCATCATCAAGTAAGGGAGACGAATGCCAGGCGTGTAGTATCACAGTTTCTAAAGCTGACTCAGCGTTTGAATGCAATTATTGCAAACGGTGGGTGAACTGCCATTGTGCCGAAAGCATACTACGAGTTTATGAGAAATAACCCGTGCCCGTGGGTTTGGTACATCTGTCCACTTTGTCGCCCTGACATAGTCACACAGAGCGTGTCTGGGGATAGCAGAAACAACACGCCGCCCTTGTGTCCCAACACGGCCTTACGTAGCTCCCCACCTGCTAACATCACATTGTCAAAACTTGGCACAGACAGTAAGAAAGACACCCCAGTCCTACTGACTGAAAATGCCAATTTTCACAAGGTGAAGATTCAAAAGGTTGGACCCACAAACATCAAGGAAAGATAGAATTAGAGAAGCGCCACTTGCATCCACAAGCAAGCTTGGCAACACAATAAAGGCTGGCTAGAACCCGATGAAGCATAAAGTTGCTGATGCTGCAAAGGAATACGAGAAGCCAAAGGCCAAACCTAAGTTTGAGGTTAATCGGTCTAATTCGCTCATCATCTTTAACGTACCTGTGAGCAAGGGCAGCTTGCTTGAACAGCGGGCCCTGTTTGATCAGGAACAGTGGTCCAACCTGTGCAATAAACTAGGTCTGAATATTAATTCAGTGAAATTGTGCAGGCTGTACAGGGGTGTCCACACACCTCAAGGTAAGCCACCCCCATTACGGGTTACACTGGACTCTGCCGAAGAGGCCGAAAAGGTACTATTGATGGCTCAGGTACTAGCCATCGACAGAAGCTCTAACATAAGGGTGAGACAAGACAGACCATGGCTGTCAGACAAATGGCAAGGGAGTCACCGGAACTTTTGCCTTCCACCTCTATGGTAGTGCACGGTGTCCCGGAGCTGGAAACGGGCACTGCCTGTGAAAAACACATGCATGACGCACAGCAATGGAGATGGCTGTCGTCTCAGATGGCCCTTAGCGATTCTGGAGCCATCTCCGTTTACCGACTACCTCGCCCCGCTCATCTCACACTGATTAGCTCCCCAAAGCTGCTAAGTGTCACATTCAACTCCCCAGAGCAGTTGGCCATAGCACTTCAACGGTGGTATGAGATCAAGGGGAAATTGGGAGGACACATCCGATGCTGCGAAAGCAGACCTCGAACCATAAGGAGGCAGCAAACTGAGGCTTTACTACGTCCCCAAGCTTCAGTGACACTACAGAGATGCAGTTCTGAGAATAACAGTCTGTGTCACCCAAGTGTCCTGCCTAAATCCATAGGAAAAAATCACAACGGACCGGTTCCATCGGAACTGGCCAACTAGTCCCAACATTAAGTCCCCTACCAGCGGACAGCTTCACGTCAACTACCCCACAACACGCTGAGGTTGTAAGACTCACTGTCAGCTGCCTATATAGCAATGTGAGGGGGCTGAGAGGAAAAATAGGTGAACGCCGAAATCTCCAAGCACAACAACAACTGAAAATGATCATTCTCACCGAAACGTGGCTAACCCCCACTATCGCCGATAATGAAATCAGTATAGGTGATATGGTTTTGGTCAGGAGAGACAGGGATAATAAGGAAGAAGGGGGAGTTGCCATATACTTTGATAGGCAACTTAAATGTGTGCGCGCAACGGCCCCACCACTTATTGAACTCCCAGACTCCATATGGTGTAATTTCACCGTAGGCCACACCAAGCATTTACTTGGTGGCATCTACCGATCTCCCACCTGTGGGGGAGAGCACAATCAGCTACTGCTCAGCACTATCACAGGGATACGAGATTTGGGCTATGACCAAATCACCATTGCTGGAGATTTCAGTGCCCCATCACTGAACCTTGGCTTGGGGTATGCTAAGGGAAAATTCAGCCGAAATCTACTGCAAGCTATTCGAAACAGGGGACTGATTGAGAACGTTGGAGACGACACTAGGTGAAGCCCTAGTGGAAAGTCTTCAAAACTAGACTACATTCTATATAGTGACCAACTTCTTGTCGAAAAGGTTCAGATCATGACTCCTCTAGGAAGTAGGGACCATGTACTCATAGGTTTCGACCTCGTTCTCCGTGAGCATTTGTAGTGGGACGCTACGCAACCATGTCTGTGTTACAGCAAGGCTGACTATGCTGAAATGTGGAGGCTCTTGTCCGATGCAGACTGGCCCTTAGCATGGGATGAGCTGTCTGTGGATGAACACTGGGAAGTGGTAAGAAAGATTATTCATACAGTAATCTCGGATACCGTTCCTTTGGTCACAACACAGCCAAAAGAAAGTCATCATGGTTAAAGAAAGGCACGCAGAGTATTCTGCAAGCAAAGCGGAAGGCTTGGTTTACGTGGCGCGTATCTAAGAGCCAGATCGACCATGATGCATACCTGGAACTCAGGAACCGGTGCAATGCAAGAGTCAGGAGGGGCAGGAGGTCATTCCAGGCTAACCTTGCTAAAAAACTTGTGGCAAACCCGAAGAATTTGTACTGATTCATGTCGGAAAGGAAACCAACCAACCAGGGAGCATGCACCTTAGTGGGCCAAAACGGTCAATATTTCACTAGTCTGGAGATGGCTGAAACATTTAAATTAGCCTTCGCCAAACGGCTAAACAGCAATGTGGGTATTACCGTTACGGACTAAAATGGTGGCATCACTATTTCACAGGAGGAAGACCAAATAGCCACCCCCCAAATAAACCCTGCAATAGTACTAAGAAAGCTGCAGCGACTCACACCTGGGAAGTCCCCAGGTTGTGACGACATCAGGCCATCTGTTCTGAAACAGTGCGCCGAAGCTTTCTGTAGGCCTTTATGCGACTTGTTCCAACACTCCATGGAATCGGGAAAACTGCCAAAGGAATGGAAAAGAAGCATCCTTTATCCGATCTTCAAGGGTGGGGATAGGCAAAATCCCACCAGTTACAGACCAGTGGCTCTACTCCCAGTGGTATCAAAAGTATTGGAAAGTATTATTGATGATCACATCAGGGAATACCTCGATAGGTCTAAAATACTCCATGAAGCCCAACACGGTTTCAGGAAAGGGAGATCCTGCGTCACTAACTTATTATCAGCTTGGGGCGACTGGACATCATGCTGGGATATGAATGTACCTGTCCATGTGATCTTTCTAGACTTTGAGAAGGCATTTGACACTGTTCACCATGACCTTCTCCTACACAAAGTAAGCCAGGTAGGTAAAGGTAAACCACTTCTGTCATGGTTGAAGGACTACCTAACTGAAAGGCAATTTTGCACCAAGGTCAATCGAGTCCGATCATCTTGGCACAGCTCGTCATCAGGAGTGTCGCAGGGTTCTATCCTGGGACAACTGATGTTCTTGATTTTTATCAATGATTTGCCATGCCGTCTTAGCTGCTCGACTCTTCTATACGCTGATGACGTGAAGATATGGAGGGCAATAAAGTGTCCGGAGGACTCAGATAGACTGCAGGCAGATCTAAGGCTTCTGGAAGACTGGGTAGTAGCCAGTGGCATGACTTTCAACCTGAAAAAGTGCAAAGTAGTGAAGTTACGCACCTGTAGACTGCAGAATGCAAGTTACACCCTGTGCAATGAAAGCTTGTCCTGCTCAACGTCGGAACGTGAATTAGGTCTAGTTCTAACGGAGAAAATGGACACAAGCGTAAATTGCACGGGGGATTTAGCCAGGGCATATGCGGTCATACACTTTACATATAGACAATTAGGTGCACTCACTCCTGAGCTCTTTCTAAGGTTGTATAAAACACGTCAGACCGCATCTTGAAGTGCATAATATCATTGCACTCCCACTGCTTAAAAGAGACGCCAACCTCTTGGAAAGAGTCCAACGAGGGGCAACAAAAGGAGTGGTTGGTCTCCGAAATAAACCATATGATGAAAGGCTGAAGAAATTAGGCCTATTCACACTTAGTTACCATCGTCTTAGGGGGGATTGAATTACTGCCCACAAAATAACAAATGATCAGAATCACCCAAACAAAGGTGTTCTGCCATTGAGTAGGTATAGGCTCCCTCGTGGAAATCCCAGGAGGATAGCTCATCAGAGGGCAAGGACCCGGGTGCGCCCCCACTTCTTTTCCCTGCGAGTTTGCCGTCCCTGGAATTCCTTACCGGCAGATGTAGCTATGGCACCGTCTGAGGACGCCTATAAGCGGAGGCTGGACAACCATGCAGCGACACAAGGACTTCATCCAAATGGCCTATCCCCTTAAAATCGCATACACTATTCAAAGGTAGACAATTAAACTGGTCGTTTTACTTCTTTACATTCTCTTCAGTCTTACTCTCCTGACAGCTTTAACTACACCTATTATCATTATTACTGGTATATATATATATACCGGTTGGCTGACTGTTGTTACGTTTTCTTATTCCATCTCTGTCTGCTAGTCTGAATACCTTCACTAATTATATCTATTATTATTACCTCTTTTCTATTGATGACGATACCGAAGGACCAACTGGTGAAAGGATCAACTCCGTTCACAGTAGTAACAGTCTTAACACACCTCATACTACAAACCACATACAATTAATCCCTGCACTACTCCTTTTGGAGTCAACCAAAGCTATGACAGTCGAGTGGGGGGACGAGCTACGCTGACGTTTACCGAAGATCAGGAACCTCTACTTCACAATCAAGAGGCGAGCACAAAGAAATCAAATTGGTTTATACTAGCTCGTAAGAACGATATTGGATATTGAGGATATTGAATTCGGGTATTTTGTGCTTACTTCGATTTCAAGGTCACTCCTCAGTGTCGTATAGATTAACCGTTGCTCTTATATTTAAGTGAGTTGTTTTTTATTCCTATTAGTGAACTACCAGTCCTGGTTTTGTAACACTTCAGATTTTAACTTCATGTGATCTAACTTATCAAAAATTGTAGAAAAAATGTCAATGCATGTGTACATGATTGGTGCTCATGATAGTGTGTTAATAGCCTAAACTGCAAAAACAACACATAGAGTACATGGTGTTATGGGCATTATTTGCCATAGTTTTCTGAAGTTTCCACTGTGCGTCCGTGTTGCCCAAAGCATCTCCAGTGTAGCTGAACTAAATGCTTGGTGGGACAAGAACAAATTGGTTCCATTCATATCGGAACCTTTTAGTATAATGGTGGATGTTACTTCATACATAGTCTCTGCATTAACACATGTTGCGACACATTTAAGAGTACCACTGGCTTAGATACTCTTTTCAGGCAAGTTTTTTCTCGAGCATGGATAAATCGGATGAAAAAATGAGTAGTATTTCGTTCTAAATTAGGAAAAGTAGGGTATTTCTGGAAATGACATGAGTAATGTTAAAAGAAGGTAGGTAGCAATGTAAGACAGATGGGAAAAGGTAAGAGTGGATATCTTATGCTGCTTTTTTACCCACCATTTGTTCACGTCTCAGACAATCAAAGTTGTTCATTTTGTCCACTTTATTTATGTGTATTCTCCGTTCGGTAGTTACTAGGTTCATAACCTGGGCAGTGGCTAGTGTCGCCAGCTCTCACATAAGCAATATAGTTCACAGCTCGGTGTATAATCAGTTTGTCCTGGGCGACTTAATTGTAAAACTCCCTACCAATCCTTATTTTTTTAAATTGTGATTTCCTATTGGTAGAAGATTGGGTCCTTATATGACAGGCTGTTAACATGACTGACTAGTTTCAATGCAGAATTTCGCGTTGATATGCAGGAAGAAAGACAATAAGCAGAAATGCGAGACGGAATGGTAACATGGAAAAACATAACAGCCTAGCAGATATATGAGATCACAAAGTGTGATTGATTTTGCAGCCCATGGAGAACGTTTTTAAGCCTTATTATCGATTGTCTCCAGCCCTCATTGGTTCTTACCATCCCGAGGATCCCGACTAAGCAGTTTATACCTCCCCACGTGATTGGCTCAAACTAACTGTCAGAGGTTTCATGGACTGGGGTTCCACGCTTTGGTTTGACCACCACCACCACTACCTCTTTTCCAACCTAATTCTGTGTCAGCTAACATTGGCTGTTGTCGAGGAAGGCAATGGCTAGCAATGCGTAACACATGCCCTAACCATACCAATCGATGTAGCTTCACAGCCTCACCGATTTGCATTCCCCTCCTTACCCAACACTCAACGCATGACTTCAATATTCATCACCCTATTATACCATCTAACATGGGAGACAGAACAAAAACATTTATGATCAAAAAGAAAACCAGCCAGGCTTTTCATGTCTTCCACTTTCAATGGCCACGTCTCGCTCACAGCCATAAAGAAGGACGAATAGAACTGCTACTGATGGTTAGTCAACCGATTAGCAGCAGCCGTCTATGCCCCAGAGGTGATGTAAGTTGTCAAAAGCACGACACCAGCCTTTTGTATCCATACCAAGATTTGGAGTGGTTCAAGTATTGAGAATTGTTGTAAAGCATATTTACTCAATTTCTACAAAAGTCAGTCATAACTTAAGAATGTTTCATTATAGTGTCTGTTTTCGACATAGAACTTTGCACATATGTGCGGCAGTTCAAGTCGCCAAACTCCCTCCATGTAGCACACAAAGCAAGAGAAAGTAAAAAGAAATGCATAATAGAGACAGTAAACAGAGGTCTGTCTGTCTCTGTCTGTTTTCGACATAGAACTTTGCACATATGTGCGGCAGTTCAAGTCGCCACAATCCATGTAGCACGCAAAGCAAGGGAAGGAAGTAGAAGAAATGCACAATATAAACAGTAAACAGAGGTGTGAGACAAAGGAATAGTAATAACGGAGAACAAAACAGTTTAACTGGAAATGATAAGTCACAAGGAGTGGATGCATCTGCGCCACTGAGAACGATTTTGAGCCATGTCGCCAATTGTTTCCAACCATTGGTTTTTACCGTCCCGAGGACCCAAACCAGGAAGTCTACACACTCCTACGTGGCTTAAACTAACTGTTGTGGATTTCAGTGACTGATGCTATGTTTTAGTTTGACCGCCGCTAGCTCTTTTCCAGCCTGACCCTATATCAGCTAACATTGCCCGTCGAGGAAGGCGATGACTAGGCATACGTAGCACATGTCCTAACCATCTCAGTCGATGCAATTTCACAGTCTCGTCGATTGATTTCCCCGCCTTACCTAGCACTCGACGCCTAACCTCAACATTGCTCACCTTATTATTCCACTTCACACGGGAGATAGAACGCAGACACCTATGATCGAAGACAGCTAATCTTTTCATGTCTTCTGCTCTCAATGGCCAGGTCTCACAGCCATAAAGGAGGACGGAGCGGACTGTTGAGCAGTACACACGCCCTTTGGTCGATAGTCGGATATCGCGTCTACGCCAGAGACGGCGAAAGTTGGCGAATGCGAACCTAGCCCTCTGTATTCGTGCTGAAATTTCGTCGGAGATCAACCCGTTGGGGCTGATGGTACTTCCCAAGTAAGTGAAGCGGTCAACGTGTTCTACCACTTCACTTCCTATTTCTAATCTAGGGGTCGATGAAGTCCAATCCTGCAGCATCATCTTACATTTTATAGGGGCGAATCGCATGCCAAACATGCGGAGGTTGTTGCTCAGGGTGTTCAGTAGACTCTGCATTTTGTCAGAGTCCTCGCCTAGAAGGACTATATCGTCCGCATATTCTAAGTCAACGAGATTCTTCCCTGGTAGCAAGTCAATCCCTGAGTCGCTGAAGTGAGTTAGGGTTAAGTCCATTAGTACATCTATGATGAAATTGAATAGGAATGGGGATAATGGGCATCCTTGACGGACGCCACTAGTCGTCACCACTTCAGATGACAACTCGCCATAAGCCCTCACCTGGCTGCATGAGTACGAGTAGAGTGCCTTAATCAGTGCAATGTATTTTCTTAGCATTCCCTTTACAGCCAAGCATCGCCAGAGAACCTCCCGGTCGACGGAATCGAATGCCGCCTTTAGGTCAAGAAATATAATGATTGTCGGACGCCGGTAGGAATGCCTATGTTCTAGAATCTGTCGAAGGGTGAAGATGTGATCAATACACCCTCTACCTGGCCTAAAACCTGCCTGGTTTTCTCGTGTTTGTGTCTCCCGAGCACCACTTAGTCTACGCAGTATTATTGAGCCTAGGATTTTAGATACTATATTAGTCAAGCTAATCCCTCTGTGATTATCACAAGACGACTTGTCCCCCTTCTTGTATATCGGGATGATCAGTGACTTACACCAACCCTATGGGACTTCCTCTGATTCCCAGACGCTGCCTAGAACCTCCGTTAACGCAGACATTAAACTGTCGCCTCCGTACTTAAATACCTCTGGAGTCAATAAATCAGGTCCCGCTGCTTTGCCTAGCTTCAGATTGGTGACAGCTTTAGTAACCTCGGTTAAGGACGGAGGACCTGTGTCTATCTCCCATTCAGGGAGGTGTTGGATGTCCGGTAGGTTAAGTGTGGCTGTGGGCCAATTAAACTGCTCCTCATAGTGTTCTTTCCAGCGCTCCAGACGTCTATCCTGGGAGCTAATTATGGTGCCATTTTTCTCGGAGATTGTTTCGCTTATCATTTGTTTTTTACCACCTGTTTCCCTGATAAGCCTGAATAGTTGTCTGGTGTTGCCTATCGACGATGCTTTTTCCATCTCTTTCGCCTTTGTCAACCACCATTGTTCACGGTCCTTGTGGAGACTTTTCGTAAGTTTCCTCTTGTGCAGCTTTCGCTCCTCATTGAATTCGGAGCTCGCCGGAATAAGTCTTCTAGCATCTATCAGTTCGGATGAGGCAGTCGAAATCCAATGGTTTTTACTCACCTTTGGATTTACCTTATTCACAGCTTTTACAGCTGTATCTATGGCTGACTGAATATTCTTCCAGGCTTCTTCAGGGTGAGCGCAGCTGTCAAACTCAGATATGTGTTTAGCTAGTTCTTCCTCAAATAGGGACTTAGTTCCCTGGTCGAGCTGGGGACGTGGTGGGTTTACCGCCAGCTGTTTCCTACGTCCGTTCAGTCGTAAGCACACACGAGCGCGGACCAGTGCGTGATCGGTATCTACACACGTGTTCCAGAAGGAGCGACAATCTCCTACCGACCCACGCCAACGATAGCTTATTGCTATGTGGTCTATTTGTGTCCAGCGTTGATTTGATGATGGTGGTCGCCAGGTCAAACAGTGTCTCTCCTTGTGTTTGAAGTTAGTGCTTACAAGATACAAATGATTATCTGAACAGAACTGTAGGAGACGGTCACCGTTGTCGGTTCGCTGGCACGGAATTCCGTATGTGCCACCAACATTCTTCTCAGATTGACACAATTTCCCTACTTGAGCATTAAAGTCACCAGCTAAAACGACTATATCTGAGCGTCTAGCCTTTCGCAGCAAACTGGACAGCTTTTGGTAGAACTCATCCTTCGTTTCATCCGAACTGCAGTCAGTGGGGGCGTAGGCGGAGATTACGAAAAGGCATCGGCGAGTAGTGCAGTCCTTTCTCCTTTTCACTGATCCGTTCAGGCGGACAGCGCACATTCGGCTATCTACCGGGATCCAGTCAAGTAATGTCTTTTCTGCTCTAGTACTTAAAGCTATCCCAACACCAGCTAATCCTCGTGAGCTAGCCGTCGCATCTCCTGACACCCTCAAGGTGAATTTTGCAGATTCATCCTGTTGGCCAGGTGGGGTTAGGTGAATAACCACACTTGGGTCTTGTATGCGTGTTTCTGAAACACAACATACATCAATGGCTCGGGATGCCAGAGTCTTGGCTAGTGATGCTTGTTGTCCTATTTGGCAAAGTGTCCTAACATTAAATGCTCCTATATAAAATTGGTGGCGTGGCTTTAGGAGACCATCAGTGGTGGCTTTTTGGCTTCCATCGTTATCAGTGCACACAGAGTGAAGGGGAAGTGAAGAGCCAACAAGTAGAGGAGTTGCATTAGTAGAAGGAAGGCAAGATAATAGAGATGAAGATGAAGACAAAGATGAGCGAGGATTAGAGGGGTTTCGCGTGCACTTCGGATTGTGAGGGCGATTGTTACTTCCCGGCTGCCCACACCGTGGAAGTAGTAAACAGAGGTATGAGACAAAGGAATAGTAATAACGAAGAACAAAACAGTTTCATTGGAAATCATAAATCACAAGGAGTGGATACATCTGCGCCAGGCATTCAGAACGATTTTGAGCCATATCTGTCTGTCTGTCTGGATTCAACATAGAACTTGGCACCGAAGTGCAGCAGTTCGAGTCGCCACGTTCCAAATAGCACACAAAGGTAGACAAAAAAAGGAATTAAGAGAATCAATAGAGTTTTGACAAGTATAAGAGTGAAACAGAATGAGTAATGGTAGAAAGGAATATGAAAGATTACAGAGACTGATTACATCCGCGCCATTGACGACGATTTTGAGCCATGTCACCTATTGTCTCCAGCCATTGATTCTTAGAGTCCCGAGGGCGGGCCCCAACCCGGAAGTCTGCATCTCCCTACCTGACTCAGTTTAACTGTCAAGGATTTCATGGATTGATGAGGCCATGTTTTTGTTTGGCCACCACTTACTCTTTTCCAACCTGCACCTATATCAGCTAGTAATGCCCGTCGGGAGGGGGAGGCGATGGCTAGGCATGCGCAGCACGTGACCTAGCCATCTCAATCTATGTAACTTTATAGCTTCTTCGATTGATTTTCCCTCTTTGCCCAACACTCTACGCCTAACGTCAACATTACTTACCTTATTATGCCACCTAACGTGAGAAAGAGATCGTAGACATCTATGATGAAAAACAGTCAACCTTTTCATGTCTTCAACTCGTATTGGCCATGTTTCAGAGCCATAGAGAAGGACGGACTGTTAGACGACTTTGGTGTAAGATTTGATTTTAAAGCATAAATGAGAATATATATTTTAAGTTATTTATTAATAATAATACAATAATTATAAAATAGTCTTAATGTTACTCACATTTATCTAGAATTCTATCAAAAACAAATAAGTCAGTCGCTTATTCATTCATTCATTCAATCAATAATGAGTGTTACCGAAGAAGAGTTACGTGGCAAACCTGTCTGCTTGATTATATTGGGTATGGCTGGTTCAGGCAAAACCACTTTTGTCAATAAACTGACGGAGTATTTAACAACAACATCGAATTTACCGTATACAATTAATTTAGATCCAGCTGTTCATCATATCCCTTATAGTCCTAATATTGGTAAGGCTTTTTTCTAATTATTCCTGATAACTATTCCTCCGAAAGATATTCGTGATACTGTGAAATTTAAAGAAGTTATGAAACAATACGGTTATGGTCCAAATGGTGCTATTATGACATCATTGAATTTTTTCGCTTCCCAGTTTCATAAAGTTGTGGATCTAATTAATAATCATAAGAATAGTAATTCAAGCAAAGTCTCCTATGCTGTCATCGATACACCTGGACAAATTGAAGTATTCACATGGTCTGCTTCAGGAGCAATTATTACAGAATTACTAGTAGGTTGTTGAAATGAAAAAAAATCTAATTTGTTTTTTTTGCAACTGTAGGGTAATTCTTTTCCTACAATCATTATCTATGTAATGGATACACCAAGAAGTCATAATCCTATTACATTCATGTCAAATATGCTTTATGCATGTAGTGTTCTATATAAAATGCGTCTTCCGTTTATACTGGTCCTTAACAAGGTAATCTATACGTTTTTAAAGTGTACCAACCTGTTTTTTTTGAATGCACTTTATGTTGGTTTCAATGGCAGTGCTCACCAACCACCCTTATGATACAGGTTTGACTGCCGGGTGACGTACTTTTAAGCCTTATATAGCCGTCTACTGCTGTTGTTGCTGCTGCTGGATTCAACATAGAACTTGGCACTGAACTGCAGCAGTTCGAGTTGCCACGTTCCAAAGAGCACACAAAGGTAGACAGGAAAATGAGTGAAGAGAATCAATAGAATTTAGATAAGTATAAGAGTGAAACAGAATGAGTAATGGTAGAAAGGAATATGAAGGTTAAAGAGACTGAATACATCTGCGCCATTGATAACGATTTTGAGCCATGTCACCTATTGTCTCCAGCCATTGATTCTTAGAGTCCCGAGGGTGGGCCCCAACCCGGAAGTCTCCATCTCCCTACCTGACTCAGTTTAACTGTCAGGGATTTCATGGATTGATGAGGCCATGTTTTTGTTTGGCCACCACTTACTGTTTTCCAACCTGCACCTATATCAGCTAGTAATGCCCGTCGGGGGAGACGATGGTTAGGCATACGCACCACGTGACCTAGCCATCTCAATCTATGTAACTTCATAGCCTCTTCGATTGATTTTCCCTCTTTGCCCAACACTCTACGCCTAACGTCAACATTACTTACTTTATTATACCACCTAACGCGAGAAAGAGATCGTAAACATCTGTGGTCAAAACAGACAATCTCTTCATGTCTTCCGCTCTCAATGGCCACGTCTCACCGCCATAGAGAAGGACGGAGCGAACTGCTGAGCAGTATACACGTCCCTTGGCTGATAGCCGGATGTCACGCCTACGCCAGAGATGGTGTAAGTTAGCGAAAGCAGCCCGAGCTTTCTGGATCCGTGCTGTGATTTTGTCACCAACCAATCCGTTGGTGCTGATACAACTTCCCAAATAGGTGAAGTGGTCAACATGTTCTATTACTTCACTCCCTATCACTAAGCTAGGAGCCGTCTACTACTGAATGGCTGGTTTCAGCGTAGAACTTTACGCCGATGTGGAGAAGTTTGAGTCGCCACACTTCACTTAGCACACAAAAGCAAGAGAAGAGAGTAAAAATAAATGCAAAACAGAGACAGTAAACAGAGATATGAGGCAAAAAGAATAGTAATATCGAAGAACAATGGAGTTTCATTGGATAAGTCACAAGGAGTGGAAGCGTCTGCGCCATTGAGAACTATTTTGAGCCATCTACTAACCGACAGTAAACTCTGAAAATAAAGAAGGTTGGGCTTAAGGCCAGCAACCCCCTCCCCTTCGCGTAAAAACAACAACTACAGAAAGATAGGGAAACCCTGCGCATTCAATCTTAATAAGCATCCATACTTCTCCCCAACACCACAGAGGCTAAAAGATTAACTAAAGCGTCCTCTCTATGCATCTATACCGTGCCAGATATTTGAAATAATCGGCTAAACGAAGGTCTTCACTGTGTAACATCAAAAGAGACGTGTACGATAAGTGTGACATTGTTTCTGTAGTAAGGAAGGGATCTGAAAATATTATTGAAACAAAACTCTCTTTGACTTGTAATCTGATCCACAAAGCAGTAGAGCAGCATCAGGAGCTACGTTCCCATGGTTTTTTTATTGACCAGAACAGGTTCATACACATCATTCTATATTTTCAGATTGTGGAGCCCATATACACCATTATAGGTTTGCAATCAGGGTTTTCCAAGTCCTCTAGATAGTAGACTAGCATATCCTCCACCAATCCGGTTGTAAAGGTCAGGTTGTTAGCATTCACCCTTTCACTTATGAATAGGACTTGTCTGTGTCACAGGGGCTAATGAATACCTGGCCATATGAGAGCATTTTGAGAGGAAGACCGGAGCCTACCCACAGTCGAGTAGACTAGGTCGTTTATCCGGGGGGGGGTTGCTGCTATAAATTAGAATAATCATCATGTTATACAGAGTAGCATATGACATCTTAGTATATCATTGCAACTTCCCACATCTCAGAAAATAAACAGGCTAGTAGTAAAATTGAATCATTGAGTTGAGTATATTCCACGCCTAAGGTAGGATCTAATGTAAATAAGCGATCCAATGTCAAGATCACTTCCTATTTTCGCAACTACACCAAATAGTAATCTTAATAATCATCTAGTTATACAAGTGTTGGTTTGCAGGGATTTGATTGGTTACAATCTGATGCTTACTAGTGACTGGCCATATTCAGGTAGATCGCCCCTGTAAAATGTAAGATGCTGCTACAGGACTGACTGGACTACGTCAACTCCTAGCTTAGTGATAGGGAGTGAAGTGATAGAACATGTTGACCACTTCACCTATTTGGGAAGTTGTATCAGCACCAACGGATTGATTGGTCACGAAATCTCAGCATGGATCCAGAAAGCTCGGGCTGCTTTCGCTAACTTACACCGTCTCTGGCGTAGGCGTGACATCCGAATAAGGGACGTGTGTACTGCTCAGCAGTTCACTCCGTCCTTCTCTATGGCTCTGAAACATGGCCAATACGAGTTGAATACATGAAAACGTTGACTGTTTTTGATCATAGATGTCTACGATCTCTTTCTCACGTTAGGTGGTATAATAAGGTAAGTAATGTCGACGTTAGGCGTAGAGTGTTGGGCAAAGAGGGAAAATCAATCGAAGAGACTATAAAGTTACATAGATTGAGATGGCTAGGTCACGTGCTGCGCATGCCTAACCATCGTCTCCCCCGACGGGCATTACTAGCTGATATATGTACAGGTTGGAAAAGAGTAAGTGGTGGCCAAACAAAAACATGACATAAATCAATCCATGAAATCCTTGACAGTTAAACTGAGTCGAGCAGGGAGATGCAGACTTCCGGGTTGGGGCCCGCCCTCGGGACTCTAAGAATCAGTAGCTAGAGACAATAGGTGACGTGGTTCAAAATCGTTGTCAATGGTTTACGCAGATGTATTCAGTCTCTGTAATCTTTCATATTCCTTTCTACCATCACTCATTCTGTTCCACTCTTACACTTGTCAAAACTCTATTGATTCTCTTCACTCATTTTCTTGTCTACCTCTGTGTGCTATTTGGAACGTGGCAAATCGAACTGCTGCACTTCGGTGCCAAGTGCTATGTTGAATCCAGCCAGCCAGCCATATTCAGGTAGATAGTTACAAGGGTTCTAGTGAGAAGTTGTGTCCAGTGGGGTACAGCAGGTTGAGTGTGAGATCAAATACTTGCCAGCAATGATATTGGCTAATGCTAGTCGCGCTATATCGTGAGTGGGCAGAAGTTGGAACTCAATGGGCTGGCCATTGGGTTGGGTCCTAGTGGCTTAATGGTTTATGCGCTTGCCTTGTAACCGGTAGGCTCTGCGTTCGAACCTCTTGTGGCGGGTGCTTAGTGTGAACAGTCCCGAAATAGAGCGAAACAGTTAGCTGTTCAGTACTCCCTCCCTGTCAGTTTCTCAATGGTCCTCTAAATGATGTCAGTTCATGATGGAAACTTGATAATTTGTGTCTATATTTGTGTTGGTTGGTTGACTCACGAATGCCTAAGTAAATGCCTTTTTTCTCTCTCCTCATTATTGCACCATTTTTTGTTTTTTTGTTATTGTTTCATATATAGACTGATGTTATCGACTGTGATTTTGCTATTGAATGGATGCGAGATTTTGAAGCCTTTCAAGACGCTTTAGCTGGTCATAATAATCAATCAGAGGATGGACGACCATCGGAATTATTAGCTGAAGGCGATGGTTCATCATTTCATAATCCTGGAGTATCACCATATATGAATAGTCTAGTTCATTCCATGTCACTAGTACTGGATGAATTTTATCGAGATCTACGCTGTTGTGGCATTTCTTCAATAACAGGTGAAGGTATGGCAAAGTTTATGGAGAAAATTAATGAAGCCACGGAAGAATATTTTAAGGTTTGTGAATTTTTTTTGATTTGACAACCCCTTCCCCTGCACCGCCCCATTTTTTTCTTCCCC